>QLTV01002565.1:109678-148340 GCA_003457575.1 Thermophis baileyi
TACCCATAATCAGAAGCTGCACCAGAGAAGGAAGACCGAGCAAAGGATGTAACTGGATGGAAGGGCTGAGAACTTGACCATCACCCTAACCCTAACCCTAACCCTAACCCTAACTCCTCACCAGGCTTTCTGTAAAAGGCTCGTGTAAGGTAGCTCTTCCAAAGCTTTCTACAGTCATGGACCATTAACGAAACATTCAGAAAATATGGGAACCACCCAGTTAAACACTCCTACCCTACCCTATGTTTTTATAATGAAGAAAATGCATCAGGCTGTGCTTATTTCACTTTATGCTATTGCAAAAAATAAGGCTACATCTAATTTTATTTTATTTTTTTCCTACAGCAAAGTCAAGGACCTCTGGCAAAAAAAAAAAAAAATTGTGAGTCCTTTTGTTTATACACCGACGATTGAAATGTTAAAAAGATTAACAGAGTTGGAAGGGACCTTGTAGGTAATTTAATCCAACCCCCTAGGAGATCCTATACCCGTGATGGCAAACCTATGGCACCTCAGCAGAAAACTCTATACCATTTCAGCAGTGGTGAAATCCCAAATTTTTTTTCTATTGGTTCTGTGGGCATGGCTTGGTGGGCGTGGCAGGGGAAGGATACTGCAAAATCTCCATTCCCACCCCACTCTGGGGCCAGCCAGAGGTGGTATTTGCCGGTTCTCCGAACTACTCAAAATTTCCGCTACCGGTTCTCCAGAACCTGTCAGAACCTGCTGGATTTCACCCCTGGTTGGTGCTCTGTGCAGGCAGTCAGATTCCTTCCAGCTCTGAACCTTCCTGGTTGTGGCACCCATTTTCAAGGCAGCTCCAGGGAAAAGGGCTTAAGATGATGCTGCAGGAAGAGCCAGCAGTCTTTCTTTCTGGTCCAAAGCCAGCTCTTGGGGTGCACCTTAGGAAGCGCGAGAGCATTTCGCACAACAGAGCTGGTAAATTGGCAGCCAAACTACTATTCTGCAATAGGATTGTGGTCTCCTGGCTACTGTAACAATGACATACACTAATAATAATAATAATAATAATAATAATAATAATAATAATAATAATAATAATAATAACTACAACAAAGAAAAGAACCTCTGGAAAAAAAAAAAAAAAATTGTGAGTCCTTTTGTTTATACACCGACGATTGAAATGTTAAAAAGATTAACAGAGTTGGAAGGGACCTTGTAGGTAATTTAATCCAACCCCCTAGGAGATCCTATACCCGTGATGGCAAACCTATGGCACACGTGCCCAAAGTGGCATGCGAAGCCATGTCGCCGGGCACACAAGGCCTTGCCTTCGGGGTTTCTGGTGCACATGCGTGCGCGACGATCAGCTGTCCTTCGTGCGTGCGGCAGTGCCAAAAACCGGCCTGCACATGTGTGCCGGCCAGCTGATCGTCGGGCACGCATGCATGCTAGAACCCGGAGGTTTGGCTTTTCCAGAGCGGGGCCCCAATGAGCGTGCACATGTGCACGCGATCTTTCCGTGCGACCTTTTTGGCAGTGCCGAAAAGGTTTGCCATCACTGCCCTATACCCTTTCTATGGGAGACCCTATACCATTTCTGACCGATGGCAGTCCAGCCTCTTCTTGAAAGCTTCCAGTGATGAAGCTCCCACAACATCCGAAGGCAACTTCTGTTCCATTGGTTGATTGCTCTCACTTTCAGAAAATTTCTCCTTATTTCCTTATTTGAATCTCTCCTTGTTCAGTTTCCATCCATTATTCCTTGTCTAGCTTTCAGGTGCTTTGGAAAATAGCTTGACCCCCTCCTCTCTGTGGCAGCTCCTCAAATATTGGAACACTGCTATCATGTCTCCCCTGGTCCTTCTCTTCACTAGACTAGCCATGCCCAGTTCCTGTAACCGTTCTTCATATGTTTTAGCCTCCAGTCCCCTAATCATATTTGTTCCTCTTCTCTGCACTCTTTCTAGAGTCTCAATATCTTTTTATAGTGTGGTGACCAAAACTGGATGCAGTATTTGTTATGTCCTGGGACTGAAGAGGCTAGAGACAGGCTTCAACAACAGCTCTTTAGAGTAGACCAGGCAGTCTCAATATCTAACAGTATTCTAGGTGTGGTCTTACTAAGCCTTTATAGAGTGGTATTAGTACCTCCCTTGATCTTGATTGTATCCCTCTGTTAATGCAACAGGATTGCACTGGCTTTTTTGGTTGCTGCTGCACACTGCTGGCTCATATTTAGCTGGTTGTCCACTAAGACTCCAAGATCCCTCTCACAGTCACTGCTATTAAGCCTGGTTTCACCCAGTCCATATGTGTACTTTTGTTTTTTCTTGCCTAAGTGCAAGACTTTACCTTAGATAGGGCCCAGAAGAAATCAAGCAAGCATTTGCACGAGAGCCCTTCTTAGCTCTCGCACCCTCTCGGAATATAATTAGAATAGAATATAATAGAATAACAGAATTGGAAGGGACCTTGGAGGTCTTCTAGTCCCTCCTATTCCCCCCCCCAGTTCAGAGGTGGGTTCTTACTGGTTCTATCCTGTTCTTTAGAACCTTGAGTAACTCGGTGATGGTGTCACGGAGCCGGTTCTGTCGGTGTCTCCGTGGGCGCTGCCATCTTGGATTTTGCTTCTGCGCATGCGCAGAAGCTATTTTTTGATTGCTGTGGGCGCGTGGGCGCATGGCGCGACCCTGAGCGAACCGGCAGCAAAAGGATCCAGAACCCACCCCTGCCCCAGTTAGTTATATTTGTGGGAGATATTTGAAGATAATCTCAGCCTTGCAACAATCAAGGTAAATATTAAATCTGCGTGACTCAGTTTCTTTCAAAGGTCACCCTCCGTTCATATTCCATGTGAAAAAAAGGAAGCAAAATGCTAGAACCTCTTGCTTGGATCTGGCTGTTTCTTTCAGAGATGAGTCATCTTGCTACCCAAATGACAAACATGGGTAAATAACATAATATTAATTACACTGGGTGACTCAACGGAAATCAGCAGAGCTCTCTGACTATGAAGTGGAAAGAAAACTGCCTAATCGAAAACAGAGAACAGGGAGCACATTTTGCATTAAGAGCAGCCAAAACAAGGCAACCGTGTGATTAATCAATATGAATATTGACAAACGCAATACCGAAATAGCACAGCCACCTGTTTTTCTGGATGCTGTATCGGAGCCTTTCACAACAGCCAGCTAGGACTCTCTCTGCAGCAGGTTTTTCATTCATGATTTATTTATGCATCTGGGGTGCTTTTTGAAGCCAAAACAAAGAGGCTGAACTCGTAAGACAAAAAAATTGTTTCTGGTTGATGCGCTGCGTTTATCTGCTCTGCTGCTGGAGATCAAACTTCATATGGAGCAGAGCGAAGCAATGTCACCTCCTGCTAACCATTGCATAGCTAATTCACAACAAAGAATAAACCCCAGAAACTGGCCACCCTCTTATGTTGACGAATTGCACTGAATATACAACAGAATAACAGAGTTGGAAGGGACCTTGAAGGTCTACTAATCCAGGGGTGTCAAACTCGATTTCATTGAGGGCTGCATCAGAGTTGTCTTTGACCTTGGGGGGGGGCTGGGGGAGCATGGCCAGGGGGCATGGCCAGCTCAACATCACTCGTGTTGGGGGCGCTTGTGGTGGCCCGAGCATTCTGCCAGCGAAAACGGGCTCCCGAGCTCAGTTTTCGACTGTGACAGCCTCCTGCAACGCTCTGCCAGCGAAAACGGAACTCGGGAGGGCTGCCCAAGCTCCGTTTTTACTGGCCGAGGCACTGTGAGCTGGTCCTTCGCTGTTTCCAGGGCAACCCCGTGGGCCAGATCTGAGCACCCCGCGGGCTGGATCCGGCCTTCGGGCGTTGAGTTTGACACCCCTGTTCTACTCCAACCCCCTGACAGGATTGTCCTCATTATTTCTTCTCCATCGACTGCATGGAGAAGTGGTCGCACACATTTAAACATAGGGAGGCTAAGGATGTGGCCAACAGGTTCTACTAATGTTGAGGAAGGCCTGAGGTTTCAGTCATACTTCCTTCTTTCACACATTTGAGGAACAAGTGAAGGTGAGCTCCTTAAAAGGATTTGAGGCAGATTCTTACGTGACAAGCCTGGTACTGCTGATGCCTACTGAATTTGAAAATATCTCCAAGGAAAGAATTCTAAACCTGGAACTTTCTTTTAAAGCAAATTTGAAAATATTAACTGCAGTTAAATGCAAGGTATATAACAAACTTTAATTTGGGGTCCTTGGTGCTCTCTCTGAGCTTGGTTGTTTTCTTGTAGATGTGAAGAATGCAAAGGACCAGCTGGCTGCAAGGAGTATAAATCCTTCCATTTTCCACCATCCAGTCAGAGCTGAAGAAGCTTCTCGGGTGAGAAGCGAAACGTCTTCAAAGAAAAACAAGGAAGTCCAGTTGCCTCTTGAAAAAAGCACCTTTGGGATTTTTCTTGCAGATGTTTCATTGCCCAAACTAGGTAACATCAAGAGGACTACTTTATTTATTTATTTATTTATTTATTTATTTATTTATTTATTTGTCAAACATGTACAAGATAGCAGGTATAGGTATAAACATAAACATAATCAAAGTGAATACAGATAGATGAGGACAATAGGACAGTAGGACAGGGACGGTAGGCACGCTGGTGCGCTTATGCACGCCCCTTACAGACCTCTTAGGAATGGGGTGAGGTCGACAGTAGACAGTCTAAGGTTAAAGTTAAAAAATATTGAGAGGGGAAAAAAGTATCAGGCTAGGTAAATTGTAACGGTGTAGACCAGAAGATTACAACACAGTTGAGAAATAGCGAAGGACATTAATGCTGGCACAAACGGACAGGAGTTTGTCAGAAAAAGGAAGGAAGTTAACCTGGATGCTAACAATCTGGTTATACGAGTCTGTGGCTACAAGAAATCAGAAGCAGAGGATATGGGATCCTAAATGATGTTGAAGTAAATAGAGGTGGAGACTGAAGGAAAAGATAACCTTCTTGGCAAACAGTTTGGAATCAGGAAGGAAAGCTCAGAATTGGAGATCTTTAGAAGGGACCTTTGTCCCCAAAAAGGACAACGGGGACAAAAAACAGAACAGCCAGAAAAAAAATAAAGCAACCTCTAGAGTTGTGGGTGCACAGACAATAAGTGGAGGAAATATGCACACAAATACATAAGTGGAGGAAAGTGAAGAGCAGGAGAAAAAAAATAACTTGGAGAGCAGTTGCATAGAAATTTTAAAAAGAAAATATTAACTTGCAAAGGACAGAAAAAATATTTTACATTTTATTTTATAGCCTTTGTATCTTATGTACGTTATGTATCGATATAAATATATTCATGTACATAAATAGATAGACAGACATTTTATAGCCTAAGGATGTAAAGGAATCAGGTAGTCCTCACTTACTGACCACAATTGGGACTGGCAACTCCATCGCTAAGTGGCACAGTCATTAAGCATAGCATCACATGACCATGCCAACTTATAACATCAGTTCCAATCACAGTCATTAGCAAATCACTGTGGATCATTCAGCGTAATGTCACCACGACTTGTGACCCTGACTGACTGGGGAATTTGGGGAGTTGAAGTCCCCACATCTTAAAATTGCTGAGGTTGAGAAACCCTGCTCTAAAAAGCCTCTAGACAGGGGCTCTTCCGTACTTGGCAACTTTAAGACTTGTGGACTTCAACTCCCAGAATTCCCCAGCCCACCATGAAGTTCCCAAGTCTTAAAGATGGCTGGCATGGCTGGCTGCGGAATTCTGGGAGTTGAAGTCCACTGGTTTTAAAGTTGCCACGTTTGGAGAACCCTGCTTTAGAAAGAGAGGATTTAAAATGTTATTAATAAACAAACCTAAACCTAAATAAACTAGAAAAGATCCAGAAAAGATCCTGGCTGGAAGATCTCTGAGAGAATCTCCATAGACGTCGCTGAGACAACCAGCTCCTTGTATCCATTACATCAGTGGTCCCAAACCTCTACCACTGGTGAGGGAGAGAGAGGCCATGCAAGTGACGGGCTGGTGCATATGCGCACACACTCACAGCTGAACTTATGTGAGTGGTAGGCCAGCGCACATGTGCATGCGCCCACAACTCAACTTGCACAAGTTGAGCTGCATGCATGTATGCATGCGCGTCAGTCTGTCGCTTGCACAAGTCAAACTGCGCTCGCATGCGTGCGCGTGCACACTGGCCCGCCACTCACGCGGCCCGGTTCCAAATAGGCCACGGCCCAGGGGTTGGGGACCCCTACATTACAGTTTCTGTGTTAAAACAGGGTAATAAAAACCATCCTCCTCCTTGTGAGTTCATTAAATCCACTCAGATCTCAACTGGCAGCTGCCCCAGTCTACCTCCAGGCATGGCCAGTGCTACTTACAACTTCAGACAGGACAGAAAGCTGCACAATTTTCACACCGCCATGGTGTGACAGGTGGTGCCTGGAGATAACAGCACGCTAACTATTGGAAAATATGACTCATTGAGTAAGCAGACCTGCTGTTATGGAAGAGGTGGCCTCCTCCTTCTTCTTCTGAACTGAGTTCTCCTCCGGCTGGAGGTCTGTCCCATGCCACTGTTCTCCCCTTGCATCTCCATCAGCCAGCCATTCTGGGTGGGACAAAGAGAGGGGAGACCCTTCCTCTGAACAATTTTGTTATCCATTCTAAAAGGCCTTCTTCTCCACTTTCAATCTTACATTGTTTATTTCTTTCTCTAAAGCAGGGGTTTCCAAACGTGGCAACTTTAAGACTTGTGGACTTCAACTCTTAGTATTTACCAGTTGGCCATGAATTCCTCAGCCAACTCCCCAAATTCTCCATGCTGGCTGGGGAATTCTGAAAGTTGAAGTCCACAAGTCTTAAAGTTGTCAAGTTTGGAAAGCCCAGCTCTAAAGGTTTTGCTAATTTTTTAAAACCAGGTTTTTCCTGAGCAGAGGGGTTTTTTTCTACCACTCTAAAAGCTCCCTACAATAATTCAGAGCAATTGTTAAAATCCGCCTTTGCACACAATTGCAACACTTGATAATGTAAGTAATAAAGTAATAAAAGTAACAGCTGGTGTAGAAGTTTCTAAGTAGTAAATATGTTTAAAATAAACAGCTTTACTGGTTGAGCGTGCCTGGGAGAATGAAAAGTGTTTTTTTCCTGGTACCCATAGGGCAATAACATTGGTGCCAAGCAGAATCCAGATGCTGAAGTTCAAATCCTTTGGCCACCAAGTGAGAAGACAGGAAAAGACCATGATGTTGGGAAAGACTGAAGGCAAAAGGAGAAGGGGAAGGCAGAGGAAGAGATGCTTAGATAGTGTCATCAATGCAATGAACATGAATTTGAGCAAACTCCAGGAGACAGTGGAGGACAAGGGGGCCTGGTGTACTATGGTCCATGGAGTCACAAAGAGTCAGACATGAATTAGCAACTGAACAACAACAAGCAGTATCACTGTGCATCCCCAAGTAGCATTACAATACTCAACTTACAATAATAATTGAGCCCGGAATTATTCCTGTAAGTTGTTGCAGTCTTTAAGCAAATCACCAAGTGACTGAGCAAGATTTTATGACCTTTTTTGTGGCAGTAGTTAAGCAAACTTCATGGTTGTTAAGCAAACCCATTGCACCCAATGGGCATTTTTGTTGGAAACCGGAAGCAAATGCCGGTTTCTAACAAAAAAAAAACCATTGTAAATCGTGGCCACCTGACTGCAGGACACTGCAAACCATAAATGTGGGCCAATCGCACAGCGCCCAAAGTGCAATTGCATGACCGTTTGGAGGGATGGCTCTCAGAACTTCAAACCTGGGTCATAACTAGTTCTGGGGAGGTCCTCTGTAACTCTGAACAGTTGTTGAGCATCTGGTCATAGGTTGAGGACTATCTGTATTTTGGGATGGATTTGGGAAAGGAAAAAGTGAATTTATCATTTCAGAATTTCAAGCAAGGCAGTCAATAAATAAATACCTCTTGAGAAACTCCACCAGTATTCAAGAACTGACAGTGGGTAAGTCAAGGATAAGACTCGCAATTAAATAAGTAGATTTTATTGCAGATTTCAGACAAATGGCAGTCCAATCTCCCCTTGAAAGTCTCAAGTGTTGGAGCTCTCACAACCTCCGAGGGCAAGCTGTTCCATTGGTTGATCGCTCTCACTGTCAGAAAGTTTCTCCTTATTTCCAGGTTGAATCTCTCCTTGGTCAGTTTCCATCCATTATTCCTTGTCTGGCCTTCAGGTGCCTTGGAAAACAGCCTGACCCCCTCCTCTCTGTGGTAGCCCCTCAAGTATTGGAACACTGCTATCATGTCTCCCCTGGTCCTTCTCTTCGTAGCCATGCCCAGTTCTTGCAACCGCTCTTTGTATGTTATAGTTTCCAGTCCCCTAATCATCCTGGTTGCTCTCCTCTGCACTTTCTCTAGAGTCTCAACATCTTTTTTGTAGTGTGGTGACCAAAACTGGATGCAGTACTCTAGGTGTGGTCTAACTAAGGCTTTATAGAGTGGTATTAGTACCTCCCTAATCCTAGATTGTATCCCTCTATTAATGCAGCTTAGGATTGTGTTGGCTTTTTTGGCTGCCACTGCACACTGCTGGCTCATGGTTAACATGGTTGCTAAGTGAAGCTGGTTTCTCCCTTGACTATGCTTGTCAATAGGTGGCAAAAGGTGATGACATGACTCTGGGCCACTGAAACCATCATAAATAAATGCCAGTTGGCAAGTACCCAAATTCGGATCACGTGATCAGGGGGAATGCTGCAACAGTCGTAAGTGTGAAAAACTGTCATAAGTCACCTTTTTTTCAGTGATGTTGTAACTTTGAACGGTCACTAAATGAATGGTTGTAAGTCGAAGACTACCTGTAGAATAGCTACTTACCTATACCATCATACCAGGGGTGGGTTCCACTTACCTTCCCCACCGGTTCGCATCGTGACGTTCCCTCACGTAATTTGGCTTCCACACATGTTCAGTACCTCCAATCAGCCCGAAAGACAGCTGAGGAGCTGATCAGCTGTGCTTCGGGCAAAGGAATAAAGGTCAGTATAAACCCAGGGGCGGGAGGGAGGGCCCTTTTTCAAGCAGCAGAACAATAAAAAGTTCACAAAAAATTACCAAAAAAAGATGGCGGCGCCCACGGACCGGCACCGACCGAACCGGATCCGTGATGTCACCAGCGGGTCACTAACGGTTCGGGCGATCCAGTCAGAACCGGGAGGAACCCACCCCTGCATCATACCTATATGATGACAGGAGTTTTGTGGTGGCGCAGTGGTTAGAATGCAGTATTGCAGGCTAATTCTTCTGACTGCCAGCTGCCTGCAATTTGGCAGTTCGAATATCACCAGGCTCAAGGTTGACTCAGCCTTCCATCCTTCCAAGGTCGGTAAAAATGAGGACCCAGATTGTTGGGGGCAATATGCTGACTCTGTAAAACCGCTTAGAGAGGGCTGTAAAGCACTGTGAAGCGGTATATAAGTCTAAAAATCTGCTATTTGTGGTGCAGTTCTAAACAGCCATTTGAAGGCTTCAACACTGCAAGGAAAGGTAATATACCAAATTCAGTTTTGCTTTTACTTTGTGGGGTCCTTGGTGCTCTCTGAGCTTGCTTGTTTTCTTGCAAACGTTTCATTACCCTAACTAGGTAACACCATCAGTAACATGATTATTTTACCTGATGTTCGTCCATCATGTTCAAAGAGGACCTTAACATCTAATTGGCGGGATGTCAAGACTTGCGCGTGAATTGGATTAAAGTGAGGGAGAGGTGCGCATAGTCAGCCTCACTCTCTCTTCCCAGATTCCATCTTGTTCCAATAGCAGGACAAGAGTCGAGACAGTTGGAAATGGGCTGGGCGCAGTGGTTGACCAGGGCGTCTTTCGTGTTTTGCCGTGCTCTTAGCATATGGGGTGTATGGGGTGTTCAGGGAGGGGTAGCACTTCTGGTGTAGGGGCATGTCATGACCTTTTAGGGCAGCTCGTTTTAGGGCAGCTTTTAGGGCAGCTCGTCCACCTTTGGTCCCCACCTGTCACTCAGCTCTTACCTGTGGCTCCTAGTAGCTGTAGCATGCTCAGCGGCCACACCGCGGGCAACAGCTTCGACAGGCTGGCCAAACCAGGTTGAGAGTAGCCGTTGGGTCATTGACCTGTCTATCCCGAGCATGTGAAGACAGATTCCGGCGGACTGAGCGGATGAAACCTACTAGAATGGGACAACGGTCATGAAGGCGGTCTCTGCAAGCTATGATTTTACCTAGTTAGGGTAATGAAACGTCTGCAAGAAAACAAGCAAGCTCAGAGAGCACCAAGGACCCCTCATTTCAACCCTGAGCTACAAATATTCTCCTTTGTTGGTGCTTTTGCTTTAATCGTTAGTCTGAGACTTGGAGTAACGTAGTAGAATAATTCCCTTGAGAAAATTCTATTCTTAAAGGTGCTACATAAAAGATACACAGAGAGATATTTCTGAGGTACTGTATTTCTAAAGGAAATCAGATGTCTGGAAGCCTCTTTTCCAACTAACACGTTCTATTAAAAGTCATAAGCTTGTGCTTTCTAATAAAAGGTGTTAGCTGTGGCTTTTTCTACAGCGTACGGCATTTCCAATTTAATTTAATTAGTTTAAATAAAGTGTACATTTCAACTTTCTGCAGTAAGCATGTTTCTCTAGTGACTTGAACATCACTCATCCTCACCTTTGATTTGAAAAGCTTTCCTGTTGTGTTAGGTTGCAGCTTCCACCAACACCAGTCAGCAAACTAAAGAAACTGTTTTAAAGCTGAGTCTCTTCTGTAGCAGGCAAGATAATCCCCCAAGCATGTATCGTTTCCTATTCTCAAGGAGGAAAGTTGAATTAAAACCAGCCTCCCTCAAGCTAAAATCTTTCAGATGCAATGGATTATCTTGGACAACTGAGTGGAATTAGATGTGACATGGAGTCCAGAATATCTGGAAGGCAAGGAATTGGGAAAGGCTAGTTGCAATGAATTAGGAATTTCAAGGGGGGGGAAAGATCAGTCTGTGTGGGTGGGTGTATGTGTCAACATTTGACAGTTGCAAACCTGTAGATGGCACTGCTAAATTTTGAAACGGGCGAATGTTGCCTCAAGACAAATTCTGCTGTAATCCAGAATCTTCTGCTTCTTCCTAGCGTTTTCCCCACAAATGCAGGGTCTGCTTTTTTTCTGATCGATAAGCGTTGATGGCATTTCAAAAGAAATGATCAATGAACTGGAATTTGCAGGATTTCAATAATGTTGGATATGGATAGTTGGATATGGGTACCAACTGTCAGATGTTCACACCTTATGAACTTCAGTGCCCATAATTTCAATCAATCAATCAGAATAGAGCTGGAAGGGACCTTGGAGGTCTTCTAGACCAACCCCGAAGCAGGAATCCCTATACCATTTCAGACAAGCGGCTTTCCACTCTTCTTAATGACCTCCAGTGATGAAGCATCCACAACCTTTGAAGGCAAGATGTTCCACTCGTTAATTGTTCCCACTGTTAGGAAGTTTCTCCTTAATTCCAGATTGCTTCTCTCCCATTCCTATTCTTTCCTATTCTCCTATGCCTTCAGGATGGTCTCTAACTTGGCATCTTGGCCTACACCTATGTGTATGCCCAAATGTGACATTACTGTCGATGTATTATAATCCACCTTTCTTCTAAGAGCTTAGACCCTTTTATAGAAGTGTTTCCATTCAGTGTATCCCAACCAACTTGGAAAGTATGCTGAGATGAAACAATTAACCCAACATCACCCAGTAAGTTTTCATGGCTGAGCTTGGATTTGAAACTGATCTTCTCACTCTTAATCTCACACCCTAACCTCTACAGGAATTGCAGTATCTTCCCTTTTGATATTTGTCCTTGTAGCTTCTAAAATCTCCCTTCCCACCAATCATAGTGGGATGAATGTTACAACAGCAGAATAGCTAAACAACCATTCTTTTTCAGCTTTAATTTGAGTCCAACTAGGAGAAAAATTCTAGGTTCAACTTCAGATTATGCAGACAGGTGAGTGATCCCCAGATGAAAGTGAGTGATTTCCTATCCCCAAATGAAAGTTTGGGAGACAAAGCCAACCTTCCAATCTTCCAACCTTCCAATCATGATCCTACCTTTCTGGGAATTGATAGCAGCATCTGAGATGAGAGAACGATACCTTCCTTGCTCACCTTTTTTGTTTTACATTTACATTTACATTTTGTTTTACATTTAGGCAAGAAAAACAAAATGCACAGGTACAGTATATGTGGTACCTCGCTCAATAGTAGTAACTGTGAGAGGGATCTTGGAGTCCTAGTGGACAACCATTTAAATATGAGCCAGCAGTGTGCAGCAGCTGCCAAAAAAGCCAACACAGTTCTAGGCTGCATAAACAGAGGGATAGAATCAAGATCACGTGAAGTGTTAATACCACTTTATAATGCCTTGGTAAGGCCACACTTGGAATACTGCATTCAGTTTTGGTCGCCACAATGTAAAAAAGACGTTGAGACTCTAGAAAGAGTGCAGAGAAGAGCAACAAAGATGATTAGGGGACTGGAGGCTAAAACATATGAAGAAAAAAACCACCTCTGGCTGGCCCCAGAGTGGGGTGGGAATGGAGATTTTGCAATATCCTTCCCCCAGGAGTGGGGAGGGAATGGGGATTTTGCAATATCCTTCCCCTGGAGTGGGGTGGGAATGGAGATTTTGCAGTATCTTTCCCCTGGAGTTGGGTGGGAATGGAGATTTTGCAGTATCCTCCCCCTGCCACACCCACAAGCCACACCCACCAAGCCACACCACGCCCACCAAGCCACGCCCACAGAACCGGCAGTAAAAAAAATTGGATTTCACCATTGCCACAATGTAAAAAAGATATGAAGACTCTAGAAAGAGTGCAGAGAAGAGCAACAAAGACGATTAGGAGACTGGAGGCTAAAACATATGAAGAACGGTTGCAGGAACTGGGTATGTCGACTTTAATGAAAAGAAGGACTAGGGGAGACATGATAGCAGTGTTCCAATATCTCAGGGGCTACCACAAAGAAGAGGGAGTCAAGCTGTTCTCCAAAGCACCTGAGGGTAGGACAAGAAGCAATGGGTGGAACTAATCAAGGAGAGAAGCGACCTAGAACTAAGGAGAAACTTCCTAACAGTGAGAACAGTTAACTAGTGAAACAGCTTGCCTTCAGAAGTTGTAGGTACTTCATCACTGGAGTTTTTAAGAAAAGACTGGACAGCAAATGGTCTGGAATGGTATACGGAAGGGGTGTCAAACTCAAGGCCCGGGGGCCGTATCCGGCCCACAGGGTACTTAGATCTGGCCCACGGGGCTGCCCTGGAAACAGCAAAGAACAATTAATCAGTGGAACAACTTGCCTCCAGAAGTTGTGAATGCTCCAACACCGGAAGTTTTTAAGAAGATGTTGGATAACCATTTGTCTGAAGTGGTGTAGGGTTTCCTGCCTGGGCAGGGGGCTGGACTAGAAGACCTCCAAGGTCCCTTCCAACTCTGTTATTCTATGATTTCTATGACCTTGACTCTTCTAGACATGAACACGAGCCTAGATATCTTCTCAATGTAGGAGAAAGTAAGGAATGCAATTTTTCTCCACCTCTTTAAGCCTTGAGACAATGGGGAAAGGATCACCCCTCCAGCTTCTGAACATGCATCAGTCGTTGCACTGATGGGTGATTACAGACAGTCCTCAAGTTATGACAACAATTGAGCCCCAAATTTATGTTGTTGAGTGAAACATTTGTAAAGTGAGTTTCGACCTATTCTACGACCTTTCTTGCCACAGTTGTTAAGTGAATCACTGCAGTTGTTAAGTTAGTAACACGGTGGCGCAGTGGTTAGAGTGCAGTACTGCAGGCTACTTCTGCTGATCACCGGCTGCCAGCAGTTTGGCAGATCGAATCTCACCAGGCTCAAGGTTGACTCAGCCTTCCATCCTTCCGAGGTCGGTAAAATGAGGACCCAGATTGTTGGGGGCAATATGCTGACTTTGTAAACCGCTTAGAGAGTGCTGTAAAGCACTATGAAGCGGTATATAAATCTAAGTGCTATTGCTAGTAACACGGTTCTTAAGTGAATCTGGCTTCTCCATTGATTTTGCTTGTCAAAAAGTCGCAAAATCTGATCACATGATCCCGGGGACATTGCAACCGTCATAAATATGAATCAGTTGCCAAGCATCTGAACTTTGATCATGTGGCCATGGGGATGCTGCAATGGTCGTAAGTGTGAAAAATGGTCGTAAGTCACATTTTTCAGCTCCGTTGCAACTTTGAACGGTCACTAAATGAACTGTTGTAAGTCAAGGGCTGCCTGTATTTATAACTTCATTTTGGAACCTCTGGAATGCAAAATCCCCTCTAACATGCTACAGTGGTCAAGATCCCAATAGAAATGTCGCTATAGAAAGCTGCAGTTTATAACAAAAGAGAAATAACTCCCTTGTTTTTCATCACAAGTAGGCACTGCCCCTGCACCTCTGGTTAGCCCCAGAGAATTTCAAATGCAGGCAAAAATGGAGATTTGCTTGAAGGCACCCACTTCACTCCAGTGGTGAAATGTAATTTTTTTTGCCACCGGTTCTGTGGGCGTGGCTTAGTGGGCGTGGCTTGGTGGGGGCATGTGACTGGGTGGGCATGGCCAATTTTTTAAAAAAAATTTTTTTTAGCATTTTTAACTTTAAATAGTTTTTTAAAAGTTACGACGATCAGCTGGTGTTTCCCCAGGTTAGGGGCTAGCAGCCTCGCAGGAAGGTAAACCCCCCCCCACAAGCCTCACAGGTGGACGCAGCCCCACAGAGGAACCCACCGGGCCTCTCCGGCTCTTCGCTCAGCAGCCTCCCGGGCTCCGCCCTGCTCTTTTTCTTTCGCCCGCCGCATCCCGGAGAGAAAACGTTCGAGGCAAAAGCAGTTTTGGTGGGTCCGACGCGCATCCGGCCTGCGGAATGGAGCCTCTCGAGCACTAGGACCTGGCCACGGCACCTCAGGGCGAGGGGCCATTGCCATTGCCACTGCCGCCGACGCTGCTGCTTCCTCCGAGCCCCCCACGTGCGCGTGGGTGGGTGGGCGGCTCTAATTACATCACCGAGCCCAGACCCTTTCGCCGCATCCAAGGAAGGGGAAGCAAGCTTCGTTTTCAGGGTGGTCCCATAGGCCGGACGCATGTCGGACTCACCCAAAAGGTGAGCGAGCCTCACCATGTCCCTCCGAAGTGGCTCCTTGGATGAGCACAGCGGGTCTTCCTCCTCCCCCCACCGCCAGCGTTGGCCTTACATTCTGCTGCTGCTGTTATAGGGCTGAGAGCGGCAGCGGCACTCCGGGACGGCAAGCAGGTGTCCCGTGGCTGCTGCACATGCGCACCACATTGGACTGCTGGCGCTCCAGCATGACATCAGGCTGGCCGGGATAGGGCCAGAGCGCAGGCACCATGGACTGGGGACAGAGGCGAGCGGGTGGCAGGTGGCATCCAGGAGCAGCAGTGGCAGCAGGCGGCTGAGAGCAGTGCGCTCGCTCCAGCATCTCCCGCAGCCCTCCTCTGCTGTGGACTCGCGTCCTTGCCCGTCAAGTGCAGGCTGTGCCCGGCTCTGGCAGCTCCCCTGTAGAACGCCGAGGTCGGAGCCTCCCTCCGCTGGTTGCAAGGGCAGGGGAGCGCTAGAGTCACCCTGAGCAAAGGAGCCAGTCTGCAGATGCTGCTTCTCCCCACCCTGCCCTCGCTTTCCTCCCGGCACAGCCCTCTGCCGAGCCCCGGGACATCCACTTGCAGGGCGAGCGAGCGGTGACCGGGAGAACGGTTCGAGGGCATGACCAGCCAGCTGTCGCTACCGGTTTGGCGAACCAGGCCACATGTCCGCTAATGGTTCTCCTGAACCGGTCCGAACCGGTAGCATTTCAACCCTGCTTCACTTCCATAAAATCCCCAAAAAAAGTTGGGGAGGGGGGCAGTGAAGGCTGCCATGTAGGGCAACCATTTAAAATGAAATTTTTATTTTTATTTATTTATTTATTTATTTATTTATTTATTTATTTATTTTGTCAAGCACGTATTAGATAATATATATAAGTATAAACATGATTTGAATACATGAAATGAACACGAATAAAAGGGAACATTAGGACAGGGACGGTAGGCACACTAGTGCGCTTATGCACGCCCCTTACAGACCTCTTAGGAATGGGGTGAGATCGACAGTAGACAGTCTAAGGTTAAAGTTTTTTGGGTTTGGGGAAGAAACCACAGAGTCAGGTAGTGAATTCCAGGCATTGATCACTCTGTTGCTGAAGTCATGGCTGTTTTGTTGAGTGGCTGAAGTTTGGTTATTTATTTATTTATTTATTTATTTATTTATTTATTTATTTATTTATTTATTTATTTATTTATTTATTTAGTCAAGCATGTATATGATTACAGGTAAAGTATAAATATTAATATGAGTATATAATAAGTACAAACATAGTTTGAGTACATATTTTTCGAGTACATATTTTTCGAATACATGGGGACTTTAGGACAGGGACGGTAGGCACGCTGGTGCGCTTATGCACACCCCTTACAGACCTCTTAGAAATGGGGTGAAGTTGTATGGGGTGAAAGAATGTCTTAGACAACTTAGTTCTAAGTTGTCTAAGCCCAGAATTTCAAGTCTGGTGGCATAAGGTATTCTGTTGCGAGCAGAGGAGTGGAGGACTCTTCTCGTGACCCCCAAAATACAAAAGGAACCATGGGACAACCTTAGCCAAACAGAAACCAGGCCAGCAAAGATGATCAAACAGCTCAGGCTCACATTGCCAGAACATTGTAGGCTGCTTAATTTTTGTATCCTTATTTTCAGCTAAAGGAACTGGCTACGAATAACTTTTACATCAAGATTTTTTTTTTAAAATCTGTGTTCCAAGGAACTCTAAGGTTCATGAGAAATGAATGGGGTTCTTTCAGATTTCAAGGCAAAACAAAGAAGTTCAGTCACACAGCCATTTTCCATCCCTAGAGCTTTGCCTCTTACAGAATAACAGAGTAGCAGAGTTGGAAGGGACCTTGGAGGTCTTCTCGTCCAACCCCCTGCTTAGGCAGGAAACCCTACACCACTTCAGACAAATGGTTATCCAATATCTTCTTAAAAACTTCCAGTGTTGGAACATTCGCAACTTCTGGAGGCAAGTTGTTCCACTGATTAATTGTTCTAACTGTCAGGTAATTTCTTCTTAGTTCTAGGTTGCTTCTCTCCTTGATTAGAATACAACAGAATAACAGAGTTGTAAGGGTAACGCCCGAACCGGTAGCGACCCACTGGTGACGTCACAGTGACGTCATGGATCCGGTTTGGTCGGTGCCGGTCCGTGGGCGCCGCCATCTTTTTTTTCAGGTTTTTTTTCTTCTGCGCATGCGCAGAAGCTGAGTTTCTGGCACTGCGCATGCGTCGCCATCTTGGTTTTGGCTTTTTTCTTTTTTTGAATTTTTTTCTGATTTTTCAGCACTGCGCATGTGCGCGGCCACGAGGCGCGGCCACGAGGCGCGGCCACGGGGCACGGGAGGAACCGAACCGGCAACGAGGTAAGTTAGAACCCACCCCTGCCCTAAACCCATTTCAGACAAGTGGTTGTCCAGTCCCTTCTTAAAAACCTTCAGTGATGGAGCACCCACAACTTCTGGAGGCAAGCCGTTCCACTGATTCATTGTTCTCTTGGCCAAGGGTTCCAATTATGGATGTTGGATAAAGATAATACCTTTCAATTGATGACAGGAAATTTGTCTGTACTTTGAAGAAATGGCTTGGATACATTTTTCTTTAAAGGGACACCAAATCTAACTACTATTCCCTACCAAGAAAATACCAGGAAAAAATGGGAGAACCCCATTGGTGCAGGCATAAATTGTCCAATGTTTAAAGTTCTATTTCTAGACTGCTCAAGTAAATAATAATGGCTTTGCTTTATGGTTGTAAGAATTGTGCATACAGATAATCCTTGACTTACAACCACAATTGTTATTAAGTGAGACATTTGTCAAGTGAGTTTTGCCCCTTTTTACAACCTTTCTTGCCATAATTGTTAAGAATCGCTGCAGTTGTTCAGTGAGTAACATGGTTGTTAAGTGAATCTGGCTCCCCCATTGACTTTGCTCATCAGAAGTTCGCAAAAACTGATCAAGTGACCCCAGGACATTGCCACCGTCATAAATATGAGTCAGTTGCCAAGTGTCTGAATTTTGATCATGTGACCATGGGGATGCTGCAACGGTGAGTGTGTGAAAAATGGTCATAAGTCATTTTTTTCGTTGTAACTTTAAACGGTCACTAAATGAACTGTTGTAAGTTGAGCACTACCTGTATTTGATGGACAAGAAATGTATCGCTAGAAAAACAGTTTCATTTTAACAAATGCATTCTATATCCCCCACTTCAGAATATAAAAGGGGTCCAATAATTTTATTTGCTTATCTATTCTAACTAGCAATTTGAAGAAAATCCCTACTATAACCTGGTATGACCTAAGGCCATTCTAACACCTGAAAATTGACATTTCTAGATACAGCAGCTGTTTCAAGAGTAATCAAAAGGTGACAGTTGGCATACAATCAAAGCCCCACCACATTTGTTTGGCACATGTTGAAAACCTGCAGATGTCCAGGGCTGAAGGTTTTCTTATCATACCCTCTAAGACAGCGGTTCTCAACCTGTGGGTCGCGACCCCTTTGGGGGTCAAACGACCATTTTACAGGGGTCACCGCGCGCGTTAGCCCACCATCTTGGTGCCACCGTCACTGCAGGGGTGAAATGCTCCCGGTTCGGGCTTGCCTGCGGGTCGCCGGATAGCCGGTAGCGACAGAAGCGGGAGACTTCGCCCACCCACCCGGACACCGCCATTTGGGTTCTTTTACCCTCTGCGCATGCGCAGAACGCTTTGTGCATGCGCAGAGGGTAAAAGAACCCAAATGGCGGCGTCCGGGCAAAGTCTCCCGCTTCCGACGCTATCAGCTGTCCGGCGACCGGCAGGCAAGCCCGAACCGGGAGCATTTCGCCCCTGGTGCCACACCCCCTTTGTCACCTCATCCCGTGCGGGGAGGGGGTCGCAGCGGCAGGGGGGGTCGCGGCGGCGGCGTGGGGGTCACGGGGGAGTCGCGGCATTAGAAAGGTTGAGAACCACTGCTCTAAGAAGATAACTTGCAAATCATGATTAAATAATTAACCCAAATAACTGTTATTCTGAATTTATGACCATCTTAGCTGATAGATTGTTGAAGAGTTCTTTCAGTTAGCCTAAGAAAGATATTAACTTAATAAGGAGTTTTATTTTTTGGCTAACTTATCGATTATTACCACAGCTGGTTCTTTCCTATGTGCCTCCACAAGAGAGCCGATGATGAGATGTACATGATGATATAATCACCCAGATGTCATAACTTACATTCTTCTTACATCATCAGGGCATGTCATCATTTTGGGCTTCATTGCAGTTTGTTGAAAATGCCATTAAGCGCTATAATTATTTACAAAACCTCCCAGAGTTACAAAGGCGAAAACAAACAAGGGTTTTGTCCTTGATATCAGTTCAGCTTTTTTTTTTTTTTAGGATCATCAACCACTTCAAAATAAATTCAGAATTAAAATATACAATTCCCAAAGCAAGTAGTGAAAATAAACAATCATGGATGACAAATTAAAAACAAAACAGAATAAAACTTTTTTAAAAAAAGTACCGTAATCAGCTTGTTTGGCCAAAAAAAGACTTCTACAAGTGACTGTCCTTAAAATCCTTGCTGTTTCATATACTATAGATAATGAAGTAACATAAAATGAGGAAATAATGTGATTTTTTTTTTTAGACTGTAATATTTTTCCCTTACACCATACAATAGTTGCGTTAAAAGACAGATTTCTGTCTCCACTCATGGCACTGTTTTTTTCATTCCATACGTCCCTGACACAATAGATAGTCTTCGCCTTACAATCACAATTGAGTCCAAAATTTCTGTTGATAAGTGAGACATTTGTCAAGTGAGTTTTGCCTCATCTTATGACCTTTCTTGCCACAGTTGTTAAATGAATCACTGCAGCTCTTAAGTTAGTAACACGGTTGTTAAGTGAATCTGGCTTCCCAACTGAGTTTGTCAGAAGGTCGCAAAAGGGGATCACGTTACTCCGGGACGCTGCAACTGTCATAAATACGAGTCAGTTGCCAAGCGTCCGAATTTTGATCACGTAACCATGGGGATGCTGCAACGGTCGTAAGTGTGAAAAATTGTCATGTCACTTTTTTCAGTGTCGTCGTAACGTCGAACGGTCACTAAATCAACTGTTGTAAATCAAGGACTACCTGTAATTCGGATATGCTGTCTCCCTATGTCCAGAGGCATTGTTGCTGTCCTTTTTAGTTCTTTAGCCACTGGTTAAGCTGAACTTTCCCAGACATCTACAGCTTCAAAGGGCACCTCAAAAGAAAACGGAACAGAATTATGAAATCAACAGAAAACCTGGGAATAAAACTTTTTTAAAAATCTTATATAGATAGTCCTCGACTTACAGCCATAATTGAGCCTGGAATTACAATCGTAAGTCATGCCAGTCATTAAGTGGATCACCCTGTGACTGTGCCCAATTTTACAAACTTTTTTTGCAGTGGTCATTAAGTGAACCCACTATACCAGCGGTTCTCAACCTGTGGGTCGCGACCCCTTTGGGGGTCGAACGACCATTTCACAGGGGTCGCCGTGCGCGTTAGCCCGCCATCTTGGTGCCACCGTCACTGCAGGGGTGAAATGCTCCCGGTTCAGCCGTGCCTGCGGGTCGCCGGACAGCCGGTAGCGACAGAAGCGGGAGACTTCGCCCACCCGCCCAGACGCCGCCATTTGGGTTCTTTTACCCTCTGCGCATGCGCAGAATGCTTTGCGCATGCACAGAGGGTAAAAGAGCCCAAATGGCGGTGTCCGGGCGAAGTCTCCTGCTTCCAACGCTATCAGCTGTCCGGCGACCCGCAGGCAAGCCTGAACCGGGAGCATTTCACCCCTAGTGCCATGCCCCCTTTGTCACCCCCCTGGTGCCACGCCCCCTTTGTCACCTCATCGCGCGTGGGGAGGGGGCGGGGAGGGGGTCACGGTGGTGGTGGTGGGGTGTCGTGGCACAGCGAGGGGGGTCGCGGGGGGGACGCGGCATTAGAAAGGTTGAGAACCACTGCACTATACCAATGGGTATTTTTGGACAGAAATGGGAAGTAAATGCCAGTTTCCAACAAAAAAAAACTATAAATCATGATCATGTGACCTGCAAACAGCTGTAAATGTGGGCCGAGCACCCAAAATACTATTGTAGGACCATGGGAGAGGACAGATTGTCAGATTTTTTTAAACCAGGTCGTAAGAAGCTCTGGGAAAGTCCATCGCAATTTTAAACAGTTACTAAGCAACTAGAAAAGTCAAGGATTCCCTGTAATTTATCCCCAGCTACCAGCACTCACTCCAATGCCATAGTTGCATACGGTACTATTACCCTCCGCCATGTGCCAGCAAAGGCATCACAGTGGCAAAATATAAACCAATAAAGGAGAATTTTTGTAGCTCAGGGTTGAAATGAAGGGTCCCTGGTGCTCTCTGAGCTTGGTTGTTTTCTTGCAGATGTTTCATTATGGTCCAGTGGTGGGATTCAGCCAGTTCGCACCTATTCGGGAGAACCAGTTGTTAACTTTCTAAACAGTTCCGAGAACCAGTTGTTGGAAGAAATCTTTTTTTTTTCCATTTTACAGGGCTAATCCTGTAAGGAAGGCAGGAAGGAAACATTCTGGTGGTGTTTCTAGCCTAATCTTTATTGCCCTGCTTACAGAAACTGCCTCTCTGGTTAACCCTTATTACATTGTAACAGCTAAGGTGAAGCACCCATTAATGTGAGTGACATTGAGTTGGCCACGCCCACATGGTCACATGACCACTGAGCCACGCCCACCCAGCTGGTCATTAGAGCAGAGAACCTGTTGTTAAATTATTTGAATCCCACCACTGTCATTACCCAACTAGGTAACATCATCAGTGTTAGTAAGGAGTGGGGGGATATAAACTGAGAGCAAACGCCACTCCTTACTAGCACTGATTGTGTTACCTAGTATGGGTAATGAAACGCCTGCAAGAAAACAACCAAGCTCAGAGAGCACCAAAGTGTACATTGCAAAAGCTACTTTGCTACTAATATTTGGTACTACTTTGGTACTAATATTGCTACCAATATCACAGCTCCGGGGTGTCAGCGTTCAGAGCAACGCATCCACCAAATGCAGAACTCTGAGGCAGGTAGATTCCTCAAAGAATATCTTTATTGGATACATCACATTGGCACAACCAATGAAAACCAACTCTAAAAGTTCCCACAGTTTTTAGCCTAATTAAAAGAACAAAGGGTTCCCTCCCCAGGTGTCACCGGTCATATTGTCCAATGTAAGTAGCTGGCAGGCTGCTTGGTCACTCCTCTCTTCCTTCAACAGCCACCTGTTAGGATGACCTTGGTTCCCACAAGAAAACGTTTTGTTTTGACTGTTAACCGGTCTATCTACTTCCCCCTCAGTTCCCCCTTTCAGAGTTTGTGGCAACTATGAAGCAGCAAAAGATGGCTTCAGCCAGGTTCACTTCAGAGTTAACACGGGAGCCTTTGCAAAGATGGCTATGCCTCAACTCCCTCCCGCCTCTACAATTCCCAGATTTGGGACCCCTTTCAAAGGTGTGGCCTTCATCTACCAGAATTCTAAGTGAATGCCATGCCAACTGAAGAATTCTGGAAACACAAGGCCACCTTCTGGAGGTTGCTCAAGTAGGAAGAGACTTCTCCCCTTGCTTGGGGAAGGAATTGAACCTCTGTAGATGCTTGCAAAAGGATTACATGGCATGGAGGAGCCCACTTTTTCCAGCTTGGGAGAATACATTTTTTAAAAACATTATTTTGCCTCTGAAGGCTGCAAGAAGGTATGTAAGAGAAATGACATCACCAGGAGGATAGTCCTAAAGTTTCTGGACTTTTTTCTAAGGTGAGATTTCTTTAGGGTTCAAATAGATGCCTAAAATGTACTAAGGTACAACCCATCTTTTTTTTTAACCTTTATTTCAACTCAAAAGCAAGTTGTCCAGGAATTCTGGCTCCATGATCTGGCAGCATTCAGCAGCCATGTGTTAACTATGGACTAACTATGGACATAAAGAAGAGGGGGTCAACTTATTTTCCAAAGCACCAGAAAGCAAGACAAGAAACATTGGATGGAAACTAATCAAGGAGAGAAGCAACCTAAAATTAAGGAGAAACTTCCTAACAATGAAAACAATTAAACAGTGGAACAGCTTGCCTTCAGAAGTTGTGGGTGCTCCATCACTGGAGGTTTTTAAGATGAGACTGGACAGTCACTTGTCTGAAATGGTACAGGATCTCCTGGTTGAGCAGGGGGTTGGACTAGAAGACCTTCAAAGTCCCTTCCAGCTCTATTCTGATTTATTGACTACTCACTTCTAATATTTGGATCCCGGTTCACTTGGGTCTCTTTCATCCCCTCCTTTCACATCCCTAGTTGTTTCTGAAAGTCTTTTTTTTTTCCTCTGTCATTTTTAATCATTCTATAAAGCATTGCACAATATCTCACGAGTCCAAATGTCACCACCGGATTATACCACAAGCTTTTTATTGGAGGGCTTGCTCAATTGTAGCCCAAATTCTTGATCTCTTTAAGATAGGGGATGGATGCTCGATTGTCAAAAGAGATTAAAGGAAGAGGGCCAGGGTGCAAAACTCAACAGGAAGGAATAAAGGCACGAGGTAACCTGTAAGCATTTCACAAGCCACCAAGCAAAGAGATCCTCTTGATTACACAACGCTGGTCACCAAGCACAAGCTACAGAGTTTGGTATGTCTCTCTCTCTATAAAGTCTGAAAAAAACAACTGTTGGAATCTAAGCCCTGACTTAGTTTGACCTCTTGACAAACAGCTCTAAGATTTCACAACATATAGACAGATTTAACCATAGTTTTAATTGGGAAAATGTGACCATCCTAGACCAAGACAAGTCCAAAAACACCAAAGAATTTCTGGAAGCCTGGCACTCGGACAAATCAGCCATCAATAGACACATAGACATTAACAACATCTATAGATGTATGCAAAAGAGACAATCAACCAACCCAAAAAGGAACAAAAAAAACCAAGCACCTCTCCACCAGCAATCAGCACCCAGATCAGCATAGATTAACTCTAAGGTTAACATCAGACCAACAATCAAATAAACTATACCCCAATCAAGAAACTGCTGAAGAAACCAACAGCAAACAGTCCAATCAAAGTGTCTATGGAGATTCTCAGTCATGCAGGTCATGCTTGTCCCAAAGGTGCTTTTTCAAGAGGCAACTGGACTTTCTGGTTTTTTCTTTGAAGATGTTTTGCTTCTCATTCAAGAAGCTTCTTGGATGAGAAGTGAAACGTCTTCAAAGAAAAACCAGAAAGTCCAGTTGCCTCTTGAAAAAGCACCTTTGGGATAGTCCAATCAAAGAATCTCTAAGACCGTCCCCAACCAATACTGACAGACAAGCCAGTAGAATATGGTGTTTGTCCATCGTGTTCGAAGAGGACCTTGACATCTAACAGGTTGTGGGCTGTCCACGATGTGTCCGTAGGTGGCTGGTAAGGCCTATACGGGCACGAAATGTTCTGCCACATGTTGGGCAGACATGTGTGGGCACCATTGTTGCAGCATTTGCAGCTCTGGCTTTGCGGAGGCAGCAAACAGCACTCCTTTCTACCACTGATGGTGTTACCTAATTGGGTAATGAAACATCTGCAAGAAAACAAGCAAGCTCAGAGAGCACCAAGGACCCCTCAGCTCTGAGACCGCAATATATTTGTTGCTGCACTGCATGATGGACTGCTAGAAGGAATTGAAAGACCAGAAGAAGAAGCCATTGATTCATTAGTATCACAACTGGATGTTCTTTCAGCCAAATCCAATTCTTTGAATTGCAAGTACAGTATCTCAACCCTGTCTATGGAGATTCTCAGTCATCCAGATCATGGTTGTCCAAAAGGTGCTTTTTCCAAAAGACAACTGGACTTTTTAAAAAAAAACATAATAAACTCCAGTTGCCTTTTGGAAAAAGCACCTTTGGGATATCTGTTTCTCTGTCCTGTACCAGGGGCTGTACCAGAAAAGAGGGGATTGACCTCTTCTCCAAAGCACCAAAGGGTAGGACATGAACTGATGGGTGGAAGTTTGTTAATCATAAATCCAACCTAGACATAAAGAGAAATTTTCCAACAATGAGAACAATCAATCAGTGGAATGGCTTATCTCCAGGAGTTGTGGGTGCTCCATCACCAGAGGTTTTCAGAAATAGACTGGATAATATTTTGACCAGGATAGTATAAGGTCTCCTGCCTTGAGTAGAAGGTTGATTAGAAGACCTCCAAGTTCCCTTCCAGCCCTATGAGTCTATGTTCTATCTTCTGTGCTTTCTGAAATAGCTTGTGGACTGGAGTAGATAGAAGGAGGTGGAAAGAGAAATATGCCACAAGGACATAGTAAAATGGAAGAAATCCTTGTTTCTTGAACAATCTATTGAGGACCCGAGTGAGGGAAATGATCAGATATGAACTCATCAAAGTAGCATTCATCATTTGTTTGATTATTTGAATGTCTATTTGGCTTATGAATTTGTTGAATGTTCAGAATGACTAATGACTAGGAGAAAAAACAGAAGACTGCAATCAAGACAAGTCAAGGCAAATTATACAAGGCATTGATTAAAAATAATCTATGTTTAAAGATCTGGTTGAAGAGCTGTCTCTTCTTTTTTTTTTACAATTTTATTTTATTTTATTTCATATATTTACATCACAAATATACCATTTCATTTTCTCAATAATAATACAATACTCCTATACGTATTTTCTATTTCATTAATACAATCATTATATTTTATACCATCGAGGCTGCTTTTGCCATCCCTTACTTCCCTTTTTTTATTTCCCACAACCCTTCTCTCTCTTCTCCTCCCTCTACTCTTCTTACTTTTCTTCCCCTCCCTTCCGTCTCTCTTCATCCCTTTCCTCTCTCCTACCACTTGAAGAGCTGTGTCTTGATCATGTTTTTCTTTTTTCAGACTCCAAATGTGACTCCTGAAGAACCACATTTCCTAAACTGGGAGTGGTGCAAGAGAAGGATCTTTCCCACAGGCCTGATCGATTGACCTCCAAAACATGGAGCATCTTCATAACGGCTTCTCCTCCAGAACCTTATCTCTGGACAGTTTCCTAAGGAGAGGAGAGAATCTGCCCCTCACACAGTTAAGTTTTAAAGCATTAACACCTTAAATGCTGCAAGGGAAGATCTTTCAACATTGAGATCATGTGATCTGATTAATCATGCACAAGCTTGCACATTAACTGCCATATTTTGCACCAGACGAGCACTTTTTCAAAGGTAGCTGAATGGAAAACACATTGCAAAGTCAAGTTGCAACACAACCAAGATATGGATAATGGTTGCCAAATACAATCAGCCTAGAAACAACTGCAAACACAACCGTGGATATATATCCTTCCTGCCAGCAACAGGGGACAATCAAGAAAGAATCTCTGAACTGGTTCCTATCACCTAATTTATTCTCTTGTTTATTCTCTCATGTATAAGGTGCTTAGAACCATTTTCCTTATGTTAACTCCAGGTACATTACTCTTGGTAAAAAATGAGTCATCTTTCTTATCCACATGGACTGACAATATAGGTAGTCCTCTATTTACCACAATTGAGCCCCAAATTTCCATTGCTAAGGGAAACAGTTGTTAAGTGAGTTTTGTCCCATTTTATGACCTTTCTTGCCACAGTTGTTAAGTGAATCACTGCAGTTGTCAAGTTAGTAACACAGCTGTTAAGTAAATTTTGATTTTGCTTGTCAGAAGGTCACAAAAGGTGATCACATGACCCCATCATAAGAATGAGTCACTTGCCAAGCATCCAAATTTTGATCACATGACTGTGGGAATGCTGCAACAGTTGTAAATGTGAAAAATGGTCATAAGTCATGCCTAAGGCAGGACTAGAACTTAGTGTCTCCTGGTGATTGGCCCAAAATCACCCAACCAGCTTTCACACCTAAGGCTGGACTAGAACTTACAGTCTCCTGGTGATTGGCCCAGAGTCCCACCCAACCAGCTTTCACGCCTAAGGCAGGACTAGAACTTACAGTCTCCTGGTATTGGCCCAAAGTCACCCAACCACAAGGCAGGACTAGAACTTACAGACTCCTGGTGATTGGCCCAAAGTCCCACCCAACCAGCTTTCACGCCTAAGGCAGGACTAGAACTTACAGTCTCCTGGTGATTGGCCCAAAGTCACCCAACCAGAAGGCAGGACTAGAACTTACAGTCACCTGGTTTCTAGCCTAGTACTTTTGTTTTTTTCATTCATTTAGCTGTACTGATTCTTCTTCTTTTTCTGTCCACCTCAAAACATGGGCCTCGTGCCTTCCTGCCAATCATTACCTGAAAAGAAAAGCATATTACCACTTGTTCTAGCTAGCCAATTCCAGTCACCAATACTATCATTTGATATATCCCTTGACACTTTCTTTTTGCTTGCAGTTGTTTTCCTCCTTTATTCTGCTGACTGCTGCATTGTTGCAATATTGCACAAGTGAATAAATAGGAACAGGCTACTGTTTTTTTTTCCCTTACCATTCATTATTTTGTAAAGTTCTGTTGTTTTTCTTCTCCAAAGTATATACCCTGGTCACATGTACAGGCGTGTGCCTCTGTCATTTCCTTTCCATTTCCTCACTGCTTTCCAATCTCTCTTTCTTTCCCCCATAAGCCTACAATAATCCTCAAGCATCTCTCTTTTTGCATCCTTCTGAAAGCACAGAATCTTCTAATTTTTAAGTCACTGCTTCCATCTTCTAATGTACTACACGATGCTAAAGGTTTCTTTGCTTAACCTCAGCTAAGTTTCTTGCTTCATAATTAAGAAATAAAAAAAAAAAAACCAGCCATGTTTTGAAAGCAGGTCTTTCATGCAACATGTGCTGGACTCTGAACAAACTGTCACACACTGCTTACTAAACGGCATCCAGAGGTGTCGTAATCTGGCCCCAAATGGCACTTCAAGGTTGTGTTTGTGTCTGACAACAGGGTAGATAGACCAAGACGTATATAACTCAAGGGAAAGGGACCTTCTGTGACGGTCGGCTTTTTCTCTCTCATCACCCCTCCTTTAAAATGCCCGTCTCTTGTTTTAGAGGACAAATCCATACAGATGCTCCTTGACTTACAACCACAATTAAGCCCAAAGTTTACGTTGCTAAGCGAGATTGTTGTCAAGCGAGTTTTGCCCCATTTTTAGACCTTTCTTGCCACGGCTGTTAAGTGAATCACTGCAGTTGTTCAGTTAGTAACACGGCTGTAAAGTGAATCTGGCTTCCCCGTTGACTTTGCCTGTCAGAAGATTTGCAAAAGGGGATCACATGACTCCGGGACTCAGCAACCGTCATAAATAGGAGCCAGTTGCTAAGCGTCTGAATTTTGACCACATGACTGTGGGGATGCTGCAACAGTGTGAAAATTGTGAAAAACAGTCATAAGCCACTTTTTCTGTGCCTTCGAAAGGTCACTAAACGAATGGTTGTAACTCAAGGACTACCTGCATTGTTTGCATTTTTAGCAGCTTTTTCCATGTTCTTGCAGTAATAGGTAGCCAAGCCTGCATGTAGTTTCCAGGTATCAAGCTTGACTCACAAGACTCTTTATCTTTATCCTGTTAAACATTTTGAAATATTGCCTTTCCTGTTCAGATAAGGCTCAGAGCAGTAATAACTACCGGTAAGGTAACAGATTACAGATTAACAGAGTTGGAAGGGACCTTGTAGGTCACCTAGTCCAACCCCCCGCCCAAGCAGGGGACCCTACACCCATTTCTGACAGATGGCAGTCCGGTCTCTTCTTGAAAGCTTCCAGTGATGAAGCTCCCACAACTTCCGAAGGCAACTTCTGTTCCATGGGTTGATTGCTCTCACTGTCAGAAAGTTCCTCCTTATTTCCAGGTTGAATCTCTCCTTGATCAATTTCCATCCATTGTTCCTTGTCTGGCCTTCGGGTGCCTTGGAAAATAGCTTGACTCCGTCCTCTCTGTGGCAGCCCCTCAGATATTGGACGACTGCTATCCTGTCTCCCCTGGTCCTTCTCTTCACTAGAGTAGCCATGCCCAGTTACTGTTACCCTTTTTCATATGTTTTAGTCTCCAAGTCCCCTAATCATCCTGGTTGCTGTTCTCTGCACTTTTTCCAGAGTCTCCACATCTTTTTTATAGTGTGGTGACCCAGACTGGATGCAGTATTCTAGGTGTGATCTTACTAAGGCTTTATAGAGTGGTATTAGTACCTCACTTGATCTTGATTGTATCCCTCTGTTAATGCAATTTAGGATTGCATTGCAATTAGAAAAAAAGAGCATGAAAAAAGAATTCTTTAAGGGGAAAATAAATATTCTCTCAATGTCCTGATCCCAATTTGAATGAAGTCTCCAAAATCGTCTACTTGGTTTTATGTTGGGATATCTTCAGAAAGTTTAATTTAAAAAGCTACTTTGGTCAAAGAGGTAGGCACTTTTAGCTTCAGTTCATATATCTTTGTTAAGACGGGGACGTGGTGGCACAGTGGCTTAATGATGCTGGAACCGCTGGCCGGAAATGGCCTGCACTTCAGCGGTTCGAGCCCGGCTCCGCAAGACAGGTTGAGCTCCTGCCCCTCGCTCCCCAGCTCCTGCCCACCCAAAAGCATACAATATTTCAAATAGATAAATGGGTACCACTTCGGTGGGGAAAAAACCTAGCTGCGTTTGTGTGTGCGGAAAGTGAAAACTAATGCTGGACCTGGCCAGACATGAAGCAACGCAACATGAGGTGAGGCGGAGGAGCCCGGAAGAGCCAGCAACCTGAGTGAGCGCCACTAGTCAGCTGGGATAAGCTAGTTCGCCCCTTGCAACGCACCAAGGACAGGCACACAAGCGCTGAACAGAATGAACTAGCAAATTAAGCTGTCCGGATTGCATTGTGTCTAATATTGGTAGACACCATGCAATTTCCCTAACATTCCCTTAACCATACGCTAAGAAAAAATTAAAGAAATAAAGAAATAAGTAAGTAAGTAAGTAAGTACTGTAAATAAGTAAATATGCCAAGACATTGGGTTAAGTTGGTTGCTGTCTTAGCCTTACCACTGTCATTTTTAGAATAGAATAGAATATTTATTATTTATTTATTTATTTATTTATTTATTTATTTATTTATTTATAAAAATTGTATGCCGCCCAACTCCCAAAGGACTCTGGGCGGCTCACAACACATGAATAAAAACACCGATAAAAACATAATAAGTACAATTTAAAAATATCAATAAAACATTTACACCTACATTCATGGGCCAATCCATAGGTTATTGGCCCCAGGCCTGCCGGAAAAGCCAGGTCTTAACGGCTTTACTGAAAGCCAGTAAGGTGGGGGTAGTACGGATCTCGGGGGGAAGTTGGTTCCACAGAGTCAGAGCAGCTACAGAGAAGGCCCTCCCCCGCGGGCCCGCCAGCCGACACTGTCTGGCTGATGGGACCTAAAAGCCAGGTCTTAACGGCTTTACGGAAAGCCAGTAAGGTGGGGGTAGTACGGATCTCGGGGGGAAGTTGGTTCCATAGAGTAGAATAGAAATAGAATAGAATTTTTTTTGGCTATTTGTGATTGGACACACAAGGAATTTGTCTTGGTGAATATGCTGTCAGTGAACATACAAAGACAAGATACATTTGTCAAGAATCATAAGGTACAACACTTAATGATAGTCCGGGTACAAATAAGCAATCAAATCATATTAGGAACCAGTCAATGTAAATCGTAAGGATACAAGCAACAAAGTTACAGTCATACAGTCATTAGTGGGAGGAGATGGGTGATGGGAACGATGAGAAGATTAATAGTAGTGCAGACTTAGTAAATAGTTTGACAGTGTTGAGGGAATTATTTGTTTAGCAGCATTTATGGTTTTGTGTTGCATGTGAACCCGGCCATGACTCAGCCAACAAAGCATAGCTGAATGCAAGTACTCCTTGTTTTACAACCACGGTTGGAGTCACAATTACAACAACTGTGGCAGAAAAGGTCATTCAAATCTTGCCTGATTCACTTAATAACCACCTTATAATCCTTCATTTGGCAACCATTCCAAGTTACAGGGTGCAGCAAAAAGCAACATGGCTTATGCCCTTGTGCCCATTGCAGCATTCCCCACTATCATGTGATCACAATCTGGGTGTACTTGGCAATGGGGTCACATTTAGGACAATTGCAGCATCCCATGGTCACATGATCACCATTGGTGACCTTCCAGCTGGCTCCCAATGAGCACAAGTCAACGAGGGAAGCTGGATTCACTTAACAGGCCATGTGATTCACTTAATGGCCATGGCAAAAATAAGGTCATAAAATGGGGCACAGTCACCTGATGACCACATCGCTTAGTGACAGAACTTCTGGATCAATTCATCATAAGTCAAGGGTCATTTTGAGTAACAACAGCCATATCTAGCCAAGGGAGATAGACTTTCCATGTCAGACTAGGAAAAAGTAGCACAAATAAAGACTTTACTCTCCATGAAATAATAACTGCATGATCGTTCTTTAGTGTTCTAAAGAATCAATAGTGTAAAAAATAAATTAGATAGTATTCTATAGTAAGACCACACTTAGAATACAGCATCCAGTGTCAGTCACCGTGTTATAAAAAAGATGTTGAGACTCTGGAAAGAGTGCAACAAACAACAAAGATGATTAGGGGATGAAGGCTAAAACATACGAAGAAAGGTTGCAGAAATTGGATATATGTCTAGTCTAGTGAAAAGAAGGACTGGGGGAAACATGATAGCAGTGTTCCCATAGCTAAGGGGCAGCCACAAAGAAGAGGGGGGGCAACCTATTCTCCAAAGAACTTGAGGGCAGAACAAGAAAGAATGGATGGAAACTAATCAAGGAGAGAAGCAACCTAGAACTAAGGAGAAATTTCCTAACAATGAAAACAGTTAATCAGTGGAATGGCTTGCCTCCAGAAGTTGTGGGTGCTCCATCACTGGAGACTTTTAAGAAGAGACTGGACAGCCACTTGTCTGGAATGGTATAAGGTTTCCAGCTTGAGCAGGGGGTTGGACTAGAAGACCTCCGAGGTCCCTTCCAACTCTGTTATTCTGTTAATTCTGTTAAAAGTTTGTTCTCTTCGATGTAGGGAGGAAGAGAAATGGAGAAACAGCCAAAATTTTACTCTCCTCCCTTTTTTTCCCTTTTGCAGGTGATCTCATCTACAGAAACTCCTGCAAAGAGCTAAGTGTTGAGGGAAAGAGCTACTTGAATCTTCCCCCCAAAAATGGTTTCAAGATCTCAGCCATCAGCCTGAACTGCAATAAAAATAGCTCTTATGCAATCCAGGAGCTGATTCTGAAATTCTGACATTATTGGGTCTTTCCCTCTTAGTCACCCTTATGTCAACTCATTTCCAAGTTGCCAGGAGAACTTGGTGTAGAAATAGCCTAAACCTGAAAGAGGAACCAAAGCAGGGAATTGGGAAACCCTCTTTGAGTGGGTCATCGTTTCTGTGCAATAAGCAGATGAGGAAAATTTACAGCAGCTGCCACCTTCTCTGTAAGAAGTGAAATATGCCAACTCAACAAAACGAGGAAAAGGAAAAGAAAGGGGAAGACAATCTTTGCATTGTTCCAGATTTCCAGATAAAGGAAGAATGGGTGATCTTTGGGTTTGGGCAGCTGAATGGTGGTGATCTTGGTTTTTCTTTTTCTTTTAATGACTCCATGAGGGGATGTAGTAGATAACCCTTTGAGCATTAGGATTGGTGAGAGTCTTCAGAAATGGAAGACATCCACCACTTTGGGATGCTTATGGTTCTGGAAGTCCTCTAGATCAGGGGTCTCCAACCTTGGCAACTTTAAGAGTTGTGGACTTCAACTCCCAGAATTCCTCAGGCTGGCTGAGGAACTCTGGGAGTTGAAGTCCACAAGTCTTAAAGTTGCCAAGGTTGGAGACCCCTGATCTAGATTCTCTGGATTGTCACTTCTAGAACCTGAGCAGAAGACACCCCATGGTACTATTCTAAATCAATACAGATAGTCCTCGATATACGACCACAACTGAACCCAAACTTTCTGTTGGCAAGGAAGACATTTGTTAAGTGAGTTTTGCCCCTTTTTTACAACCTTTCTTGCCATAATTGTTAATGTTAGATTGCACGGGAATGAATAGACGAGACGTAGGAACGATTCAGCACCTTTTATTTGAGTAGGCTGGAACTATAACGGACTGCCGGCTGGCGGCAGGGAAGCCGCTTTTAAAGAGCTTCCCTGCTGCCTGCTGGCCACTGACAGCAGTTTATTTTTCCCGCCGCTAGATTAGCCAATCAGCGGCGGTATGCAAATACACACTCCGTGCGTCAGAACGTAACAGTTAAGAATCACTGCAGTCGTTCAAGTTAGTAACACGGTTGTTAAGTGAATCTGACTTCCCCATGGACTTCGCTTGTCAGAAGGTCGCAAAAGGGGATCACGTGACATTGGGACACTGCAACCGTCATAAATATGAGTCAGTTGCCAAGCTTCTGAATTTTGATCACGTCACCATGGGGATGCTGCAACAGTCTGAAGTGTGAAAAACCATCATAAGTCACTTTTTTCAGTTTAGTGCCTGCGGTAACTTTGAATTGTCACTACACAAAACGTTGTAAGTTGAGAACTACCTTTACTACTAGCTCGTGTTCTACCTTATTATCAATCAACCTCATATATAGCTTACAATATATGTTTTTATGCAGCCTTTTAAGTCCCCTTCTGCCTTTTTATACCCTTTGTCTTTTATTAACTGTATTCTTTACCAATACTATATGTTGATCTGTGACTGTAATAAAATTGGTTTAATTATATTTGATATCAGGTGAAGTCTCCAGAATTCTATGGAAAGTATGTTTGGCTGTTTTGCCAAGTGCCAGGGTGCAATTGATTCTTTTGCACCCGGAGACAATGAACATTCCAATAAATAAAGAGAGTTTAAGCTTTATTATTCGCTAAAAGCATAACATAAAAAGAACACGTACCAAGGAAGATAGTTCGAAGCTGCCAGGAGCTTCTTAATAACGACATCAGAAATACCCCAAGGGTGGCCAATTTTCCCAATACCTAGTGTAAGTTCCATGCAGAAGCTCCTCACAAAACACAAAAACACTGCAAGTTTGAGTTTTTGTCAAAACTTGGTCCTGCTATGGTCAAAAAACTGAAAGAGCTGATCTCGACATGCTTCCAGGATAGGAATTAAAAGTCTGAGAGTTTCACAGCGAGAAAAAGCTTTGAAACACATGAATATTCCTCCCCTTCTCCTTTATTCAGTAAACAAGAATGAAAAACCAGCAGGCCAGAATGGTCTCAAAACCTCTGGAATATTCTTAATATGAAGGGGAGATCAAAATATGTTATTAAATTCCCCAAAATAACACTGCTCTTCCACATTACCACCACACTGGCATCCTGAGCCTAGATCCAGCCAGGGGCTACAACTGGCTCCTTATTGTCTTACTATCCAAGAGCAAGACAGAATATTACAGATAGTCCTCGAATTACAACAGTTTGTTTAGTGACCATTCAAAGTTACAACAGCACTGAAAAAAGTGACTTATGACCGTTTTTTACTGTTATGACCTTTGCAGCATCCTCCTGATCAGGTGATCAAAATTCAGATGCTTGATGACTGGTTCATACTTATGACCGTTGCGGTGTCCCAAGATCATGTGATCCCTTTTTGCGACCTTCTGACATGCAAAGTCAATGGAGAAGCCAAATTTACTTCACAACCGGGTTACTGACTTATCAACTGCAGAGATTCACTTAACAACTGTGGCAAGAAAGGTAAAATGGGGCAAAACTCACTTCACAAATGTCTCACGTAACAACAGAAATGTTGGGCTCAATTGTGGTCATAAGTCGAGGACTCCCTATACAGTGAAATGTTATTAGTCCAAAGGAGAAAGAACCTGGTGTTGGCCATGCTAGCTGGGGATACATTACGAATACACTTGGAGGACTCTAAGACAGAAAAACTAAGATTTTTTCTGGGAAAGTTGAGTTTGAGGATAGATGTGTCACAAGAGACAAGACATCAATGTTCTGGATAAGAATTAAAAGCTTAAGGGACTTTAAAGGACAAAGAGCAACACCACATGAGGGAGGAAGAGAACATGAGATGAGTAAAGGAAGTGGAACAGAGGTGGGCTCCTCCTGGTTCGGACTGGTTCGCCCGAACCGGTAGCGACCTGCTGGTAACGTCACAATGACGTCATGGATCCGGTTCGGTCGGTGCCAGTCCGTGGACGCCGCCATCTCTTTTTTTGAATTTTTTTTTATTTATTTATTTTTTATTTATTTATTTGGAATTTTTTCCGGGTTTTTTTTCCTTCTCCACATAGCAATAGCAATAGCACTTAGACTTATATACCGCTTTACAGTGCTTTACAGCCCTCTCTAAGCGGTTCACAGAGTCAGCATATTGCCCCCAACAATCTGGGTCCTCATTTTACCCACCTCGGAAGGATGGAAGGCTGAGTCAACCTTGAGCTTGGTGAGATTTGAACCGCCGAACTGCAGCTAGCAGTCAGCTGAAGTAGCCTGCAGTGCTGCACTCTAACCACTGCGCCACCTCGGCTCTTGAGCCGAGTTTCCAGCACTGCGCATGTGTCACCATCTTGTTTTTGGCTTTTGGGGGGGGGGTTATTTTTTTTTGCACTGCGCCCACGAGGCCCGGCCACGTGGCGCGGGTGGAAGCGAACCAGCAGCGAGGTAAGTTAGAACCCACCCCTGAAGTGGAAGGGTGAAGATTCATAAGGAAGCACCATTCAAATATAAGCCCTTCTTCTACCCAAGACATGGCTGAAAACTTCAATGACTGAGTGAGGAATATGACAATACTATTCAGGTGCCTATGGATCACACTGGTGTACACTAAGCAAGTGATGACAAATGATAAGTACTGTGGACTTATACCCTCTATTATCTTCTACATAACAAGAATGGTCACTGCTGGTAAATGCCTTATGGTGCTCTGGAAACTCCCTAAAAGTTTTCATAGGTTTGACCGCATCAGCATAAAATTTGGTTTTTTGGCTCCAAAAATAATCTTGAGAAGATCTTGGTAGCAAAATGACTGGAAATTGGAACCCCCAGATAGATTCATAATTTTGCAAGACTGCATCAGGCATTCTTTTACCCTGTTGTGGAAGTTGGGTCTGATTAACACCCCAAAATGTTGCAACTATACCACAACAGTGTGTTGCTGGCACCCTCAGGCTCATGTGCAATCCCACAAAGGCTTGGAAACAAACAAAAAAATATTATTAAATAGAGAAGGGATTCCCTGGTTGTGTCTCATCTAAGTAATAATCAGGACTAACTTCCCAGCCCAGACATGGTTGGTCAGAGAAGAGTAACAAAGATGATTAGGGGACTGGAGGCTAAAACATATGAAGAATGGTTGCAGGAACTGGGTATGTCTAGTTTAATGAAAAGAAGGACTAGGGGAGACATGATAGCAGTGTTCCAATATCTCAGGGGCTACCACAAAGAAGAGGGAGTCAAGCTATTCTCCAAATCACCTGAGGATAGAACAAGAAGCAATGGGTGGAAACTAATCAAGAAGAGAAGCAACTTAGAGAACTAAGGAGAAATTTCGTGATAGTTAGAACAATTAATCAGTGGAACAACTTGCCTCCAGAAGTTGTGAATCCTCCAACACTGGAGGTTTTAGAGAAGAGATTGAACAATGATTTGTCTGAAATGATATAGTTTTCTGCCTGAGCAGGGGGTTGGACTAGAAGGCCTCCAAGGTCCCTTCCAACTCTGTTGTTCTGTTAATCCATTCTGCATTAATTCAATGACTTTACCAACTTTTTATTATCTTTGGTGGACGTATGAGAAGGCTAAAGAGGTTTTGGAATCAGATATGCATTTTGATTCAGAAAATTTGAAAAATGGATGTAAATATATTAATATTAATATTGATTGTTTCCTGATTGCTTATTTGTACCCTATGACAATCATTAAGTGTTGTACCTCATGATTCTTGACGAATGTATCCTTTCTTTTATGTACACTGAGAGCATATGCACCAAAGACAAATTCCTTGTGTGTCCAATCACACTTGGCCAATAAAGAATTCTATTCTATTCTATTCTATTCTATTCTATTCTATTCTATTCTATTCTATTCTATTCTATTCTATTCTATTCTATTCTATTCTATTCTATTCTATTCATAAGATAAATATAAGAAATATGTATAAAATATGTAATGAGTCTATAAAAAATGAAAGGAGAAATGAGCTGATAAATATGTGAATGTCTATATGGAAATAAAAATAAAAAATTTTGGGGGAAAAAAAAGAATAGAGTTTCTTTTGATACAGGATGGGACAGCCCCGTGCTCCTTCCTCCTTTTAAGTAACAGTAGCTCCAGCAAGTAATATTTTCAGTTGCTGCTGCTTTTTCTTCTGATTCAACCCAGCCCAATTCAGCAAACAACCAGCCCTTTACCTTCTACAGGTAGTCCTTGACTTGCAATCATTCATTTAGTGACCATTCAAAGTTACAACAGCACTGAAAAAGTGACTTATGACCATTTTTCATACTTATGACCATATCAACATTGCCAAGGTCACATGATCAAAATTCAAACGCTTGGCAACTGACTTGTATTTATGAGGTTGACTCAGCCTTCCATCCTTCCGAAGTGGGTAAAATGAGGACCCAGATTGTTGGGGGCAATATGCTGACTCTGTGAACCGCTTAGAGAGGGCTGTAAAGCACTGTGAAGCAGTATATAAGTCTAACTGCTCTTGCTATTGCTATTTTGACTTGTGCTACAGGAGATAGGATACTTAGTTCTGCAGCGGTCTCAACTGATGAAATGTCTGATTTACATTGCATTATTATGTATTCATTTACTTCCAGCCTCATAATCATGAATATTGCCACTATTGTTAAGCAATAATGATCAAAGAAGGTTCTGAGGACCTTCTAAAAGCACTCGTTGACCATCCCTGATGTGCAAGGAGAGAGAACTGAGATAGAATACTAGAAAAACCCAAAACAGGTGCCTTCTTCAGATTGAACTTGATTCTTCTTGACTTCATCAATACACCCACCACAGCTTTAAACTCCAATATAAAACGAGGACTGAAAGATGTAAAAGATTGCTAAATATTCGTTGAAACAGACACTATTATTTTAAAGGACATTCTGGGAAACTTTTATTTTTATAAAAAATAACATGGAAAATGAGATCAAAGAACTCAGAAGGGCTAGTTTACGACCAGCTAGATGTGGACTTTACCTGTGCCTCTTGGGATTGGCATAGGTATTGTTTTGCAATTTCACAACAGGGTAATGAATCACCTAGAGATGTAGAGTTTGTTCTTCACATGCCTTCTGCTAGGTTATCCATTTCCTGATCCTGCCGTTTTCACTGTGCTGTGCCAGAGAAATCCAGAATAATGAATGTTTTACCCAAAACACAACTGTTTTCAGAGAAAAGGTTACCTGGTTCAATATATGAAAATCTCTCTCTCTCTCTCTCTCTCTCTCTCTCTCTCTCTCTTCTCTCTCTCTCT
>QLTV01002565.1:191278-212856 GCA_003457575.1 Thermophis baileyi
GGCGACCAACCGGAGCCCTGCAGAGCTGTTAATGGGACGGCGGCTGAGGTCCCAACTGGACAGATTAAATCCAACGTACAACCTGGAGAAACCTTTGGGATCCAGCAAGCCCACCAGAACGCTAGCCATAGACGACCTAGTGTTCACACAGAACTATACCAGGGATCCCAAGTGGGTAAAAGCGATTGTCATAGATGTCACTGGGCCCAAGTCATACAAGGTCAAGCTGGACGATGGCCGAGTGTGGAAGCGACACATTGATCAGCTAAGACACAGAGTGGGAGACTCGTGGTTGCGTCAACCCAAACCCGCGCCACCATCGCGGAGTCAAACGGACACTTCCCCAAAATGCGGGTCTCCGCCCCGCCGAACATACAGTCACTGCGAATCAGACGATAGCGAAAGAGACCGGGCCCTAGCTACACGACTCCACAGACCACTTATCTCAACCCGAGAAGGCGAGCGGAGACCCTCCATAGACCACTTATCTCAACCCGAGAAGGCGAGCGGAGGCACCTACCAGGAACTAGGGAGCTCGAATGAAGCCGACCGGGACCAGAGGACTGTGAGATCGAATCTTCAGCCGCCACGCCTGGAGGCCGGTTCCAGATTTTTCCACAGGGCGAGGACGGAGCAACACAAGCCATGTCCACGCCGAGCAAAGACTCCAGAGAGACTGAATCGCGCAGGCCCAGTAGGACTTTACGGCGGCCCACCTACTTGCGTGACTACGTCACCCACACTAATACTGGATTGGACAATTGCTGAACTAAGAGGGGAGGGGTGTTGTGTACCGACTTAACGAGCAGGTATTTGCATACCCGCCGCTGATTGGGTTAAATCAGTGGCGGGGAGTTTGAAGCGTTGTCACTGGCCAAGCTGGCTGCGGGGAACTCCATAAAGGCAGCTTCCCTGCCGCCAGCTGCCAGTCTGCTGTAGTTAGTGCTAGCCGTTAATAAAGTGCTGAATGGGTCTTGTCTTGGCTGTATTCCCGCGCCTATCTAACACCGTCCTTCTGCGAATGGGCCGTGTCGAAGCGCGTGGGACAGAGGGGACGTGACCCATTGCCCAGGGCGAATCGGTGGGGGCGTGTCAGCCGAGGAGAACAGTCAGTGGAGAATCACCCAAGGGAGGAACGCCCATGGAGAAGGAGGGGCGGCCAAGGGTACGAGACGAACTGTTCCATTCCGCAACCATCATTCTGGGAACAGGTGATATTTTCTTAAGAAAGGCTATGGGAAAAACCTAAAATACCATTTTGGTACAGCAGTAGAACAAATGTTGGAATCATCCATTGAGATGAGAAATAAAGATAAATTTCTGCCATCTAAGTCTTGGAGAAAAAAGAAAAATATTCAAGGTTCCCTCCAGAAATTGTAATCGTGTTTCAGACAACCTGGGGTTGGTGTGTAATGTGTAGTTTGATTTATCTTATATCCTGATATGTGTATTTCTTGGGTTCAATCCACAGTCCTTTCAGCTGTTGCTACTGCTGGACAATCTGTAGTTCCCAAGCCATCCTACAGTATCGGTAGAGAAGAAATGGACACAACTGTGACAATTTGAGTTATTATAATATCAATGCGTCATTGTGTGAATTTATCATTCAACTACAAAGCCAACATAAATTAGAATTCATCACTTGTTTTTCCAGCCTGATATCAATATATTAAAATGGGAATATATGCCATCATGACAACCTTCGAAATCTGGCAGATGAGCATTCATAACTTTAATCCATGCAGCCTTGCTTACGCAGAATTTAACAGGGTTAAATATTGGTTTTACTGTGACCATAACTTTGGCTTACATTTTCTTCAAAACTCCTTCCTTCTCAAGACCGTGAGCAGCTGCAAACAAGGGAAGTCCAGTAAATTAAAGCATCCAGACTTTAAGAGGAAAGTCGTCTCCTGGGTCAACAAAAGTTAAGCTCATATTTTTAATGGTTTTTTAATTTCCTTGGCTGGACATGTACTTGTTTATTTAAAATCACAAGGTTCTCGCCGTTTTAAGATATAGTGTTATGAAACTTTTTCCATCTAAGATATAATGTGCATTGAATTGAGAGGTTAATCTAAATCAATCTACATAGGTAGTTTGCATATGTATACAACATCAAGATAACTTTAGGGAAGTAATTTGAGATATGATGCTGTGGGACATCCACTCGGCAAGTTCATGGAAACTATGCTTGATGTGTGTGGTAACATCATCAGAATCAGAGGTGGGTTCCTCCCGGTTCACACCAGTTCTATAGAACTGGTAGCAAACCACTGGTGACGTCATGGAGCCAGTTCTGTCGGTGCCGGTCCGTGGACGCTGCCATCTTTTTTTTTGAAAAAAACAAAAAAAATGGATTTTTTTTTAATTTTTTGCTGATTTTTTTTTCTTCTGCGCATGTGCAGAAGCTGAGTCCCCGGCACTGCGCATGTGCTGCCATCTTGTTTTTGGCTCTTTTTTTTTGGATTTTTTTGGGAATTTTCAGCACTGCGCATGTGCGCATGCACGCACGAAGCGCAAGCGCGGGTGCGTGGTGCGGCCACACGGCACGCAATGCATGTGCAGCCACACAGCGCACAATGCACGTGCAGCCATGCGGCACGGGAGAAAGCGAACCGGCGGTGAGGTAAGTTAGAACCCACCCCTGATCAGAATAGCAAATGAAGGTGCAGATAAGGTAAAAGTATTATTTCTAGAATGAAGGCAAATGTGCCCCAGGATAATGTTGCAAGATCCAATTTGGGTAGGTCACCAGGACCAGAGGTTTAGTCTTCTGAACTTTCAGACTCGTGCTGGAGCTCATCTCCAGGGAACTTCTCTCTAAAGGAATGTGTGCTTTGGGCTCTTCTATGAGTCATATTTATGTGATGCCTTCCTATTGGTTGATTGGTGTGTTGATGACTGGCAATTGGCTGTTGTTTCTTTGTGCTGCCAAGCCCTCAGATCCTGAGTATTTGATAAGCTGGTGGCAAATCAGCACTCCTGTTAACTGACAAGGAGCCTGTTTCCCAGGCTTCAATCATTTCCCTGGCTGTTTTTGACCCTGCTCATCCAACAGTCTTAGTAGCTACAAAATTGAATATCTGTCCTTGTTTATTGCAATGTGAGGCTACCAATGAGTTCGGGTCTCCTCATCTGACCGCTCACCACAGGCGCCCCGAACACGAGTGACGTTGAGCTGGCCATGCCCACCCCGGCCACGCCCACCATGGCCCCCAGAAGTCAAACACAACCCTGATGCGGCCCTCAATGAAATAGTGTTTGACACCCCTGGATTAACAAGACTGGAACAAGATTAGGTGGAGGGCGGGGGGGGAGAAATTATTGTTGCTGATGTACAGTTCTTCAGTAAGAACACTACATCACTACTCCAAGTTGCTGAGAGAGAGATGATATTTATCCTGAAGACTATGAAGGTCTGGATGGGGGGGAAAAAAACAAGTTCTAATGGAACCCAAGTAAAATGGAACTTCTGTCTGTTCTCCTTTGGGGTTAGTTGATCCATGGATGGACGGGCACAAGCTACCCAGCAGCAGACTTAGAACTGGGGGAAATGGTGTGGAACATCTTTCTGGATTTCTAGTTCTGCATGGATCACATGGTTGGAGCTATTTGCCCATCTGCATCCTTTCTTGGTGCAAGAAGTCCTGGTGAACACAACTCATGCTTTCATCACGAGCCATGTAGATTACTGTAATGTGCTTTGCATGAGGCTGCTTTTAAAGACTCTTAGGAAGTTAGAACTAATCCAGAATGATGGGAACATATCATACCTATAGTGTGGGCCCTGCCCTGGTTACCAGAATCCAATTTAAGTTGTGTCAACTTACAAAACTCTGGGGTAGCTCCGAGACTGCCTTCTCTGTCTAAATTCCAACTGGCCTGCTAGATCATATAAGGAAGGACTCCTTGTTGGTCCAGCTTTCTAGAGGTGGGCCCCAAATTACAACTGTTCAAAGCCATTGGCTGCCCATATCTCTCTCACAAATGAAGGCAGATATAGGTGTCCCAGGCTAATGTTGCACGATCCAACTGGAGTCAGTCAACAGAACCAGAGGTTTATTCTTATTCTTATTTATTCTTCCAAGCTTTTGGACTCGTGAGAATGGGCTCCATCCTCAGGGAACTTCTCTCCAGAATGACACTTGTGCTGGAGCACAGCCTCAGGGAACTTCTCTCTCTCTAGAGCAGAGGTCTCCAACCTTGGCAACTTTAAGACTTGTGGACTTCAACTCCCAGAATTCCTCAGCCAGGTGGCTGAGGAATTCTGGGCGTTGAAGTCCACAAGTCTTAAAGTTGCCAAGGTTGGAGACCCCTGCTCTAGAATGACACATTCTGGAGAGAGAGAAGTTCCCAGAGGATGGGCTCCAGCATGAATCCAAAAGCTTGGAAGAATAAACCTCTGGTTCTGGTGACTGATTCAGATTGGATCCTGCAAACTAGAAGATGTTGCTTTTTTGGAGTAGCACCAAAGTGATGGAATAGGACTCCTTGAGACCAGGGCAGCCCCTCCCTAGAAACTTTAGAAAGTTATTAAAAACGGAGCTTTTTTTTTTTTTTTTTTTTTTTTTTTTTAACATCATCTACACCTCTTGTTGTTATCATTTTTCTCTCCTCCTTCCAGTTTTGATTTTGCAATTTGCATTGTATGTTGTTTTAACTCTGTCATATTTGTTTTCACTGGGACATTGTAAGTGCCAAGTGTTGCGAGATTGTGGCAGGATCAAAAATGAGGAAATCACACGAAGCTTCAAAGGAGGCGAACAATTTGTTATGAAACCAGATTTATTAAAGTTTTTTTGTACAGGAATTTTACAACTTTCGTCATGATAATGCTCAAAATATGTACATATTTACAGAGTTTCAACAGTGTTATTAACTTTCCACCTACCAAAATATACAGATTTATAGGCAGGTCCAAGGATATTTAAAAAAAAAAAACAACCTGTATCACAGATACAAATATATTAAAGCAATCACAAGAGCCTTAGTGCAATTAAGGTCAACAACTTTTCACCTCTAATTATCTTGATTTATCAAGTTAGTATTGCCAGCCATCATTCACATTTAATCTGCTCTTTGCTAACTCGGGTTTGTTTAGGGCACACACACACCATAGTTATTAAATTAGAAAAATAGAACTCAGTGACAAAACACTGCAATGGGACGTACACAGGAGATGAAGCACACCGAATCTTGGGAGCCCTTTTATTTATTTATTAATTTATTTATTTTTTGCAAAAGCCTTGAAATAGTATCGCATGAGATTTTAAAACCTCACTATCGCTTTTTCAGCTCTGTCTATAAGAAACTATGGCTATTGCTGTCATTGTATGCTGCTTATTATCCGCAATGGCTTCCCAGAACTACATTTCCCATTGTACCTTGAAAGATAAAGCTACATAAGTCTGCAGTGTGTTCTTATCCAGCATCTAAGGCCTTTCACATCTAGCTAAACTACAATTCCCAGCATGCCTCACCAACAGTAATGCTGGGAGTTGTAGTTTTACTTTTTGGAAGTGGCTGATTCTTACTCCTAGCCTGCCCCCAGACAGTTTTAGAAAGGTAAGCTAAGTGCTTTCCCATCAAACACTCTGTGGATTCTGCACAGACACACTCACAAGCCCGCCCACAGCAGATTCAGCTTATTTTGGACTGTGATTAGCAAAAGAAACCAACTTATCTTCCAATTATCATAAGCTTCTTTCAATTTTCCTGTCTGGAGGAGCTACAACTCAGAAACGAGAGCCTGTTTTTACACTAACAGGAATTGACACTAATGTCAAGGACTTCATTATCCCACTCAGGAAGCTAATGCTTCTGCAAAATGCATGAATTATGGATCACAAATTAAAATAGGACCATCTCTTACAGCCAGAAAGAAACGAAAACGCAGAAGACAGAAGGAAGGGGAGTTTGATAGATTAGAGTTGGCAAAGTCAAAAGGAAAACACACTGGTATTGCTTCCTGGTTGAGCTACTGGGCAAGGAGAGAAGAGAGGGAGCCAGAGTATTGCATCACGCCCTTGCACAAAAAAGCCAAAACACAACTGCCTTTCAGTCTACACAACGAGATACAGCTTATCTTCGACTCTCAGGTTAGGCCACCCCACCCTTGGCTGATGTGTTTTGTATTCGGATGTTGAGGCTGCTTAGAGAGCGACACCCAGTTCCACAGATACAAGGGAACCAAACAAGGTCAGAAACAGGCCCTTTCAGATGACTGCTTGACAAAGCATGCTTAACCTTGACGGCTTCAGCTAACATTTGGCATCCAAAAGCCAAGACTTGAGTTTTGCAAGTTTATCTGGAATGACTGGATTCTCAGGAGGTGCACAGATGGGGTGTGGTCTTGGGCAGAGGGGGTCTCCAAACTCGGCAACTTTAAGGCCTGTGGACTTCAACTCCCAGAATTCCTCAGCCGGCCATCTTTACCAAGGTGCCGTTCTCACCCTCTGACACCCTCTGCCAGCAAAAAGGGCTGGCTGGCTGAGGAATTCAGACAGACAGACAGAAAGATTAACAGAGTTGGAAGGGACCTTGTAGGTCATCTAGTCCAACCCCCCCCCCGCCCAAGAAGGAGACCCTACACCATTTCTGACAAATGGCAGTCCAGTCTCTTCTTGAAAGCCTCCAGTGATGAAGCTCCCACAATTTCTGAAGGCAACTTCTGTTCCATTGGTTGATTGCTCTCACTGTCAGAAAAATTCCTCCTTATTTCCAGGTTGAATCTCTCCTTGGTCAGTTTCCATCCATTATTCCTTGTCTGGCCTTCAGGTGCTTTGGAAAATAGCTTGACCCCCTCCTCTCTGTGGCAGCCCCTCAAGTATTGGAACACTGCTATCATGTCTCCCCTGGTCCTTCTCTTCACTAGACTAATTCTGGGAGTTGAAGTCCACAAGTCTTAAAGTTGCCAACTTTGGAGGCCCCCTGGTCTTGGGTTAGCATACTTGTGTGGACAGTGACAAAACCAGAGTTGGATAGAAGTCATTTTTCTCTTTGTTTCCTGGAATCCCTTTTTGTTAGCGATGTCAGAGGGTGAGAACAGCACCTTGGTAAGCATACACAGATCCTCCCTTGGCTAACACTTGTACTTAAAGACACCAACATAAACAGTGCATTATTGTCAAGTCACATGCACACCCACAACTGTTTGACTGCTGAGTCATGGAAGAAGTGGAAAGCTGGTTTCACCTTTTCTATCAAATACAGGCAGTCCCTTGCCTGACGACCACAGCTGAGCCCCCAATTTTTCTGTTGCTAAGCGAGACAGGGAGTTTTGCCCGTTTTACAACTTTTCTTGCCACGGTTGGCAAGGGAATCACTGCAGCGGTTAAGTTAGTAATACTTAAGTGAATCCGGCCTCCCCACTGACTTTGCTTGACAGGAGGCCGCAAAAGGGGAATCACGTGACTCCCGGGGGACACTGCAACCGTCATAAATACAAGTCAGTTGCCAAGCGTCTTGATTTTGATCGCGCGGCCGTGGGGATGCTGCAATGTTCATAAGTGTGACAAATAGTTGTAATTCACTTTTTTTCAGTGAAGTTGTAATTTCAAATGATCGCTAAATGTACTGTTCTAAGTAGAGGAGAACCTGTATATGTAATGCACTAGGGCAAGGGTCTCCAACCTTGGCAACTTTAAACCTGTCGGACTTCAACTCCCAGAATTCCCCAGCCAGCAAAGCTGGTTAAAGTTGCCAAGGTTGGAGACCCCTGCACTAGGGGCATGTTTCTGTCTGCTTTAAGGGTTAAAATCCTATGGATATTCAAGAATGTAGCTGCCAGAACAGCACTTTACTCAGATGGCATGGAAGCCATTTTAAAAGGTCCACTGAGGTTGTTATGTTGTTATGGAGAGAGGCTGGGGTCTTTTTCCTAAAGCCAGGGATATTCGGTTTAATGGTTCTGACCCTTTTAGTAGAAAAACACTGGAAGCTAAATACAGTTTGGCACCTTTGGGATTGGCAGCACAATGCAAGCTTTTGTTATCTGTGGAAACTCTCAGAGTGTGGCAAAGCAGGCCTAAAAGACCCCCAAAATGTCCCCTAGTCTCTGTATTCAGACTCAAGGCCACTTAATTCTAGATTATCAAGGCTCCGCGGGTCAAAATAATAAAAGATTAGCTGCCGGATTTGTCCCTTCAACGACAGCTCTGTTGAAAGGCTAAGCGGCAGCCTTAAATCTGGATTAACCAAGTTGGGTTTCAAACTGTAAATCCAGCTGTTCAAAAGGCTAAAGCCTCTAAGATCCACAGGTTTTGCAAGATGGGGATACACAGCCTGTCGCCTTGAAGGTCGAAACGTTCAAGTTGGGACTTTCTGTTGTCTAAGAAACCAACAAAAACAACCGCTGGACTCTGCCCTGAAAGATACAAGAGCCACGCGAGGGAAAGGAATGATTAGAAATCGTAGTCGGACTCCTATTCCACACCTCCTTTTTTTCTTTTTTTAATATGCCAACCCATCGTTCTAGCACAGGGATCATCCCCTGGTCCTGCCCGGCTTCGTAAGAACCACAACTGCATTTCGCTCTTACGTCACCAGCAAAAGGATTCTGTAATCAAAGGCCAGCTGGTGATCCTGTCATCTCCATGATGGATGGGAGACAGGAGAATCCTCTGGCACTTCTACCATTGCTGTAACAGTAAACTGGGCAGCAAAGCCAGGCCATGTGGATCTGAATAGGCACAGGGAGCTCAAAAGCTCTTTTCTATTAAGAGGAAGGAAAGAAGGAAAGCGACAGAGGCTGCAATATTCATACAGGAAGTCCTTAACTTACAACCAGAACCGAGACCCAAAATTTCCACTGCTAAGCAAGGCGGTTGTTTAAGTGAGTCACACCCCATTTTACAACCTGCTTGTTAAATGAATCACTGTGGTTGTTAAGCGAATTAGGAGGTTGTTAAGCCAATCCGGCTTCCCCCGTTGACTTTGTTTGGCTGGGAAGTTCACAAACGGTGACCCACATGACCCCCGGAGGATACTGCAAACATCATTAAATACATGCCGGTTGTCAAGCGCCCAAATTTTGATCACGTGATCGTGGGGAAATGCTGCAACGGTCGTTAAGTGGGACAACTGGTCATAAGTCGCTTTTTTCCCCCAGTGCTGTTGTAACTTTATAAACGGTCGCTAAATGGATGGCCGTAAGTCGAGGACTAGCCGTATTGCAAATTCCAACTAAAGCAATCTGATTTTCCAATGAAATCCAACATTAGCTTGCCGTTTCTCCAGATTCTAGTTCAAACGTTCAGCATGCTTGCGCCGGATGGATGGCAGTCCCCCCACCCCCCCAGACACCAAGGGAGAATCCGTAGATTTAGCAAGCCAAGATTTCACAACTTTCTGGAAGCTTTCGTGGACGTGGGAGAAGATAAAGAGGCCTTCCACCTGTGGGATAAGTGCATTTGAGATCTCAATCGTCCTGAGCAGAGACGAAGGCTTTTGGAAAGTGATGCATTTACAAGATGGACACACACAAGATGTGCACCGACACAAAAACGGACACAAAAATGCTGAACGCAAGAGCGACGTCTCTCGTCCCCCAAGGCAAAGTGAGTAGGTGGAGCTAGCAAAAGAAGAAGCTCATATCATCGTCCTCCTTCAGTTGCTCCGGGACCACTTGATCAGAGATCCGTACATCGTGGTCGGCGTACCCAGATTCCAAAACGGCATCGAACCACGGATGGAGCAAAATTTCCGGAGCTGTGAGTCGTTCAGAGGGTTCTCGCCTAAGGAGGCTGCGGATGAGACACCGTGCTTTGGGAGAAACATGGTCCGGGATGCAGAACTGTCCACGTCGGATTTTGGAAAAGAGGGCGGTAGGATCCGAGTCATGAAAGGGGTATCGTCCCACTAGGAGAGTGTACAGCATAACTCCCAAGCTCCAAACGTCAGCCGACTTCCCGGAATAGGTTCCCGTTGTGTTTAAGATTTCTGGACTGACGTACGCCGGGCAGCCATGTTTGTCTGACAACGCATCGTCCTCTCCTTTCATGATGTGGGTATCTTCCAGGCTTTCGAGTCTCAGCTGCATCCTGGAGGACAGAAGAGGACAGGACCTCAGTTAGAATGCCAGAGAGGTAAACGCCACGCTCACGCAGATACATGCATGCAACAGAGCACATCCACATTTCTCTCCTGTCGGCCAAATGTCGGCCACAGTTCTGAAACAGCAATCTGCATATCAAAACACTGCTGAGAGTTTCTACAGAGGATTAATCTGCGAAGGTGATAAAAGTAAGGCACATGCTATGGAGTTCACCTAAGTTCATCAGCCTGTACTCTTTCTCAAGGACATTGGCATTTTTGTTATACCGGTGAGCCATTGTTGATTGAATGCCACAGTCAAAATGCCCGGAAGCACGGCTTTTGAACCCCAATGGCTCACACACCTGGGCCACTTGAAAGGTTAAACAAATGGAAATCATGGGTCAATGAAATAAAAATGAAATGCAATGAAATTAAATGAAATGCAATAAAAATGCATTTCTCCTCATTCAATGACACAGTGTTGTAAAAGGTAGTCCTTGACTTACATCTATTTGTTTAGTGACCGTTTAAAGTTACAGCGGCATTGAAAAAAAGAACGTAGGACCGTTTTTCACACTTATGACCCCAGGGTCACGTGATCAAAATTCAGGCACTGACTCGTATTTATGACGGTTGCAGTGTCCTGGGGTCATGTGATTCCCTTTTGCGACCTTGTCAAGCAAAGTCAGTGGGGAAGGCAGATTCGGTTAAAACCGTGTTACTAACTTAACCACTGAAGTGTTAACCACTGTGTGCCAAGAAAGTTCATTAAACGGGGCCAAAACTCACTTAGCAACTGTCTTGTTTAGTAATGGAAACTGTGGGCTCAATTGTGGTCGTAAATCAAGAACTATCTGTAACTCAGGTGAAGGGAATAAATTAGCCATCATTTGCTTCCTTCAGAATTGCCACTTCTTAAAAGAAAAAAGAAAAATCACAGCAAAACTTCTATGCATGAATGAGGCCACAAAGAGCCAGTATCCAACGCACAACTATTGTCAGTCATCAAAGGAGAAAAGAGTGAAGGAAATGACATGCGCATGAGAGAGACTCCAGTACAGCACGACACATTCACAGGGCAACGATGATCTTGGATGAAAGCCAGTTTTGTCTTGGTGACATCAAGCCTTAACTCGCTGATGGGATTGCAGCCAAAACTTACATCCCTTTTGTTCCTGAAATAGTTGTAACTCTCTAGTTCAGTTTATACAACATCCCCCCACCCCTCAATTCACAACACATATACAGAAAGAACCTTGCAGGTTTCTCAGCTTTTATGCAGAATTCTCTTCCCCAAACCTTGCATTGCTAGAGTGCTGTTCTTATATTTGTGGATTCAGTATTTTCCGGCTTCTGTGGGGCGGGGTGCCGCTTTCTTGACACCGTTGGCTGGCCAGCCTCCTTGCCCTGACCTTCCTCCTCTCCCTTCCCCCTCTCCTAGCTGGTCCTGTACATGGAAAATATGAGTCAGATTGTCCTACCTGCTCTCCAACTGGCTGGTGGGACTCAAGTTTCACACCTGTGCTTACTAAGGCTAACCTCTTGCCCAACATTGCTTCACCTCCGGGGTTACCAAACACGCTGCACACAACATCAGCCCTGCGCAATTACGAAGTTTCTAAATTAGCAGCACAGAGTGCAATCTGCTATTTCAGCAAGTGATTCAATTTATCACAGGCAGCCAACACACAACTGTTTCCCTGCAAGGAGAAACAGTTGCTGTTTTTTTTTAGGTCAACGTGTACTTTCTGATAGATTGGCAACCAGTGAGCCTGGGGACAAGAGCAAAGAGCCATTGTTTCGCTACAGGCTTTCAACCTTGACTCTGATTGACTGATTCACACATGCCTGTTCAACCCTTGTTGAGCGCCCGATGGCTCGAAGTTATGAAGTCACCTAATGGCACTGAAAACACTGAGCAGGAGAACAGCTCAGAAGCTTCGTCTACGGTGCAGAAACCCAGCTACCCATCTCACCATGAAAGCTTTCATTCAGCAATCTCTTTGTCCCAGTTGTCACTCTGGGTGGCCACATTCATGTGCCAAAGCAGGACATTTAATAGAACAGCCTGATTTTTTTTATTTTATTTTTTACAAAACGTATCTCAAAGGGGCTTTTCCCAGAAGGCTGAAGCGTCTTGGATGAGAAGTGAAATGTTTTCAAAGAAAAAAAAAAAAACCAAGGAAGTCCAGTTGCCTTTTGGAAAAAGGCACTTTTGGGACAACTATGACCTGGCTAACGGAGAAACTCCAAGAGATCTTCACAAAATACTTTCCAATAACAGGTGTGCTCACCTATCTCAGTTAGCCAAAAAAAGAATCAACTAAATTTGCACAAGGTGTACAATACAATTACTATGAGCATCACGCATCAGAGTGGATGGAAGCACATTTACAAAAACATACCAATAGGTCCTTGCTCTGCTCACAAAAGGCCATTTTACCCTGCAGACTGCTTGCAGCTCCTTCCTTTCACTTTGTCAGCTTTTTGCATCATGTTCTTAGTAATTATGAGTCCTGGTGGCGCGGTGGTTAGAATGCAGTATTGCATGGTTAACTCTGCCCACTGCCAGAAGTTCGATCCTGACCGGCTCAAGGTTAAGTCAGCCTTCTATCCTTCCGAGGTAGATAAAATGAGGACCCAGATAATATTAGGGATAATATGCTGACTCTGTAAATTGCTTAGAGAGGGCTGTAAAAGTTTAGTTTAGTTTAGTTTAGTTTAGTTTAGTTTAGTTTAGTTTAGTTTAGTGTCATTGCACCTCGTACAACAAAATTAAAAGCACTATAAGTCTAAGTGCTATTGCTAATTATTTGTAGCTCCTCTTGCCTGCAGACACCAAAGTTGGGGCAATGCACCTGATCTCCTGCTTTCTTCTTTGTCGTGTTAAAGCTGGACTACATGTTTCGAAAAAGGCAGAGATAGTCCACCTCTCAAGCTTTCTTACTCAGCAACGTCAACTTTAACGTTGCTTTAACATTTTTATTGAGTTATAGGATGAAATAAGATACAAAATACCAAAGTAAATAGGAAAACGATAGGGAGGAAGATGGGGAAGAGAAGTGAGGAAGGATAAGAAAAAAAAAGAAAAAGAAAGATTGACTTCCAACTCTTTCTGTTGCCGTAAAATAAGGCATTAGCATCAAATCACAACTTTTTTGTTTTTTTCATAATAATATGAACAAGTCATTTCTTCCAACTTGCAGGAAAACTAAAATAGATTTACACCTCCATCTCCACAAATACGATGGCTTACTAAATTCAAAAGCTTCTCTGCATCAGTTGGGCAATCATTTAGCCGGCATTATTTTCAATTTCAGTTACGTAGGCATTCCCCCTTAAAACTCTCTTGAACAAGTGATTCTATCCCACTGCTATTCAGAAGTGCTAATTTGCAGCAGGAGCCCTGAACCCCCCAGAAAACTCCAAAAAGGTTTGGGACTAAGAGAGACACAGGAATTAAATGCAAGAAGAAGACGACGTAATCTCCTTTTAGAGAAAATAATGTTATCTACCAGATAAGACACAGAATCTCCAGTCCATACTGAGGAGCAACCCCTACCAGAATGAAGAATTCAGAATTATGCTGGGAATAATTTGTTCCTTAATGTAACACAGAACAATCAGCTGCTCCTTCACCCAAACCAAAAACACTGAAATTAAACACCAAAGGCTTTAGAGCATGCATACGCATACAGGGAGAATTAACTACACAATCCCTAGCATTCACAAGCAACTGTGCTCGGATCACTTCAAAGTAATGTATGGAAATTGCTTTGGATGCCAATTGCGTGAAATTGCTTTGGATGCCAAAAGCAGGACTCCCACCAAGTTCAAATGGGCTGCTTTTTCCTACCTATTCTGGGCCTGCTGACACATGACCCAACTACAGTTATCTTCAAATAGAGGATCTCAAAAGTTCCTACCTTCCTCCCTTGTGCCCATAGCGCTCTTTCTTTAAGGGGTGCTACAGTTTATCTCCAGAGGAGGGCAAAGAAAAATAATAGCAATAGCACTTAGACTTATATACCGCTTTACAGTGCTTTACAGCCCTCTCTAAGCAGTTCACAGAGTCAGCATATTGCCCCCAACAATCTGGGTCCTCATTTTACCCACCTCGGAAGGATGGAAGGCTGAGTCAACCTTGAGCCGGTGAGATTTGAACCGCCGAACTGCAGCTAGCAGTCAGCTGAAGTAGCCTGCAGTACTGCACTCTAACCACTGCGCCACCTCGGCTCTAAGCAACCTTGCATTGTTGGCACAGTTGTGAGGTTGGGTGGAGCAGCGTGCACCCAAGCCTGTGAAATACATCCATTACAACTTCACAACATTTTCTCTCCACCTGTCCTTAGGGCCAAAATCCAAAGGACCACCCAATTCTTTCAAGATACCCAATAAACTGGGCCAGCTCTCAGCTAAAACATCACAAACTGTGATTAACACAAACTACACGATTAGTTCTCTAAAAATACAATGCAAACCTACACCGGGGGGTAGGAGGGAGATGGTGCCGAGCTGTGCATCACAAGTAATCCTCGACTTACAACCATTTGTTTAGAGACGTTCAAAGTTACAACGGCACTGAAAAAAAAATGAGTTATGGCAGTTTGTAACACTTATGACGGTTTCAGCATCCCCATAGTCACCTGATCAAATTTCAGACGCTCGGCAACTGACTCCTATTTATGACAGTTCCAGTGTCCCAGGGTCATGTGATCCCCTTTTGCGACCTTCTGACAAGCGAAGTCCATGGGGAAGCCAGATTCACTTAACAACCGCATCACTAACTTCAACAACTGCAGTGATTCACTTAACCACTGTGGCAAGAGAGGTTGTAAAATGGGGCAAAACCCACTTAGCAACTGTCTAGTTTAGCAATAGAAAATTTGGGCTGAACTGTGTATTAAAACTTGACCCCAACACTATTCCTTCTACATCAGCGGTTCTCAACCTGTGGGTCGTGACCCCTTTGGGGGTCGAACGACCCTTTCACAGGGGTCGCCTAAGCGCGCGCTAGCCCACCATCTTGGTGCCACGCCCCCTTTGTCACCTCATCGCACACGGGGAGGGGGCGGGGTGGGGGTCGCGGCATTAGGAAGGTTGAGAACCACTGTTCTACATCAAACCAAGGTGGCATGTACGCCTTCAAGTCTCAAGGTAGCCAAGGTGGTTTTGTGACCTTCAAGTCCCAAGACTTTATTGAACAATAGATTAGCAAGGCACACAAACAGGTTGTACACAATTGCAGAAAACACACTCATTCCTTCCCATTGTGCCACTGACGGCATTCCCAGCTAAGCCTGTAACCTCACTCTGTAGCTTCCATTCTCCCAACCCTTCCATTCATAACAGGTTCTTTATGTAATTCTCATTTGCCGTCAATGCCCAAATACAATTCATTTAAATGCATGACACTTAAAAGTACATCAATCTTTAATTCATGTCTACTCCACCACACACCTAACCTTGTAATCGAAGTCAAACTGCATGGGACAAAGTCATTCATAGACCAGTTATGCTAGTTTCTTTTTTCTTTTTTTAAACTTGTTTGGATGGAAGCCAATTAACCATTGGGAGCTTCAGCTCAATCAAGACAAAGCATTTTGGATTTCAAACAGCTTAGCCCTCACCCTCATGTCTGCAGCCCGAGTCTGTTAGTCGAAATGAAGTTATTCCACTTAGCAATCAGAATCCCATCCCCAGTTCTGTACTGAATTTATTTGTTTGCAAATATGGCAACTTAAGATCCATGGCACGCATGGCATGTTGTGTACAAACAAGCCTCAGTGAAAAAGCTTAACATCCAAAAATCCGACAAGGATTAACCTAGTCATGTGCGCCTCTGCTGAGAAGCCAGGATCTGGCACCAAACTGCCAGTTCACAACTCTGGGACAAACAGGGTTCTGTCCGTACACCATCCTGCATTATTTATTTATTTACTCCAATAAGAATGTAGATTAAAAAAAAAAAGCAGCACAAAAATGACCTTAAGAGGTGGAAAGAATTGCAATTTAAATAAACAAACACACGTGCTTCTCTAGGAATCTTTTTGTGATTTCTTTGGAAAGGACATTTAAGTGATATTTGTGGAGGAAGAAAAATGTAGAAGTAAGAAAGCAGTCCGATAAAAACAGCGCCATGAGGTTCAAGGTCTAAAAAGTAGCCCAAGGAGGTCAGGAACAGAGAAACCATGTCGGGTTTCAAAAATTATTTGTGCTATGCCTACATTGCAATCATTCAAAATTCAACATTTCACTAGACCAGTGTTTCTTCTCAACCGTGGCAGCCTGAAGATGTATGGACTTCAACTCCCAGAATTCCCCAAGAATGGATCAATCAACCCAGACATAGCTGCTGGGTTAATGGAAGAGGCAAAGTCTCCATTAGAGGTGGTCAATAAAAAAAATAAAAAAATAAAAAAGTGGTCTTCGACTTACAACTGGCCGTTCCAAGTTATGACAGACCTCCCCCCCCCAAAGTGATTTATAACCCGGATTCAAAGTTTTGATGCCTCCCCCTCCAGTGACAGCCTGCAATTACAGCTGTTGGTAGCATCCCATGGTCATATTTTTTTTTGCCAGAAACTTGAATTTATATCTAATTTCCAGCAACAAAACACACATTGGGGACAATGGGTTCACTTAATGACCATGACATCCGCTTAATGACAGCCACAAAAATGTCATGAGCTTGGGGTCAGTTACGTGAGTGTCTCGGCTTACGACCCTCATAACATACAAAGGAAATTCTCAGCTCCATTTTAGTCATAGGTCAAGAACTGCCTGTGTATAATTTGTTGTCTACTTGTTCAGCCTGTTTTGCTGATCTAAGAGGCAGGCAAGATTATGTCACATTTGGGGCATTATTTTATGGCTGCTCTTCGTTACAGGGCTGAATGCTTTATCTTCCTTGCCCTCACAACCACCCAATGAGTAATCCACAACTCCTATTAGTATTTTTATAGCAGTAACGATGCATTAGGAGGGGGAGTAATGGCACCCAAGTCTGCCCTGGCCTTGGCCTGGAGGATGCCAGCAAACCAAGGTGCCAGTGTTTCCTGTTAAACAGGAAGCAGGCTATGCTGGCTGGGGAATTCTGGGAGTTGAAGTCCACGCATCTTCAAGCTGCCACACTGCACTAGACACTTAGACATTCTTCAGTGTAATAGTTCTTTGGATCCCAGCCAGAAGTGAGGCAGCTGTTTATATACCATAAATGTTGGACTTGAAGTAAGAAAAGGGAAGGTCATATTTTGTGTCTGGGATGAGCATTGTCCATCGAACATGCTCTGCCAATTTCCCTTCCCAACAACATTAAAGGTATAATTTCACAGGGCTATCATCAGAATCATTGTGGCTTGCTGCACATTATGGGAGGTGTTATCGGATATTATTCCCTACAGAAAAGATAAAAGTACTAGTTTCCCCAGACTGGATCACCCTCTTTTCCTCATTCTAAAGAGGCCTATTTGGTACAGAGAACTGCTATATGATTGGCAGCAGGGGTAAGCAACTGGCCTCCCATGGGCCAAATCCGGCCTAGTGATGAAAACCAAAAAAAACCACAAAGGCTACAGTTAAGCATTAGACGTGGCAATTGGGAGCACGTGGTCTGAGGATCCTCTTTGGAGAGAGACCTGAAAGCCAACCATCACGTAGGCCCGTCCGCTCACCTTTCTTCATTAGAAAACACAAATTTCCTGAGTTTGAGGTCCCCCAGTACAATGGCTGACTGGTGGCAGTGAGCGACTGCAGAGACAATCTGTTTGAAGAGTCTAGCGGCTTCCTGCTCCGGCAGACGCTTGCAGCTCCTAACGTAGGAATGCATGTCACCAAAATCCTTGTCGAAAAAGACATACGCCTTTGTGTCTCCGAGGATGACCTCCACAATCCCAGTGATGTTTCGGTGTGATGGTAACTGGATATAAGGCCTGATTTTGTCCTGGTAGTGTTTGAGAGGGAAGACCTAGAGATAGAATCAAGTGGGGAGGGAGAAAGAGGGGGGGGGGAAAGAGATTAAATAAGGTTTTATTGGAGAATACAAGCAGCATGATAGATTCCCTTGATGGATCCTGATTAAAATATCTGCAGTCGTGGGGTCCTTGGTGCTCTCTGAGCTTGGTTGTTTTCTTGCAGCCATTTCATTACTCAATTAGAAAACATGATCAGGATTTTATTAGAAACCCCACTCCGTTCTAGCACTGATTATGTTACCTGGTGGGGTAATGAAACGTCTACAAGAAACAGCCAAGCTCAGAGAGCACCAAAAACCCATGAGTTACAAATATTCTCTTCTATTGGTATCTCTACATTCATTAAGCCATGCTCTTACAATTACTAGTAAACGGGGACTCTCCATCAAATCACCCACCAAAGAGGAGATAGCAGAAGCTGCCACCTTGAAGAACGCGGCTATGATCCAAACAGAACAGCATGGAAAAAGAGAGACAAATCAAGCTTTTGGAAGAATTATACACTTCCTGGAACAGGCAACTGAAGTAAGATGCATTTCGTTTCTGTGCAAAGATACCTACATGAGGAAGGGAATTCGTTTTGGGAAGATGATAGAATAACAATAGTCCAAGTAGCTGAAAGAAAAGGTGGCAACCTGGCCACCTCCCAAACTGTTGAACTATGACATCCCTCATGTCCCAAGATCTGCATGGTGTCTTGGGCTGCTGGGTTTTGGAAATTACCACTTCCTAGAGGTACATAGGGATCTTCCTGAGCCTTCTGCCTGTAGAGCATCCGGCATTAAACACTTAGCATAGACAGCAAGGGAAGTCTTAGTTCCCTAACAAGGACAAGAAATATCCAGCTAACAGCCTACTGAAAACACAATACCAAATAAATCATACCCTGATCTAATCTGGGAAAGCAGTTCTAATGTACCGCATCGTTTTGGATACATCTCTGCAGACACCGCTTAAACATCACACCCCTTTGCGTTAAACTTTTTAATATCTGCAATTCCTGCTTTTTTGCATTTGAGGAAGAAGAAAAAAAACCAGCCCTGAATCTTTGCACACTCACTGTAAACACTGGCCAGCAATTCCCTGCCAGCACATATGTACAGTAATGCCCCCTTCTCCAGAGCGTCAAGGAAAAATGAAGAGGAGGTGTGTTTGTGGGGGGGGGGGTTGAAGAGCTATTAAAAGCCACCAAAGCAATCATCTCCCAGTGAGTCAAACAAAGGTGAAGGCAACCGAGCTGAAATTTCAAAGCGCAGCAAACATTTAGGCAAGGAAGAAGAGGATTAAAGCCTCTCATACTTTATTCACAGATATTTTGCAAGACTGCAGTCATGTTCTGGGACTTGCGAAGAGCTTACTCACATCCTAAGCCAAGCTGGAAATGGTGACTCTTCCAACTTGGCACAAACTCCCTGAGAGAAAATATATTGCGAAGGGTCTCCAATCAATCACACGTAGCCTCTTCTTCCTGGCTACTTTCTCTCGGCCATCATCAAAGTCCTCTTCTCTATCAGAACTCGTCCCCCATACAGCTAAAGTCATGCTAGGCTACACCAGCTGGGTTGCAAACCCAGCGGAGGTTAAAAATAAATACTTCAAGAGGATGAGACGATTTTCCTGACTTGGAAAAGAGCAATTCTCACAACATGTCATTTCTGAAGAAGAGTTTGCAAGCCAGAACAGGCAATCCTCTAAAAGATTCACAAGCCGGATGTAGGGGCAGCTAGCAAACACATGGTTCGCTGCATTGCCTCCAGACTCCAAATCCAACTTAAAAACAAACAAACAAAATTCTACCCACCCACTTACATTCCTTTTCTTCTCCTTTCTGTGTTATTATCTGCACTATGTTAGAATGTAGATTGTAAGGTGTATCAGGGAAGTCCATCTGGCAACTTAAGAGCCTAACTGGAGGCACACCTGCTAGTAACTACACTTTAAGGAAGAGCATGCGGGGTTCTAACTATATTTAGGCCGTTTCTAAAAGCAGGAGAAAAGCAGAAGGAGGTTACAAGTGGAGGTCAATGGTCAAAAGGCTCTCTAGAGCAGTGTTTCCCAACCTTGGCAACTTTTAAGAAGTGTGGACTTCAGCTCCCAGAATCCCCAGCCAACATGCTTAATAACTTTGGTAACTTTAAGATGTGTAGACTGGCTGGGGAATTCTGGGAGTTGAAGTCCACCTATCTTTAAAGTTGTCAAGGTTGGGAAACACTGCTCTACTGTAGAGCAGGAATCTCCAAACTTGGCAACTTTTAAGGCTCGTGGACTTCAACTCCCAGAACTCCCCCAGCTAGTCCACATATCTTAAAAGTTAAGCGTGCCAGTTGGGGATTCTGTGAATTGGAGTTCACGAGTCTTAAAAGTTGCCATGTTTGGAGGGGGGACCCCCTGCTCTAGAGCAGAGCTAGGGATTTCTGGGAGTTGAAGTCCGCCAGGCTTAAAGTTGCCAAGGTTGGAGACCCCTGCTCTAGAGGGAGTCGATTATTCGGCAGCAGGTGAGCCGATTTTGATTTTCACACACCCTCTCCTGCATCACAAGAGTTCCACCGTGCAGCCCCATTTGTTGCAGAAAGAGCAAGCAGAGAGCCGGGATTGCCCGGAGAGGCGGCCGGCAGGTGGCAGCAGGAAACTTCACGGCTGCAGCTTCGGCCTCCTCTCTCCCGCAAGGAGAGAAAGCGAGGGGAGGCACAGTGCGTGTTTTATTTAAAGAGCCGAGGAGACACCTCATGGAAAACTTGGAAAGCTCTCCGCTTGCTAGTGGCAGTCAATTCCTGCTTGCGTACTAGGCTGCAAGGAGGGGAGCGGAAAACAAGAGGAGGATGACGGAGGAAACCTTAACCCTTCCTTACTCCCAGGACCTTTCCCGATGCAGTTAAAAATACACACACACACACGCACGCACGCACGCACCCGGGATCCGCTTTTTTTCTTGCAGGGATTCGCTTCTTCGTGCATCCACCCCAAATATCGCGGAAAAAAACCATTTCTGGGCCAAAGTCTGCGCTTGCAAAGCGCAGCCGAATCGGGTCCCAATTAGGAAATTAAGAAAGGCACCGTGTTTTGCAGGGTTTTTTTTTTTCCCTTTTCTTTCCCGGGACCTTCTTTTTGTCCCGATCCCGGCACAAATCGATGCCTTCTCGGCTTTCCGATGTAGGTTTCCTCGGAAGAAAGCCCCCTCATCGGGGATCTGGGTTTTTTTGCCCTTTGCTTTTTAAAGCTCCCTTTAAAAGCAAAGGGCAGAAGGGAGCCCATGGGGTTCGAGAGGTAGTTTTCGGACCCTTCTCATTTCACGTTGTCCCCCGTTCACCCAAACACACCCAAACACACACTCGCCCCCCCCCAAATGCTCAGACCCGTCCGATGCAGCACATTACTTGTCCTAAAAGAAACGCGGCGGCTTTTTTTTTCTTTTTCTTTTTTTGCAAGTCAGATCTTCGCTTTGTGATGCCCAACATCCGATCCGGCTGCCCTTGAAACGCCGGATATTCGAGGCGGTTCAACACGCCCGCCTTTAACCGAGTCCCATTCAGGTCGAAGAAGCGCCGCGCTGTTTGTCTCCCCCGAGGAAGG
>QLTV01002565.1:213044-224632 GCA_003457575.1 Thermophis baileyi
GCAAATCCCAAGCCCCGAAGGAGGTTGCAGAGCCTCCCCAGATCGCGCCGGGCTTCCCAGCCCCGGCTTACCTTGCAACGCAGCTCCCGGCCGGTGTTGATGTCGAGCGCCCTCGAAACGTGCTCCCGGTCGAGCAAGGGCAACAAAAGGTAGCCGGCCACCAAGCTGGGGCCCTGGGCGTTGGAAAGCGAACCCTCGCCGGCCGGAGCCGGCGGAACCGGAGCGCAAGGCGAACCCGGCGCGCTGAGACAATCCTGGGGAACCGCGCTGGTGTAATCGACGGCCAGGCGGGCGCACTTGGCGGCGGCCGGAGCTTCCTCGCTGGCGGCGGCGTCGTGCAAAAGCAGGCGCTTGGCAGGAGCGCTCCGGCAGCGGGGAGCGGCCGCCGGCGAGTGCAGAAGCGCGGCGGGGCTGCGGGGTTCCAGCTGGCGGCTCATGGAGCTGGAAGGCGGCGGGCAAGCAGGCAGGAGGACCTCGAGCTCCTGCGCCAAGGAAGCCGGACCGCGCCGCGCCGGGCCGGGGAAGCGACGGAAGGGGCCGAGCGGGCTCTGTGCCTTATTCTCCTGGCTGATTCAGCGGCGGCCGCCGCTCTCCTTCCCCCTCCGCCTTAAAGGTAAGCAGCCGCGCGGGCGAGCGAGCGTTGTGCAATGCCGTCCGGGCTGGCGCGCATCCCTTCCTGGGGCCCCCCCCGACAGCAGCTCCGAGCGCGCCCAGCCGCCCTCACCATCTGCCGGTGCTTCTGCCAAACTCCTGGGAGCGCATCGAAGTGCCCCGTGACGCAAAGGGAAGTGGGCGGGGCTGCGGGGTGCCAGCCCGCCGGCTCATTGGCGGCTTCGGCTCCATTCAGAAGCCACGGGAGCGAGCGGGCGGGCGGGCGAGGACGCGCGCGCGCTCTCCTCTCTGCCCGCCGGAGCTTCCGCGGGCGAGCTGTGAGGCGCGGTGCTGCGCTCCACAGAGACCCAGACGGAGCGTGGACGGCTGGAAGGGGGGGGGGGTGCCAAAGGGTGTGTGTGTGTGTGTGTGAAGGTCCCAGTCGCCTATCCATACACCCCGCTTTTTCTCACCGGGGGCGAGACACTGGAAGTGTAGCTCCAGAATGGGACAGCTGGCTTCAGCCAACTCGCCGCTGGGCAACTCACCGTAGCCGACTTTGCCACAGGACAACTCGCTGGGGGACAATTCAACAATTCAATTTAATTATTTCAAATGATTTAAAAAGATTTACTTTTTGTCATTCACATTTTGTTTGGTCCCTCCTTTGGCGTGCTTTCTTTAATGATTCTATTATTATTATTATTATTATTATTATTATTATTATTATTATTATTATTATTATTATTATTATTATTATTATTATTATTATTATTATTATTATTATTCTCTTTTATTCATTAAACATGAAACTCAGTCAACTGAACATTTAAAAATGTGTCACAAATACCACTGACTGGTGCTAATGGTTGATATGGGTTGCTGCCAGCGTCCTAGGTATCAACCAAGTATCTTAAAATATATGATGATGATGATGTTGTTGTTGTTATCCACAATTGTATCACAGCGGCCAGTTGTTTCGCCGGATTTGGCATTAATTACTAGTCGGGCCCCACTAGTATAATAATAATAATAACAATAACAACAACAACAACAACAACAATAATAATAATAATAATTATTATTATTATTGTTGTTGTTGTTGTTGTTATTATTATTATTATTTAGTGTAATTCTTGACCTGTGGCAAGTTGGCTGTGGTGAGATGGCCGTAGTGAGTTGGTCCTGGCGAGTTGTCATAGACCCGTGTAGCTCATCCTCGTTCCCCTCAGTTCCAGTTGACACAGTGGACTAGAACAGGTGATCTCTTCGCCACTTCATCAAACATAAGGGTTTTGTTTATGTTTTTCTGGAGATAGGGCTGTCTGCAAGTTCATGCAGCTGGTCTGAAGCTCAGAGGTTTGAGAAATGTAAAAAGACAACCTACAATATTGTATTTTCATTTTGCTTGTTTGGCAGCCAATATATGGGTAGTCCTCGACTCGTGGCCACAGTTGGGAGCAGAGTTCCCGTCGCTAAGCAAGGTGGTTCTTAAATAAATCACACCAGATTTTATGAACTTTTTTGCCATGGTGGTTACGCAAATCACTGCAGATGTTAAGTGAATGACGCGGTCATTAAACAAATCTGCCTTTCCCCATTGACTTTGCTTGTTGGAAGACAGCTGGGAAGGTCACAACTGGCAATCATGTAACTCTAGGTTGCTGCAATCATCGTAAATACACACGTGTTGTCAAGCCCCTGAATTTTGATCACATGACCACGATGGTTCTGATTGCGGGAACCTGCCATAAGTCACTTTTTCGATGCCCTTGTAACTTTGAATGGTCGCAAAATGAATGGCTGTAAGTCAAGGACTTCCTGTAATAAAGGTAGAAACTGTTCCTTGCACCCTTCCTTGAAATGAAGACCAGCTGAGCACAGCATCCAGCGTGTCACTCGCTGAGCAACCTGTCCAATGGAGCATGACAGCCAACAACTCACACTTTCGGTAAAGGCTTCTTCAGCTGTTTCAATGTGTCATACTTGAGTTGTTCAAAATGAATGCCACTGGCGCCGGCACTAAGGAAGCAGAGTTTTTTATATATATAATCCAGAATAAAGGAAGGAAAAACATCGATAGGACAAAATGGATGAGATGCCAACTCTTCATAAATGATGCAGGGTTCGCTGCAGGATGATGTGATATAAAAAAAATCAAACTGGCAATCAAACAGTGCAATTGATTGCTGGGGTTTTTTTAACTTGTGTCACCTGTGCAATGGACCTATGAAAAGGACAGAGCTTCAGTCGTATTGCCATGACTGCCATCGTAACTTTCTTTACCGTATTCTGCAAGATACAGTATTATTATGCAGTATAAAATAAGAATTGAAAAGACAACCCTGTAAAGCAGAGATGGGGAACTATGGCCCCCTTTACGACTTGTGGACTTCAACTCCCAGAATTCCTGAGCCAGCATGGAGAGCCTACACCATTCTGGACAAATGGCTGTCCAATCTCTTCTTGTAAACCTCCAGAGATGAAGTACCCACAACTTCTGAAGACAGGCTGATCCACTGATTAATTGTTCTCACTTTCAGTAAATTTCTCCTTAGTTCTAGATTTCTCTTTAATGATCTTCCATCCGTTACTTCTTGTCCTGCCCTTGGGTGCTTTGGAGAACAGGTTGATCCCCCCCTCTTCTCTGGAAGAGCCCCTCAAGTACTGGAAGATTGATATCATGTCACCCCTAGTTCTTCTCGTCATGAGACTCAACACATTTAATTCCCTCAACTGTTCATTGTATGATTTGGTTGTCTTATCATCTTTGCTGCTCTTCTCTGCACTCTTTCTAGGGTCTTAAATTTAATGAATAAATATATAAATAAAATTCTATCTTGTGTCCAAATTATTTGATTATCAGTATGGGGCTATGACTTATTGCATGTCTACTTCTATGGTCTAATGGAATTAGATGATGTGTAAGCCATGCGAACTCCCTGAGAACATTGCACAAGTGACTTCTCAAGCTTTCTCAGGTCACAGCTGAAGACTCCCTGGTTGACAAAGTTTGCATCTCTTCTAAGGAACCCTTCTTAGGTTGAACTTACAACTAACCTCTTACCCAACACATGCTTGTGGCAAATGCTTGGTGACCAAGCTCAAGAAGAAGGAATTCAGAATGAGTGAAGAGGTGATCTGTATCGGATGGAACTGGATAGATTTTTCAACAAGCTACATGTAACGTTCCAACTCTGAATGATTGAAAACCATGATAGATCACCTTATTCCTACTTGTCTATGGAGATTCTCAGTCATCCAGGTCATGGTTGTCCCAAAGGTACTTTTTCAAGAGGCAACTGGACTTTCTTGTTGTGAAGAGGGAAGTCACATCATAGGAAACCATGGTCTCATCCGGGTCCAGTTTTCTAGGTGGTGTTGCCAACTAGAGGAGCTAATAAGGTGGTTAGATGTTTTGCAGTGTTGTAGGTGACAGAGTTGATGTTGCTGACAATTGGTCTGAGTGGAGTTCCCTCTTTGTAGATTTTGGGGAGTCCATTATATGCATAGTGTGGCTTCCCCAGGGTAAAGACAGTAGTATTATTGCTTGTCGATTGCATTGTACTTCAGTAGGTGTTGCAAGAAATCAATGACCTTCTTGTAACCGCTGGTGAGATATCTCTTCAGAGTCTCATGCATGACAGTGTCCTTCAGAAGACTGTTCACCTTGGGCTTGTCATCTGTGTTCAGGATGACAGGAAAGTCCAGTTGCCTCTTGAAAAAGCACCTTATTCCTACTTGCTTTCAGCCAGTAGCACACTGTGTGTTACAAATCTAGCAGGTGTACAGAAATCAGGAAACGCCAAGACCTCTCAAAATGGACGCTATGAGTGCTAAAGGTTGCTATAAAAACTTGCAAATCGATTCACAAAATCTCTCTCTCTTGCTGTGAATATGTACAGACTTTTCAATTCACCTAAAGCTGTTTGTAATTTATGGCACTTCAAATAGGGGTTCAAGATGAAGAAACAAGATTTCTTTCACAGTGTGGTGTACAAGTTTCAGTCTGGTCAGCTGAAGATGTCTGACTTCTTGCAGGTTCTCAAGAAAGTGCTTGTTTGTGAAGCAAAATGGACATATTTGCGGAATAGGCAGATTTTTAAAAACAAACTTATTTCAACCTGTAACAATCAGGCAGGGAAATTCATAACCCTCCAACTTAAACCACAAACTCTTATTCTGATGAACCAGTTGTTGATTTGCAGGGCGGTTGATATTCAGTGTAAAATTACTCACACAGATATTGTCAGCAGGAGTACGACAGATGAGACAGAAATAGATAGATAGATAGATAGATAGATAGATAGATAGATAGATAGATAGAAGATATAAATGATATAGTGATAAATAGATGATAGATAGATGATAGATAGATACATAGATACAGATAGATAGATAGATAGATAGATAGATAGATAGATAGATAGATAGATAGATATAGATGATAGATATGATAGAATAAAACAAGAAAGAAAAAAGGAAAGAGAAAGAAAGAAAAAGATAATATAGATAGATGACAGTGATAGATGATAGATGACAGACAGATACTTGTAAAACCTAATGTGCTTTTATTTACTTTTTCTCATACACATGCAACACACACACACACACACACACACACACACACTCCAAATTTGTTGTGACAGTGGAGTTTGGATAGTAAGTGATTTATCAGCCAGATCCTTGGCTTAATTGCATATTCAGCTGGTGCAGTTAGTACCATCTGGAGCAGTACGTCAATGAATATTCTCAGTCATCCAGGTAGACTTGTCTGGAAGTGGAGTCATGGCAACTGGACTTACTTTTGTTGGGTTTGAAACATTTCACTGCTTATCCAGGCGGCTGCTTCAGTCTACTTCCAGACATCTGGAGCAGCGTTTCTGAACTTTGGAACTTGAAATCTATGGATTTCAACTCTTACAATTTTGGGAGTTGAAGTCTTCAAGTTGCCAAGGTTGAGCAACACTGATTTGGAGATTCTCAAAGGAGATACACACCTTGAGGCCAACCATTGGCAGAATTTTGGGCTCCAAATACAGGTATTTGTAAAGTTTTCAAATTGACCCATTCACCAACCACACAGGCCATCAGCTACTTCCAGTATATTTTAAGAGGGACATGGAGCCTATTTTGCAAGAGGAATCACTGTGTTTCAATCCCATTAAGACCTATACATGATTAGGAGGGTTATTCCATGGATTCCATCTGCCATTTCCTTCCAAAACCTAGCAAATCCTTGCAAATCCTTCCCCCCCACCCAGCAACTCATCTTGTAATGCTCTCTTTTCTTTCCCCTTCTGTTGAAGAGCTCCCACCAAGTCTCCATCTTCCTGATCTTCAAACTGCTTTCAGATTTTCTTTTCTAAACTGTAAATTGGGATCCTGTAGTTCAGCTTCCAGATACGTTAAGACTTCAACACTCTCAGAATTCTTAGTTTTGGGCTGATAAAGAATTCTGGGACTCGAGGTGCCAATATTTTTATAGGGCATCAAGTTGGAGAAGACTCAAGTAGCAGAATGCTTATTAACAGCAGAGGTCGGCTGCTGCCGGTTCGCACCGGTTCAGGAGAACCGGTAGTTAAGATTCTGCGCAGTTTGGCGAACCGGCAAATCCCACAACTGGCTGGCCCCGCCCCTGCTCATTTTCCAGGCTGTTTTCCAGCTGTTTGGGGCTGTTTTTCAGGCCAAAAATGGCCCAAAAAAATGACCTAAAAACATCCCAAAAATGGCCCAAAAAACAGCCTGAAAACGGCCTGAAAACAGCCCAAAAAACGGCCTGAAAACGGCCAAAAAACAGGCCGAAAAACGGGCAGGGTGGGGCCAGCTAGTGGTGGGATTAGCCCCAACTGGCTGAATCCTACCTCTGCCTTTGAGGTGAGTGGCCGGGAGGCAGGGCTGGGTGTGATGAGTGATGTCATCCACCCAGTCACATGACCAACCGGCCACGCCTACCCAGCCAGAGAATTGGTTGTTAAGTTATTCAAGTCCCACCACTGATTAACAGGTCCAGCTATTTGCCTGCAGCACATTCAGAGTGGTTCAAACAACACTAATGCAAACTATATAGTTTGGGATTAGTGAGTTTTGTGGACCTGCTGATTGCAGTTTGCAAACCCCAATTCATAGCTTAGCAGGATGCATGAAGCTAGTCAGATATGTTTTGGTTTTTTTATTTCTTCCACTGAATCAGAACTAGTCTCTGCAGTTTTCTTGGAAAGATTTTGTCATTGCCTCCTTTCTAGGGATGAGAAAGAGTGACTGGCCCAACATTACCCATGTGGCTTTGTGTCTAAGGCAGGGCTAGAACTCACTGACTCCTAGTTTCTAGCTTGATGTCTTAACCATTACGCCAAACTGGCTCTCATGCTTTGCTTAGAAAACCGGAATTAAGGAAATGATGGCTTAATGTCTGGTTTCTCTATATGTGAAATTTAAAACGTTTTGTCCGTGTTTCTGGAGGACTGTTCACATTCAATAACGGATGGGCAATGCAATAGCCAAGTCACCCCTAGCATCCCTTTAAAGTTTTATTTGGTGAGCCACTTCCCATGCTCTACTTGAAATATACCAATTTTTAAGATAAAGCCTTCAAAGAAGCCATATTATTCTCTGTCTCTGAACAAGCTCTGCTCTCAAGAATAGACGAGCCATCCTAGACACAGCTGCTGGGTTAATAGAAGAGGCACATTCTTCATTATATAATTGTTGTCAATTTGTTCAGCCTGTTTTGCTGATCTAAGAGGCAGGCAAGATTATGTCACATTTGGGGCATTATTTTATGGCTGCTCTTCGTTACAGGGCTGAATGCTTTATCTTCCTTGCCCTCACAACCACCCAATGAATAATCCACAACTCCTATTAGTATTTTTATAGCAGTAACGATGCATTAGGAGGGGGAGTAATGGCACCCAAGTCTGCCCTGGCCTTGGCCTGGAGGATGCCAGCAAACCAAGGTGCCAGTGTTTCCTGTTAAACAGGAAGCAGGCTATGCTGGCTGGGGAATTCTGGGAGTTGAAGTCCACGCATCTTCAAGATGCCACGGTTGAGAAACACTGCACTAGACACTTAGACATTCTTCAGTGTAATAGTTCTTTGGATCCCAGCCAGAAGTGAGGCAGCTGTTTATATACGGTACCATAAATGTTGGACTTGAAATAAGAAAAGGGAAGGTCATATTTTGTGTCTGGGATGAGCATTGTCCGTCGAACGTGCTCTGCCAATTTCCCTTCCCAACAGCATTAAAGGTATAATTTCACAGGGCTATCATCAGGATTATTGTGGGGTCAAAGACAAACGGCATGGAGCGTGTGAGCCACCAGCCAATTTGAGACAAAAAATGGAAGAGACTGAAGATTCCAAGCAGGGTCACAAATGGTTGTCAAGTCAAAATGTGGTTGGCTAGATCCTGGCTTATGCTATGCTTGGGATGCAGCCTCTCTGGACTTGTTTGTGATCAGGGTGGTAATATTTGTGAAGATAGAGCAGAACAGGCCCTGCATTATATTTTTTTAGCATTCGTCTTGGTATCCAAAGACTGCAGAGGACCTGTTAATCCTTTGAGACGGAGCCAGCATTTTCAGCCCTTGGGAATGGATGTGAGGTTAGTCAAATTTAGCTTGACTAATTTGGGTTAATTTTTTAAAAACAGAAATTGCAAAGTTTGTGTTGCCAGAAAAACGGAGCTGGGGGCCGCACAAGAGAGTCGTTCATCTTTCAATGCATTGTGAGAATATGGTTGAGTTGGCCCGCATGAGGGTCAGTCAGAAATTAGAAATCAAATGTAAATAAGTGTACGCCATAACACAATACAATTGCATTGCTTTTATTTTGAAGGTGACTGCTATTTCTCCCCCCCCCTTTACGTGTATGTGTGTGTGTGTGTGCGCGCACGCGCACGCGCTAACCCTAACCCTATGTACATAAACAGTAACCCTAACCCTATTGGTTTGGCCCTCCACAAAAATCCCAGTTTCTCATGTGGCACCTTGGGAAAATTAATTGTCCACCTTGTTCTAAGCACTCACCTTCTATCTCCTTTCTGTGGTACTAGAGCAGTGTTTCTCAACCTTGACAGGTTTAAGATAGGTGGACTTCAACTCCCAGAATGCCTCAGCAGGCTGGGGTATTCTGGGAGTTGAGGTCCACTCATCTTAACCTTGCCAAGATTGAGAAACACTGTACTAAAGAAATAAAAGACGGCAACTGTTTCCATTGGAACATTTGTTCAACAGGGAGGGTGGAGGTTAGATGTCCCTCTTTGAGGTGGAACTCCTTTGAGGAACAGTCCCGAAGGTGCTTTTTCAAGAAGCTTCTTGGATAAGAAACGAAACATCGTCAAGGGGAAAAAACAAAGAACGTCCAGTTGCCTTTTGAAAAAGCACCTTTGGGACAACCATGACCTGGATGACTGAGAATCTCCATAGACATTTGAGGGACAGTCTTAGAAAAGTTCTCCAAGGGTGAGAAGGTGATCATTTTAATAATCTTGATAGCTAGGTGGAACTTCAGTATTCCAAAGTGGTGTATAGCAATAGCAAGAGCAGTTAGACTTATATACCACTTCACAGTGCTTTCCAGCCCTCTCTAAGTCAGCCTATTTCCCCCAACAATCTGGGTCCTCATTTTACCGACCATGGAAGGATGAGTCTACCTTGAGCCGTTCAGGATTGAACTCCAGGCTGTGGGCAGAGTCTGCCTACAATCCTGCATTTATAGATAGATAGATGATAGATAGATAGATAGATAGATAGATAGATAGATAGATAGATAGATAGATAGATAGATAGATAGATAAGACAGACAGACAAGACGACAAGACAAGACAAGACAAGACAGAGACAGACATGGAGAGAGAGAAACAGTGAGAGACAGAGAGATAGTCAGGGAGAGAGAGACAGAGACATAGATAGATAGCAATAGCACTTAGACTTATATACTGCTTCACAGTGCTTTACAGCCCTCTCTAAGCGGTTTACAGAGTCAGCATCTTGCCCCCCAACAATCTGGGTCCTCATTTTACCCACCTCGGAAGGATGGGAGGCTGAGTCAACCTTGAGCCGATCAGGATCGAACTCCTGGCAGTCAGCAGAATTAGCCTGCAATACTGCATTCTAACCACTGCGCCACCATGGCTCATATCACATGTATGAATGCTTAGTACACAGACAGGAAGGTCCAACCAGGTTCATGCTCAATATGTGGATTTCTTGGGAGTCATCTGATTGGCCAGTGTAGGAATGAAATATTCTTGCTTTCCTTGGGTTTTTATGTCACTACAGTTAATCCTTGACTTATGACGATTGAACCCAAAATTTTCCATTTTTAAGCAAGGCAATTGTTAAGCGAATTGTGCCCCATTTCACAACCTTTTTTTGACACAGTCGTTAAGCGAATCACTGTGGTTGTTAAGTGAATTATGCAGCTATTAAGCAAATCTGGTCAGTTGGGAAGATTGCAAATGGTGATGACATGACCCTGGGTTCAGTGCAAGGGTCATAAATACATGCCAGTTGTCAGTTGATCCCATGGGGGATGCTGCAACAGTCGTAAATGTGAAAAACGGCCATATGTCACTTTTTTCAGGGCTGTTGTAACTTCGAACGGTCCCTAAAGAAATGGTTGTATGTCGAGGATTATCTGTAGAGCAATCTGTATTACACTAGCAGTCTGAGGCATTCACACCTCACTTGGTACACCACCACCCACTCCGAGAGCTGAGAGTGCAACTCATAGAAACCTCTGATTGATGGAAAGTTTGAGCATTTAAAAGGAATTCGGAGGCAAAAGATTGACTGAGAACATCCTGAAGTGTCAATTCTGTACATTAGGGAACGCTAATGTGCTGGGCGTTGGGGGTGGATGTGAAACACAGCACCCCGTCTTGAGTCAGCATCCATAAATATCGAGATTCAATCACATGGATGGTCTGATGAGGCCTAGCATGGGGGGGGGGAGCAGCCAAGGAAACAGCGTGAATCTTTCAACTTTCAACAGCTCTGTCTTTTGACCTAAACGTTTTACAGAAAATCCCGATTCTCCTGTAATTTTTTTTTTCCTTTTCTTTTCACGCTGTCAAAGTCATTTCACAAAATTCACTGGAAGTAGGAGCGAGCTATTACAGGACGGCAGAAAGTATTTTGGTTTCCACTGACGAGAGCGACAAGTTGCTTCATTGCTTGTGTGGTAGTGAAGAAAACTGACAGCAAACTGCTAGGATGACTCATGGTGGGAAGAATTCTCCCTCCCTCCCTCCCTCCCTCCCTCCCTCTCTCTCTCTCTCTCTCTCTGTGAGAGAGAGATGGGGGGAGGGAAGGAGGGAAGGATGGGGAAAAGAGGGGAAGGGAAGGAGAGGAAGGAAGAAAGGGAGGGGAGGAAAGGATGAAGGGGGAAGAGAAGGGGAGGAAGGAAGTGAGGGAGGAAGGGAAAGGAGGGAGGGACGGGAGGAAAGGATTGGGGAAGAGAAGGGGAGGAAGGGAGGGGAGGGGAGGGGAGGGAGGGAAGAAGGAAAGAAGGAAGGAAGGAAGGAAGGAAGGAAGGAAGGAAGGAATTAATTCTTACTCAAGGGTTAGGAAGAAGATTATTTTTTTCTGGATTCAGCTGTTTGAAGGAAGGAAGGAAGGAAGAAAAAAGAGAGAGTAGAAAAGAGAATAGAACCCCTCTAATAGAGGTCATTTGTGCCCTTTGTTTCAAGTTTTATGATGGATGTTGATGTTCCTATGGCCTTTAAAAACAGGGCTCAACTCGAGCCATGATTCAATGGGCGCCATTAGAAATTGTTTAGAGTGCTGGACATGAAATGCTGGGAACAGGGGAAGAAAAGATGCTTTCTGACATGTGTCACTACTGATCTGCTGAGAAAAAGGTGCTTTCACTGCCCATTTCTCCCAAGACAAAATTGTAGACTGTTCAGGGGGAGAGGTGGTAAATAATAATAATAATAATAATAATAATAATAATAATAATAATAATAATAATAATAATAATAATAATAATAA
>QLTV01002565.1:246831-257308 GCA_003457575.1 Thermophis baileyi
CCTACTGGATAGCTGGATGGATGGATGGATCGATCGATGGATGGATGGATGGATGGATTAGATGATGGATGGATGGATGAATGGATGGATGGATGGATAGATAGATAGATAGATAGATAGATAGATGATAGACTGACAGATAGATAGATAATAGATAGATAGATGGTAGAATGACAGATAGATGATGGATAGATAGATGATAGATAGATACATGATAGACTGACAGATAGATAGATGATGAATAGATAGATGATGGATGGATGGATGGATGGATGGATGGATGGATGGATGGATAGATAGATAGATAGATAGATAGATAGATAGATAGATAGATAGATAGATAGATAGATAGATAGATACACAGACAGATAGAAAGAGATAGATAGATAGATAGAGAGAGAGAGAGAGAGAGAGAGAGAGAGAGAGAGAGAGAGAGAGAGAGAGATGATTAAGAGAGAGAAGAGGGAGGGAGGGAGGGATGGGGATGGATGGATGGATGGATGGATGGATGGATAGATAGATGATAGATGATAGATGAATGATAGGTAGATAGATGATAAATAGATAGATGATGGATAGATGATAGATAGATAGATAGATAGATAGATAGATAGATAGATAGATAGATAGATAGATGACTGACAGATGATGAATAGATAGATCGATGACTGACAGATAGATAGATAATGAATAGATAGATAGATAGATGATAGACTGACAAATATATAGATGATGAATAGATGATAGATAAAGATAGATAGATAGATAGATAGATAGATAGATCGATCAGACACAGAGTATGATGTCACATGATTGCATCACTTACCAATGGCAAACCTGGTTGCCAACATGATTTCAGAATTGCACAGGCTGTTAAGTGGGAAAAGGTAAGTGTCCCAGGTAAGGTGAGAGCTGAAGGCCGACAGCAGGTGGGCAGAGGGGTACTGTGAGCAGGCATACACTAGAGCACAGACAGGCAGGTGGAAGAGGTACGACAGAGCACAAGTTCCCTGCGGTCTTGTAGTCCGTGGGGCTCCTCAGGAGAACAAGAGGAGCATCTTACAAGAGCAACTTCCCTTCCCTTCCAGCTTTCCCCATTGACTTTGCTTGTGAAAACCTGGCATGGAAGTTTGCAAATGGCGATCACATGACTGTAGCTCGCTGCAATGTCGCAATCACAAGCTGGGCGCCTGGGTGGCTAGAGCGCGATCATGTGACTGTGGGGATGCTGCGATGGCTACCACTTTGTGTACCACTTTTTAAGTCCCCCTTGCTCAGCGCCATTGCAATTTGAACAAGTGGTGGTAAGTGTAACTCAAGGATTACCTGTATTTTGCTTTCTCCCCATTTCTCAAAGAAGGGGCAGAACAGTGATGGACTGGAAGTTGCATTTCAAATCCGATCTGTCTTGAAATGGTGGAAGGACATGTCCAAGGGAAGGGGGAAGAAAATGACGACGACGATGACAATAGTAATGATTTATTAAACTTGTATATAGCCTGCTCAAGCAGCTCACAACACTTGGCATACTGAATCCAGCTTTGATTCGCCACGATATAAAAAAAGGATGTTGAGACTCTAGAAAGAGTGCAGAGAAGAGCAACAAAGATGATTAGGGGACTGGAGGCTAAAACATACGAAGAACGGTTGCAGGAATTGGGTATGTCTAGTTTAATGAAAAGAAGGACTAGGGGAGACATGATAGCAGTGTTCCAATATCTCAGGGGTTGCCACAAAGAAGAGGAGGGGCGGTGTTTCAACCTATTCTCCAAAGCACCTGAAGGCAGGACAAGAAAAAAATGGATGGAAACTAACCAAGGAGAGAATCAGCCTAGAACTAAGGAGAAACTTCTTAACAGCGAGAACAATTAATCAGTAGAATGACTTGCCTCCAGAAGTTGTGGGTGCTCCATTACTGGGGGTTTTTAAGAAGAGACTGCAGTGGATAACCATTTGTCTGAACTGGTATAGGGTAGGGGTGTCAAACTTGATTTCATTGAGGGTCACATCAGGGTTGTGTTTGACCTCTGGGGGCCGGGGTGGGCGTGTGGCCCCTCCCCGAACTCCATTTTTTGCTGGCAGAGAGCTGCAGGAGGCCGTCGCGGCCAAAAATGGAGCTCGGGAGGGCTACACGCGGCCCTCCCGAGCTCCGTTTTAGCTGGCAGAGGCATTGCTGTTTCCAGGGCAGCCCCACGGGCCAGATCCGGCCCACGGGCCTTGAGTTTGACACCCCTGGCATAGGGTTTCCCGCTTGAGCAGGGGGTTGGACTAGAAGACCTCCAAGGTAACTTCCAACTCTGTTATTCTGTTAAATCAATTGCTGAGGATCTTCCTTGCCTTCCCCATAAAATGTGGATATTAATGCTCTCTGCCACATGTTCCCGGCCCATTTTCAAACTGCTTGTGCTGCAGAGATGATTACTATAAGCCCTTTTGATAAAACCTGTTCTCCGGCCCCGATTCGCAGCCTCTGCAGCACAGGGGCCCAAGAGCGGAGAGACGGACTCAGCCGCAGCCACTCCGAGGCCCTTCTCTCCGCAGGCAGCCCCAGATCCCGTCTGGGAAGGCGTTTGCCCCAGACCGACAAAGGCAGTTCTCCGGTGCTGTGTCTCCAGCGTGATGCGTTTGCCTTGGGCAAACCACAGAGTCTCACAGTTTGGGGTTTGTTTCTCCCAATCTACAAAGAGGTGAAGATAATTATTATTTATCTGGCACATGTTTTTGCCCAGATTAATTAATTTTGTTAAATTGCCTAGAAAGCCTCCAGTCAAAAAGGAGCTGTATGACACAGGCAAGGCTGGTACTTTTGCTGCTCAGCAATTATTCTCGGCTCCTGAAAAAGCAACAGGGAGGGGGGTATCTTATTTATTTATTTATTTATTTTATACATTTTGTTTTAGCACCCATCACGCACATAGTGAGTCTGGGCAGCATACAACAATTTGTTGGGAGCGGGTCACCCAAAGAGGACCTGAAAGGAACCCCTGGTTTAAACACAAGGATTTAACCACAGAAAATGTATTACTGCCAACATTTAATACTGAATATGTCCACGAGCATGTGTTTAAACTTTGCTGAGAGTTATCTAGGAAACCAGCTTCATATTGTGGAAGGGCGCTTTGCCAATCCTTTATCTAGAGCAGTGTTTCACAAATTTGGTAACTTTTAAGATGTGTGGACTTCAATTCCCAGAATTCTCCAGGCAGCACGGTTGGCTGGGGAATTCTGGGAGTTGAAGTCCACTCTTCTTAAAATTGCTAAGGTTCAGAAACACTGGTCTATGGTAAGAAAGAAATTCGGAAGATTCTTCATTCCAAAGTGTAGTCTGCTTATTGAGCTGCCTAAAACTGGAATCCGTTTATCCCAAACCCAGAATAGTGGCAAGTGTTGAGATGACACTGCTTTAAGACTTTGATTCCAGTCTAAATCCACAATCCAAGTTGGTCCACACATCTTAAAGTTGCCAAGTTTGAGAAACACTGAGAGTGTGGCAGGTTGCCCAAGGCTGGTGCAGCAGAACACCCATAATCATGGATTCACCTGGTGACGCTAAAACATTACTTTCTATGTTGCTGGAAATCTGAAAAACAAGCTATTTCCTTCCTGACACACCATCAGTAGATCTCAAACAGCAAAGTGATACAATAGGATTCCAAGGTATTAAAAAGTATTGGCCGCTCTTGATTGGGCTGAGATGACATGTTGCATTAGATCAGGGCTGTCAAACTCGTGGGCCGGATGCGTCATGTGCTGGCCACGCCCACGCCCGGTTTAGCGAAGGGGGGGGAAAGTCCCGATAGGTCACATGACACCGTCGTAATAACGTGAGTTTGACACCCCTGCATTAGATCACCATCTAGTTTTGATTGATCATCTCAGTTGAATCTTGCTGTGTATTTTGTAGACCCTGGTTATGACACTAAGCAACCAGACAATGTCATCTGTGAATTCAGACAATAGCTCAAATGCTTTTGTGCGTTCTGAAATTAAGAATTGAGAAAGGAATCATTGGAAGGAGATAAAGGATGTTCCTGTACAGTGTGGGATAAAGTCTGGAGTCTGCTGAAAAGAAATTAAAAACAAGGTCAGAGCTTAGATGATAAGTTTTCCAGCTGCTTACAGATCTAAATATTTAGCTTGGATATTGTTAAATGTTATTTTTTCCCTAGAAATTTAGATACAAGCAGAAGCCAGCTCAGCAAGAACTGTTCCTTCTTATATTTCAGCTTTTTACTGCCATTTACTAGACTGGCCATTAATTCAAATAGTGTTAAAAAAAAAAAAGGACAATACAAATTCGTGGACAATCAAAATGATGGCTGTTTGCTACTTCCTGAACATGGGGTAGCATGGTTTAGAAACCAATTGCTGGGGAACCACAAGGGGGGAAGGCTATCACTTCATATCTTCTCAGAAACTTCTGGTTAACCTGTAAATAGACATCAGAAGGCTGGACAAGACAGGCCAATGATTTGATCCAGGAGAGTTCCTTTTATGCGCTTAAGTTGCCAAAGGCAATCCAGCAAACCAGTCAGAACAGAGCCTATTACAACTCTCTAGTATAGATATTTCATCTGGATCCTTGCTTGACTCATCTTAATATTGTACTTGGTGTTAATTATACCTTGAGAGAGAAATTACATGCTGCAGCACCTGCCACGGACAGGCAGGTGGGTGAAGGAATGAATGAATGGCGACAATCATAAGCTTCCCAGGTACCAAATAATATTGCCAACTTGCCTTAGCTGCTCTTTAAAATAACAGAAGCCATACTTTGGGACGGAAAGCAAAATTAGGGAAAAAGATGGCATGCTTCTGTATTAAATCCCTCATTCCCTGTTCCAAATTGCTTTGCTTTATGGCTAACAATATATCCTCAGGACTAATACTTCAAAGAGCTGTTTCTTTTTCCAACTGACATACAGTAATTAGCATCTGATTATTTATACTACTGTTATCAGACATCCAGGACTGGTAAGCTCAGAAAAAAGCTGCTTTTCCCATTTTATTTCCTTTAGATGTGTCAGATAATTAACTATCCCCAGTGGTAGCTGGGGATAATTAAAAGACACAATCCAGAGTTCTCACTGAAGGCCCAAACAACCAAGCTCAAATTAGGCTATTTGGATACGATATGTTCTGGAAAAGAAGGAAGGGGAAGGAAAGAGAAGAGGACAAATCTATACACTGTAAACGACACACTATAAAAAAAGATGTTGAGACTCTAGAAAGAATGCAGAGAAGAGCAACAAAGATGATTAGGGGACTGGAGGCTAAAACATATGAAGAACGGTTACAGGAACTGGGCATGGCTAGTCTAGTGAAGAGAAGGACCAGGGGAGACATGATAGCAGTCTTTCAATATTTGAGGGGCTGTCACAGAGAGGAGGGGGTCAAGCTATTTTCCAAGGCACCAGAAGGCCAGACAAGGAACAATGGATGGAAACTGATCAAGGAGTGATTCAACCTAGAAGTAAGGAGAAATTTTCTGACAGTGAGAACAATCAACCAATGGAACAGCTTGCTTTCAGAAGTTGTGGGAGCTTCATCACTGGAAGTTTTCAAGAAGAGACTGGACAGCCATTTGTCAGAAATGGTGTAGGGTCTCCTGCTTGGCCGAGGGTTTGGACTAGATGACCTACAAGGTCCCTTCTAACTTTGTTAATCTGTTATCTGTTATAAAATAGCAGGAAGCAGGATGAATTCAATTACAGTAGTGATGGGTACAGCGTTGGAAGACTTGAAAGTTAAGATGGAGACAGATTACCCTGAAGAAGTCTAATCTGTGTGGTTGCTAGGAGGCAATGTGATGGCACCTTACTATCAATCCAACACATCTGATAGGGCTGGAGTAGGGCCTATTAAAAGAACTAGGAGACACAGGAACTCTCGATAGGTAGTCCTTGACTTACAAACATAATTAGACCAAAATTAAGAGCCGTGGTGGTGCAGTGGTTAGAATGCAGTATTGCAGGCTGACTTTGCTCACAATGGTCGTAAATGTGAAAAACAGTCATAAGTCACTTTTTTCAGAGCCGTTGTAACTTTGAACCATCACTAAACAACCTGTTATAAGTCGAAGACTATCTGTACTCCAATTTCCATAACAGCGGCCTACATGTTACGGATGTGTTATCAAATTCCGTCCTTCAATTGTCACTCTGCGCAATATTTTTTAATGAGAAAATGTAACGGTGAAAACTACCCATATCTTATTATGAGATAGTAAGATACACATCTGGTCTTGGGTTTGCTTCCAAGCCAGAATTTTGTAAACTCACACAATCTGCATTTTACTTCTGCAAGTTGAATAAGTCTCTCTCTCTCTTTCTCTCTCCTCTCTCTCTCTCTCTCTCGCTCTCTTTCCCCCGCCCTCTCTACTCTCTCTTCTCTCTCCTCTCTCTTTCCCCCCCCCTCCACTTTCCATCAACACTCAGGACTGCTTACTTGACTTTCTTCTTATGTTGTTGTCTGCGCCGGATGTGTTCCAAGATGGCTTCTTCCTCATAGGTGTGGCCGCAGATTTTATTCCTAACTGGTTTCTTCATTTCCTCCTGCAATAAAGTTATTGGGCCGCATAACCGATTGTTCAAATCAACAACTCAGTAGTGTCTGCCAGTGGCTTCTGTATTATTGTTGCAGCTCCACAAATTAAATCCCATTAATTGACAACTATGACTACTGTTGTTTATGATTATTACTGTGATGTAAGGCTGCCAGCGAATGAAGTAATTTGGAATTGATTTTCTAGCACACATGGAGATATAGGCAGGTATTTGCTCAAAGCAGAGGTGGGTTCCTCCCGGTTCGCCGGAACCGGTAGCAACCCGCTGGTGATGTCACGGAGCCGGTTCGGTCGGTGCCGGTCCGTGGACGCCACCATCTTTTTTTGGGGGGGATTTTTTTTTATTTTTCTTCTTCTTCTGCGCATGCGCAGAAGCTGAGTCGCCAGCACTGCGCATGCGCCGCCATCTTGTTTTCAGTTTTTGGGGGGGGGTTGAATTTTCGGCACTGCGCATGCACGAGGCGCGGCCACGCAGCAGGGGAGGAAGCGAACCGGCGGCGAGGTAAGTTAGAACCCACCCCTGGCTCAAAGGGAGGGTAGGACAAATAAAAGGATTGCTGAATCAAGGGTTAAAAGAAGAGAAGGAAGAGAGGGGAAAATAAAACGTAAATACTTAAAAAAGAATAGGATTCCTGCAAGGGTGGTAGAACCTGAGTCCCAATTAACAAGGCATCTTTTTCACATTCTTAAAAAATAGCATATGTTCAAAATTGCATAAGACAAGTAGGTTCACTTTTGTTTTGCAAAATATTAGTGGGACACCAGAAATATATTTATTAGATGAATAAGGTAAAAAGCAAGCAAAGAAAGTGGATCATACCAGACCATAATCTTCTCTGTTCAATTGTCCATTAGACATTGTATCCCTTTAGCTTTCAACCACCCCAGTTTTTGTGTCCAAATTGTATCGCACAAACTGGTGGGATTGTTGGAGAAGAAAATCAGTCTGCAACCATTTCACACTTCAAACGCTTTCGGCACAGAAAAAGTAACACTCCTCCTTAACAATTTCATTGCAGGCTTGAGCCAAAACTATTGATAAACGTCAAATAAAGCAACAGACACACTATAGATGCATGTAACCTCCAGCATATGATCTCATATTGCGGAATGTGAGCAGAATGCAACCCAGAGTCCCTTGGGAGTTGGGCGGCATACAAATTTAATAAATAATAATAAAAATAATAAATAATAATAATTGTGAACCTGCTATCACTGTGGGGTCCTTGGTGCTTGCTTTGTTTTCTTGCAGATATTTCGGTACCCAATTAGGTACTATTATTATCAAAGCTAGAAGACAGTGAGGTTTAGTCTCCCCATTCTCTTCTAACACTGATGATGTTACCTAGTTGGGTGATGAAACATCTGCAAGAAAACAACCAAGCTCAGAGAGCAGCAAGGACCCCGCAGATCAACCCTGAGCTACAAATATTCTTTTCTATTGCTAGCTACCTACATGTATGACCTACCTGAGTGATGGGGCAGATAAATTTCCTCTGACTTTGAGTCACTGCAAGATCCTCATCGACTTGCTCAAGGGCTGGTCCTTCTTCTGCGTCCGGCTGGATCCCAACTGCAGCATGAGAGAAGGGGGAAATGACATTCAGTCCCGCTTGTTCGCTTTCTGGATGGATCTGTTTTGATCATGATTTATTTATTTGATTTCTATAGCCATCCATCTCCACAAGTGATTCATTGGGTGGCATGCATGAAAATGATGCATTTAACTGGGGATGCAAATCTCCCTCTTTGAGGGAGATGGGCAGTTCAGAAATGTGAATACATACATAAATAAATAAGAAATAAATAAATAAGGCTTTAACAAAAAAACCCTATCATTGCTGGGACATATGGCAAGTTTAGGTCTGGTTAGTAGTATTTGGACTGAAGACCACAAACTTGTCAAACTCAAGGCCCGGGGGCCGGATCCGGCCCGCAGGGTGCTTAGATCTGGCCTGCGGGGCTGCCCTGGAAGCAGCGAAGGACCGGCCCGGATGCCTCTGCCAGTGAAAACGGAGCTTGGGAGGGCTGCACGCGCCCCTTCCCGAGTTCCGTTTTCGTTGGCAGAGGGTTGGAGGAGGCCGGTGCAGCCGAAAATGGAGCTTGGGAGCCCGTTTTCGTTGGCAGAGCGCTCGGGCCACCACAGGTGCCCCTGACACGAGTGACGTCGAGCTGGCCACGCCCACCCTGGCCACGTTATGCCCCCCTGAGGTCAAACACAACCCTGATGCGGCCCTCAATGAAATCGAGTTTGACACCTCTGGGCTAGATCATCTCTCCCCCCCCTCCTCCAATCACCTTAAAGAAGAGGTTAAAGTACAGTATTGCAGGCTAACTCTGTCCACTGCCAGGAGTTTGATCCTGACTGCCTCAAGGTTGACTCAACCTTCCATCTTTCGGAGGTTGGTAAAATGGGAAGCCCAGATTGTTGGGGATAATATGCTGACTCTGTAAACTACTTAGAGAGTGCTATATAAGCAGTATGAAGTCTAAGTGCTATTGATAATTATTTGCAGCTCCTCTTGCCTATGGACACCAAACGGGCAATGCAACTGATCTCCTACTTTCATATTTGTCGTGTTAAAGCTGGACTACATGTTTCGAAAAAGGCAGAGATAGTCCAGATCCACCTCTCAAGCTTTCATACTCAGCAACGTCAACTTCCAGCTTGCAAGAACATTAAAATAGATTTACACATCCATCTGCACAAATACGATGGCTTACTAAATTCAAAAGCTTCTCTGCATCAGTTGGGCAATCATTTAGCCTGCATTATTTTCAATTTCAGTTACGTAGGCATTCCCTCTTAAAACTCTCTTGAACAAGGAATTCTATCCCACTGTTATTCAGAAGTGCTAATTTGCAGATTGTTGGGGGCGATATGGGGACTTTGCAAACTGCTTAGAGAATGCAGTAAAGCACTATCAAGCGATATGTAAGTCTAAGTGCTATTGCTATTGGTAAAGCCCTCCAGTACTGTTGTCGGGAATATTAGGTGGGCTTGTCCATAACCTCTACGAGTTCAACTAGACTTAAACATGACTTTACAGTTCCATTCTTGGCAGCAATAGACAAATAGAAGAGTCTCCTCCTGCACTGTCTATGTGTAACTATTAAGGCTGTATATCTCAAGTCCAATATACGTAGCCCTTGACTTACAATCATTTGTTTAGTGACTGTTCAAAGTTACGACGACACTGAAAAAAGTGACTTATGACTGGTTTCAAGTTTTCAGGAGCCACGGTGGCGCAGTGGTTAGACTGCAGTATTGCAGGCTACTTCTGTTGACTGCCGGCTGCCTGCAATTTGGCAGATCGAATCTCACCAGGCTCAAGGTTGACTCAGCATTCCATCCTTCCGAGGTGGGTAAAATGAGGACCCAGATTGTTGGGGGCAATAGGCTGACTCTGTAAACCGCTTAGAGAGGGCTGCAAAAGCACTGTGAAGTGGTATATAAATCTAAGTGCTATTGCTAAGTGCTATTACAGCCATTGTAGCATCCCCATGATCATGTGATCAAAATTTGGGAGCTTGGCAACTGGGATATACAGTTGCAAGAAAAAGTATGTGAACCCCTTGGGATTACGTGGAGTTTTGCATGAATTGGTCATAAAATGTGCTCTGAACGTCATCTAAGTCACAACAATAGAAAAACACAGTCTGCTTAAAATAATACTACACAAACATTAGATGTTGCCATGGTTTAATTGAACATAACATGTAAACATTCACAGTGCAGGGAGGAAAAAGTATGTGAGCCCCTAGCCTAATGACTTCTCCAAGAGCTAATTGGAGCCAGGAGTGAGCCAACCTTGACTCCAATCAGTGTGATGATATTGGATGTGTGGCTGACAGCTGTCCTGCCCTTTAAAAACACACACCTGGTTTGGGTTTACTGGTTTCAAGAAGCAC
>QLTV01002565.1:263398-286513 GCA_003457575.1 Thermophis baileyi
TGGCCCGTGGGGCCACGCCCCCTTTGTCACCTCATCCCGCACGGGGAGGGGGCAGGGAGGGGGTCACGGCGGCAGGGGGGGCCGCGGCGGCGGCGGGGGGGGTCGCGGCATTAGAAAGGTTGAGAACCACTGCTCCACGTAATCCCAAGGGGTTCACATACTTTTTCTTGCAACTGTATATATATTTGACAGATGCATTGCCCAGGATCATGTGATCACCATTTGAGACCTCTGACAAGCAAAATCAATAGGGGGAGCCAGATTCGCTTAATGACTGCATGACTCACTTAACAACTGTGGCAGTAGTGGGTTTCAAATTCTGTCGCTACCGGTTCGCTATTGGGAGCGTGCGTGCAGCGCTTCTGCGCATGTGCAGAGACATCCAGAGACATCTGGGTGGGTGGGCGAAGCCGAGGTGGCGCAGTGGTTAGAGTGCAGTACTGCAGGCTACTTCAGCTGACTGCTAGCTGCAGTTCGGCAGTTTAAGTCTCACCAGGCTTAAGGTTGACTCAGCCTTCCATCCTTCCGAGGTGGGTAAAATGAGGACCCAGATTGTTGGGGGCAATATGCTGACTCTGTGAACCGCTTAGAGAAGGCTGTAAAGCACTGTAAAGCGGTATACAAGTCTAAGTGCTATTGCTATTGCTTCCCGCTGCAGCCGCTACCAGTTCACCCAATCAGGGGCGAACCGGTAGCAACCCACCACTGAGCTGTGGCCAAAAAAGTCACAAAATTGGGGAAAACTCTGTTAAGAACTGCCTAGCTGAACAATTTTGAGCTCAATTGTGGTTGTAAATCAAGGACTATCTGTAGTTGGATGGAAAAAGAGGGAGGGAGGGGGAGGGAGGGAGGGAGGGAGAGAGAGAGAGAGAGAGACTTTCTGTTCCATTACCATAATAGCTGGCTGGTATTATCATCTATTTTTCCAGCCTGACTTTCAAAAGTACAACATATTCCTATGCAGTTTTATTGCTACTGCTAATAAGGGTAGGTGGACAAATATCCCACATGTGTTTCATGGCTGTGGAATGTCAACAGAGCATTTCCCATATAAGCTGATGTTTCATGCACCTTGCCCTGAAGTTTCAGCTTATTAATACATCATTAATAATACGGTATATATGATCTTTGTTTCTATTTGTATTTCACACTATAACAAACTTCAATAAAAAAATAAAACTGTATAGAGCGTAGGCTAGCGATCTACAACATATTACATATCTCTATGCACAGCAATCCAGTAGAGATGTTTTTGTGAACTCAGAGAGAGAGAGAGAGAAATACTTTTTACATCCTTAATGTATCCCCAAACCTCAGGATAGACATACATGAAAAACTGGACTCGTAAGAAAAATGGTAAATGTCCCTCTGTGAGTGTAGTTTCTTCTGTGTATTCAGTTGCAAGGCTGGACAATGCCAGAGGGAGGGTGTATATGTGAGACAGCTTTGAATGAAGGCTGGCAAAACCCAACTCCAGTGTTTACCTCCATGGCTACCAAGATAGTAGTTTCACTGCCAGCCTTTCCAGATTAATTTTTGTCTTATAATGGGGGTTGAAAACTTGGGATGATTCATGCCGTGGATGAATCAAGCTATTTCTACGTAGTGCCATGCTTTGTTGTGCCAGCTTAACTCCTTCCATCTGTCAAGGCAGAAAAACAAACAAAAATTGGATCTGCAGAACACAATTTTGTTTCTCTGCGGGGAGTGGTGGGATGTGTGAATGTGGGGAGAGAGGGATGTACCTGGCGGAATAGAACGGAAGAGCAGTGTGGCTGTTATGTAATACCGTTCATCTTTTCTCCTTGTGCGCCAAATGAAATCTGTTTTTCTCCTCTCTTTTTTTTTAAGCCACCAGGCCAAAATATTTCAGAAACAGACAGCTGAAGGCTGGCTAGGTAACCTAATTTTGTGGCCCGCCAGCGGCCAGCAGAGCTGGCAACAGATTTGGACAGTGAGGAGGTTGGGGAGGAACATGGGCCAGTCCTGGAGTCTGGGGAAGGCTCTGACAAGTGCTCTGCGTCGGAGGCAGAGATGGGGCCAGGGCAGTCTGACAGTTATCAGCTGCCTTTGGAGTCAGACATCAGTGAGGCAGACGAACAGCTGGAGCCTGTTCCCAGTGTGCGCATGCACAGAGCTGCCAGACGAAGGAAACAGCTAAGGAACAAGGGTCGACTTGGGAGTAAGGCCACAGGTGGACGATGAATGGCCCCTCCCATAGGGAATAAAAGAGGAGCGAAAGGGGAGGGGTGTTTGCAGGAGACAATTAGTTCATTTCTGCATTCTTGCCAAGCATTGCGGCATCTGAAAGATATCGGCCTGGCCACTGTCCAAGCCTGATAAAGGTCAGTAATTGTGAACTATCTTGAAAGACTGTGGGAGAGGGAAGACTTTGCTGGAGAGAAATTCACTGTACATTAAATAAAAGAGGTTTTATCGGGGCGAGGAGTCTGCTTCATGGTTTGGGAAAAGCCTAGGTCAGAACACCTAAGTTTGCACAAAGATTGCGTTCAAACAGCCAATACAGGTCATCCTCGACTTACGACCACAATTGAGCCCAGAATTTCTGTTGCTAAGTGAGACAGTTGTTAAGTGCATTTTGCCCCATTTAAAGACCTTTTTTGCCACAATTTTTAAGTGAATCCCTGCAGTTGTTAAGTTAGTAACACGGTTGTTAAGCGAATCTGGCTTCCCCCTTGACTTTGCTTGTCAGAAGGTCGCAAAAGGTGATCACATAATCCTGGGACAATCGCAACCGTCATAAATATGAACCAGTTGCCAAGCATCTGAGTTTTGATCATGTGATCATGGGGATGCTGTAAAGGTCATAAGTGTGCAAATGGTCATAAGTCACTTTTTTCAGTGCCGTTGCAACTTCGAATGGTCACTAAACGAACTGTTGTAAGTCGAGGACAAACCTGTAATGCTGAAAGAGAATCCAAGATACGCTCAGGGTGCCAACATCCAAGTGATTCTACTTCTTCTCAAATGAAAACAAAAAGGAGGAGAATTTGAGTTCACGAGTCCTGAACCTTCACAGATCATGTTGGACTATCGTATGGGTTATTTGGTTTCGGCTTAGTCTGTCATGTGAATCCATCCGGGCATGATGATTGAAAAGTGGTGGTTTATGACTAAGCTCAATAATGGGAAGATAGCCAACTCTGGCTTACTCAACAGAAGCTTAGCTCTAGAGACTTCAGCCTGGGCTTTCTCACAGTGAGGGTCAAAGCATCTGGGTACCCTCCAAATTCCAAGCCAATAATAGCTATGCTGGGGTTGTGAGACCCAGCGCAACTGAAAGGAACAGGTTACAGTATGCTGGTGTTAGGAGGGAAAAGGGGGGAAACCTGTTATTCCAGTCTGAGCTCCTTGGGAGAAGGTCGAGAAAAATAATAATGAAATAATACAAAAGCAAGCCTTCAAAAATGAACCAGCAGACTAGGAAACTGTGAGTGCGCGTGCTGGCTGGGGAATTCTGGGAGATGAAGTCCACTCATCTCAAAAGGTGCCAAGGTTGAGAAACACTGCATTAGGAAAAGGGAGAACTGAGTAGCTTCAGAAGAAAGAAAGTTCTGTATTAAACTAAAACTTGGACTGGTTTAAGAGCTAGTCAAGGCTAATTAAATTTGTCTTTAAACTCCATAAAGACCTTTTTTCCCTCCCCTTCTCAGCGGTGATGTCAAAGGAAGGATGGGGGATTCTGAGAGTTGAAGACCATACATCTTAACGCTGCTAAGATTGAGAAATGCTGTTTTGGGGTTTTGTTGTTGTGAAAAATATTTCACAAAAACAGAAAGGTACAAAGCAGCTCTCTGCAATATTCACCGAGGCCTTCTACAAGTAGCCCCCATCCAGTTTTACTCTGGGTAATATCTTAAGCAATCCAACTTTGAGCAAATTCATAAACATGAAGAACCTGCTTTATTGACTACACCACGTAGCCTTCTCCAACCTGGTGCCCTCCCAACATGTGATGGGTAATGGATGAATGGGACATATAGTCCCACACAGCTGAGGGTCAGTATTATTTGCTTGGATGGCCAGTGGCTTTTTAAAAGCAGTACCTTCTCCAGCCCTCCGACCATAAATCAGGTTAACTGGAGATACTAGATATGGAAACTGGGACCGCTTGAATCCAAGCATGAGTTGAAGTGCTTAGATTGTCTATCTAGTGGAAACATGAAAAGTAGTCGTTTCACCTTCACACTTCTTGTGTATGTAAAATGGAGAAAGGGAAGATTCCATTGGAGGAAAACAGAAGTTTAAAAAAGCTCATTATTATATTAGAGTAAAAATGTGACATAATGGAACATGTTGAGGTCATATCATAACAACATTAAAATAGAGCAAGATGTTGGAATGTCTCAGCCTCCCATAAATTTAAGTTGTATTCTTTTTATTCTTTACTATGTTTTATGAATATATCTATAAAATTAATGTTGAAACATTTTCATTGCCTATTTCCACTGAGCTGGAACCAGTTACTGTATTTTCCATAGCAAGATCATTTTTAATAGCCCGAATTTGAACAATAAGACCATTTTGTGGGATTCATTAACTGCGCTAATCAAGCCCTTTATCTTTATAGATCTTTTTGTCTGCTAAGAAATCAAATGAGTTCTTCATTCAATAGCAATTTAAAACAATCCTTGAATAGGTCTTTTCATGTAGGGCTTTTAAGGAAATAAACTTTTAGAAGCTCTTAATACACTCTTATTCCTCAAGGTCACATTATCAGTTATTTGCTTTATACTAAGATTGAGGGTTGGTTCTTGACACTGTCTTTTCAAGTCTGTTATCAGTGGTCTAACATCAGTGGCTTGAAAAACACGGATTGGGTATAATCAGAAAGAAATACAGCTACTCCTTGACTTACAACCATTTGTTTAGTGCAGGGGTGGGTTCCACTTACCTTCCCCACCGGTTCGCATCGCGATGTTTTGCGCGTGCGCGCTCCCTCCGCTAGCGCATGCGCGTTCTCTCGGGTAATTTGGCTTCCGCACATGCTCAGTAGCTTCAATCAGCCCGAAACACAGCTGAGGAGCTGATCAGCTGTGCTTCGGGCGGAGGAATGAAGGTCAGTATAAACCCAGGGGAGGGTGGGAGGGCCCTTTTTCAAGGGCAGAACAGGACAAACCTTCCAAACAGTAAAAAAATTCACTAAAAATTCCCCAAAAAAGATGGCGGCGCCCATGGACCGGCACCGACCAAACCGGATCCGTGACATCACAGCGGGTCGCTAATGGTTCAGGCGATCCAGTCCGAACCGGGAGGAACCCACCCCTGGTTTAGTGACTGAAGTTACAACAGAACTGAAAAAAGTGACATGACTGTTTTTCACATGACCATTGCAACATCCCCGTGCTCACGTGATCAACATTCAAACGCTTGGCAACTGGCATGTATTTATGATGGTTGCAGTGTCCCAGGGTCATGTGATCATCTTTTGTGACCTTCTGGCAAGCAAAGTCAGTGGGGAAGCCAGATTCATTTAACAACCATGATTCTAACTTAACAACTGCAGGGATTCACTTAACAACTGTGAGAAGAAAGGTTGTAAACTGGGGCAAAACTCACTTAACAACTTTCTTGGTTATCAACGGAATTTTTGAGCCCAGTTGCGGTTGTAAGTCAAGGACTAACTGTATTACCATTTTAAAAAGCATTAGAAGGACATCGGATATTATTAACTGAATTGACAGTATTTATAGCCTGTCCCAATCCAAAAGGACTCCATATGGCTCACAAGAAGATATAAAATTAAAACCCTCATAATAGAAGAACAAGGTCTTGGCCAGGCAGTCACCAAGAGTTAAGATTGATTTGAAGGCACATTTTTAATTTATACAATAAACTTTCATGTATAATTTTTTTTAAAAAAACAGACTTTAATACAATTCTATAGCCATCCCCTTCCTTCCTTTTTTAGATCTAGAAGTCGATATAAATATACAAATGCTTTTCAGAAGGACCACTTTCTTTTAAATTTCATGAATAGGGTTATATAAGACCCATTTATTTAACAGTCTTTGAGTGTGAGCAGTAAAATCATCTTGCTCCACCAAGTTCTCTCCCTAAGGCAGGGCTCCCTAAACTATGGCTTGGCGGCCGGGCTGGGGGGGGGGGAGAGGGGAATTGGGCTACCTGAGCGACGAGCTGGTGTGCATGTGTGCACACATGCAGCCCTTGCGCAAGTTGCGGGTTGGTGCGCATGCAGACGAGTGCCCACCGGCCTGCCGCTCACACGAGTTGTCCATATGCATGCACATTCTGCCTAGCCACTCGTGCGGCCCAATTCTGAATAGACCACTGCCCAGTAGTGGGCTGCGGCCTGGGGGTTGGGGACCCCTGCTCTAAGGCCTCACACGTGCACTCACCACTTCTGGAGGCAAGCCGTTCCCCCAATTAATTGTTCTGTTAGGAAATTTCTTCTTAGTTCTAGGTCTTTCTTTGGTAGGTTGCCAACTGTTACTTTTTGTCCTGTCTTCAGGTGCTTTGGAGAATAGGTTGACCCTCCTCTTCTCTGTGACAGCCCTTCAAATACTGGAAGATGCTATCATGTCATCCCTAGTCCTTCTTTTCATTAAACTGGACATATCCAACTGTTCTTCATATGCTTTAACCTCCAATCCCCTAAACATCTTTGTTGCTCTTCTTTGCACCTTTCCAGAGTCTCAACATCTTTTTTTATATCGTGGTGACCAAAACTGGATGCAATATTCTAAGTGTCATCTTACCAAGGCATTATAAAATGATACTAACACTACATGTGATCTTGATTCTATCCCTCTGTTATATATCATTTAGCAGTTATAATTCAGCAGTTCAACATCTCTTCTGCTGATGTCCATTGTTTCTCCTCCTCCACTTTGGAGTAGCAAAGGCTGTCCAACTTCTCAGTCATACCTGGTAGTTTCTGAAAAACTAAAGCCATTGTTTCTGTGTTTCAGAATCCAATAGGATTATTTTTGTCATGGCTGTTGGAGTGCAACCTCATGATGTGCCATCAAGTTGAGTTTCAACATAGTCAGACCTTCTCCAGATGATTTGTTCCTAACCTGACCCTTGAGATCTCCCCACAAAGCCCCACTGTTTCTGTAATTAAATCCATCTACCTTGCTGTTTAATATTCCACTTCTCTTCCACCGCATTACAGTATGTATTTAGGGAGCTGGGTTATCACACAATGTGTCCAAAATATGAAAATTTGAGCCTGGCCATTGATGCTTTGAGTGAAAGCCTAGATTGGATTGTTATAGGATCCCATTTGTGTTCTTGACTGTCTACTGCATTCTCAAGATTCTTCTTCAGCCCAAAAGTTCAAAAGCTTCCGTCTTGCTTCTTCAAAGCCCAACTTTTGCTTCCATAGAGGGTCACAGAGGAAGCCATTCAGTAGTGGGTTCTAAAACCCATTGCTACCGGCTCGCGCACGCGCGCAATGCTTCTGCGCATGCACAGAAATGTCCCGGGCGGGTGGGCGGAGCCCAGGGGTGAAATCCAGCAGGTTCTGACAGGTTCTGGAGAACCGGTAGTGGAAATTTTGAGTAGTTCGGAGAACCGGCAAATACCACCTCTGGCCCCAGAGTGGGGTGGGGATGGAGATTTTGCAATATCCTTCCCCCAGGAGTGGGGAGGGAATGGGGATTTTGCAGTATCCTTCCCCTGCCACGCCCATCAAGCCACACCATGCCTACCAAGCCACGCCCACAGAACTGGTAGTAAAAAAATTGGGATTTCACCACTGGCGGAGCCTCCCACCGCCTCTGCTACCGGTTCTAAGAACCTGGCCGAACCAGAAGCAACCCACCGCTGAAGCCATTGCCAGCACAGTTCTGATTTTTGCAGGTCTATCTTTTCCAAAATCTTCATTGCTAACCTACTAAACATTAGCCTGCAGCATATTTCTTGACTGCACTTTTGTCAATCAATTCTAAAAGGCAGAAGCTGCCCATCGCTTCAGTATCTTTGTTTTAAGGCTGATTGTATCTGTTGTCATTAGTTTGGTTTTTCTATTTTATCTTAGTTCTATTTTTCTCTATGCTCCTTGACTTTCATTATCACAGTTTCCCAGATCCTTTTGCATTTTCACCTATCAGAACAGTGACATCAGCCCCATCATAAATGTTCATTTTTCAATCTAGCCTCCCTCAATATATAATCAGTACATACAGTATAAAGGGTTCTAGCTACTTTAAAATATCATATTGCTTATGTAAGAGAAATAAGCATCCTCACTTATATTTATAGTATCTTCTAATGATTAAAAAAGAATCTTTAATTTTTTTAATTATTTTTTTGCTTAGGAGCTTATTCTTTATTGTCATTGCTTTCTGATTTTCTGCTTACATAAATAAGCCTACAAAGAGTAGGACAGATATAAACATAAAAAGCTACAGATTAAAACAGTTCTCTTCACATGCACTGCAGTTGGCTTAGAATAGATAAAACAACAATTCACTTATAGAGCGCACAGCAGAGGTGGGTTCCTGCCGGTTCGGACCGGCTCTATAGAACCGGTAGCGGGAATTTCCCCCCGCTCGCCGAACTGGCAGCAATGACTGGCTGGACACGCCCCCGAACTGACTCTCTCGGCGGCGCCGTAGGCACCACCATTTTGTTTTTTGCTTCTGCGCATGCGCAGCTGGGTTTTTAACACTGTGCATGTGTGCGTGCCCACACGGCGCGTGTGCCCACATGGCGTGTGCGCCCACGCGGCGCGTGAGGAAGCGAACCGGCAGCGAGATAAGCCAGAACCCACCCCTGGCACACAGACAGGATAAAATCTAAGTCAGTGTCACCCAAAGAATGTGTCATACGACCAATTGTTAGAGTTGTTGGGAACTCTGTTGTTTATTCCTGCATTCAAGACTTTTTTTTTTAGTTGTAGCTTCTATGGAAGTATATGTACTGTACATTACAGCCTCGTGCTATTTCCTATAGTTTTATATCTGCTCTCAAATTAATTATGCTGCTTGAACAATGCCGTTCACCTGGGTCAAACTGACTTGGAGATTGCAGAGAAATGATTTACAGCACAGATCCTCCCTTGTGATGCATTGATGCACACACCACACAAAGCTTCTAATCTTTAGGATTGTGAACAGCCAAATTCCTGCTTGCCTGAATGATTAAGGATCACCTAAAAGCGATAAAAGTATATCCGCTTTCTTGCCCCATGGACAACTAACCCTGGTATTGTTGAGGAACAGGTGAACTTACTTGTTATTTGTTTGGGTGAGCTTGTAACTTTGGTAAATTTGCTAGAGTTTACTAGAATTTACAAAATTCTAGATTAATTTTAAAATGTAAATTTGCTAGAATTTACAAAAGCAGATCCTTCAATTAGAACAGGGGTGTCAAACTCGATTTCATTGAGGGACGCATCAGGGTTGTGTTTGACCTCGGGGGGGCCGTGGTGGGCGTGGCCAGGGTGGGCGCGACCAGCTCGACGTCACTTGTGTCGGGAGCGCCTGTGGTGGCCCGAGCACTCTGCCAGCGAAAATGGGCTCCCGAGCTCTGTTTTCAGCTGCGACGGCCTCCTGCAACCCTCTGCCAGTGAAAATGGAGCTCACGAGGGCCTCCCTCCCAAGCTCCATTTTCGCTGGCAGAGGCACCGCGGGCCAGTCCTTCGCTGTTTCCAGGGCAGCCCCGTGGGCCAGATATAAGCACCCCATGGGCCGGATCCAGTCCCCGGGCCTTGAGTTTGACACCCCTGAATTAGAACATTAATTTTTGACTGCACCGTCAGAAAACATAGGCAACAGCCAATAACTTAGATATTCTTAGCATGGTATCATGTTCATTGGGGACGTCATCTATGAATGGTGGTCTATCAAAGCACCTAAACTGACCTTCTATACTTAGTGGTATTTACATGTGTGGAATTTTAACAAGAGGCAGTGAGTGGGGCTGGGAAAACAGACAGGTAGGCAGGTGTGCTTGCTTGATATTAAAAGGTATCATCGCAGGATTCTTCCTTTTATTACTATTATTAAATATGCAAGATAAGCAGATAATACATACATAGGTACAAGCCACCAGACCTAAATTCTCTGATGCAACTAGCATATCCTCCCCATTTTTTATTTTTATGGTATCAGGGCATCTTGGCACATGGAACACACTATTCTTTCTGGGCTGATAGGAATCAAGCCTTTTGAAGCTGTTTTTTTTGGGGGGGGGGCATTTGGTAAGCAAAATCTTGTGCCTGCCTGGTTTTTTTTCTTCTCCAATGTTCTTCTGAGAAAAGCAGGTGCCACCACCCACTGGCATTCAATGCCAGGGGCCGGATTGTACTTCCTTTCATCTAGAAAGAACACCACACCGTGTCCACTTCATTCGGCTTGAACTGCCTCTGCACAAACTTTTCAAAACTCACCTCTAATAATGACGAGTCTTATATTTAGCTTAATTTCTATTCTGGGCTTTCCAAAGGACGTGTGAAGTTCAAATAGTACCAGTCCTGTTACTTTGGGGGCGGCTGTGTGTGTGTCTAGAAGTTATATATGTGCATTTACACAGAGACATTTTTGTTTGTTCCCAGGTTGAACTTGAAACAGGACCAGTGAGTTCTATTTCTCAGCTAACTGCCTTTCCAAAAGGAACAGTTTCCTCAGGCTGCAAGCAGCAGAAAGAAGGAATTTTGTGACACTGTATTTTTTTTTCCTTCCGTCAACAGCCAGGGGCATTACAAAAGAGACTGAACTTCCATTATAATACCGTGCCAACAATCTTGTAGATTTGAACCCCACTACTTTCTTTCCATTTACAGACCCTCCCAGGGGTGGGCTTCAAAATTTTTAGCAAGGGGTTCTCTGCCCGGTTGCTGGGTGGGCGTGGGCATGGCCTAGTCGGCCTCCTGCACCACAGCGAGGGAGGGCGTGTTTGCCCTCCCCGGGCTCCGGAGGCTTTCCCCGAGCCTCCAGGAGGGCAAAAACGGCCTCCTCAGGCTCCGGTAGGCCCGTTTTTCGCCCTCCCCGAGCCAAAACGGGACGCATGGGGACTCCTGGGAGGGGAGGGGGGTGGGCGGGGCCAGCCAGGAGTGGGATTTGGGGGTTCTCTGAACTGCACAGAATCTTAGCTAGAGGTTCTCCCGAACCCCTGTGAACCCCCAGCAGCCCACCCCTGGACCCTCCTGTTAACAGCATAAACATAAACCCGAGTCCCTTTCATTGGTCAGATGTCTATGGTGATTCTCAGTCTCCAAGAGAAAAAAAAACACAGAAAGTCCGGTTGCCTTTTGAAAAAGCAGTTTTGGGACTTTCCTTGGGCAGAAAATACACCTTGTGAAGGATACTCTAATCTGCAAAAGCTTGTGACATAATAAATCTGTTAATCTGTATAATGATTGGACGAGAATCTGATCATTCTTCAACGTGGCTTCTTGAATAACTTAAAACATACAACACACAGTAAGCCATGAATCATGGTCTATCACCCACAACATGATCAACTAGACTCCACCCTCTTTATGCTGGTCTTGGACCAGAATAAAGATTTGATTTGATAAACCAGAAAAGACCAAACAAAACAAAATCTAACATATACATTATGGATTAAATGTAGTAAGTGATTAAGTATCCCCTTAATTCAGAGGTCTTCAAACTTGGCAACTTTAAGACTTGTGGACTTCAACTCCCAGAATTCTCCAGCCAGCATAGCTGGCTGGAGAATTCTGGGAGTTGAAGTCCACAAGTCTTAAAGTTGCCAAGTTTGAGGGGACCCCTGCCTTAATTGTTTAATTATCTAAGACTGAGCAAAGATACTCAGAATGCAATATTACCACTTTTTTTCCCTCCTTTTCTTAGATACAGGGGTGAGCAAAGCACCCTTGTTTAAAATTTTGAGTTCTAGATACCTTCTTTGCCAAGGTTTACTGAGATAGAGAGAGACTTTTGTTCTTTAATCCATCTGAAGAGAACAGAAGCTATTTGGAGTAGCGCACCAATATTTGGGCCTGCAGAAATGAGTCACCTATCTGGACGACACGACGATAAAAAGAGTGAAATCTGAACACACACTCTGCCCCAGAGACCACACCCCTCCACGAAGGAAAGTTTCACAAGGCAGAGGAACTCTGAGGAAAGATGGATTTATCAGCACCCCTCCCAAACTAGTAAGCTGCTCGTCAGAGTGAATGGCCTCATAGGTGACTATTCAGAGTAGTTCAGTCAGAGGTCAGTGTCCCAAGGATGGAAGATCAGCATGGCTCTTTCAACATCTGCGTTCAAGCAGTGACAGCTTGCTGTAAGCAGTTTGATTGAAGCAAATGGCCTTCGCAAGACTGTGGGTTTTGATACCGTGTTTCCCCGAAAATAAGCCCTCCCCCGAAAATAAGCCCTCCCCTGAAAATACCATTTCCTCTGGTTAAGGTTTGGGAGACAGAGCTGGAAATCAGGTAAGACGGCAAGAGGAGCCCCGTCTTGCTCCACGTGCCCCAAAATAATAAGACCTCCCCGAAAATAAGGCCAAGTGCTTATTTCGGGGTTCAAAAAAATATAACACAGGGTCTTATTTTCGGGGAAACACGGTAGCTACAGCACTACAGTTATTAGGAAACAGGACTCCGGATCTTTCCATCAGATCGATGCTCAAGTCCAACCTTGGCAAGATTTCAAGGGATCTTCTGAACTTAAATAAATTTTCCAAGGGGTTGCTAGACACATGGCATTCTAAGTCACTGAGCCGAGGTGGCGCAGTGGTTAGAGTGCAGCACTGCAGGCTACTTCAGCTGACTGCTAGCTGCAGTTCGGCGGTTCAAATCTCACGTTGACTCAGGTTGACTCAGCCTTCCATCCTTCTGAAGTGGGTAAAATGAGGACGCAGATTGTTGGGGGCAATATGCTAACTCTGTAAACCGCTTAGAGAGGGCTGTAAAGCACTATGAAGCGGTATATAAGTCTTATTGCTATTGCTATAAGTCAGGGGTGTCAAACTTGCAGCCCGCGGGCTGGATGCGTCACATGCAGGCCACGCCAACCCTAGCTCCATGAAGGGAAAAAAGTCGTGAAATGTCATGTGACGGCAATGTGACGCCGTGAGTTTGACACCCATGTTCTAGGTGTTCACCTTGGGTGTCTTAACACATGGAAGGCCTTTGATTTGGACCTAAGGCTAGATGACACATGTAATCCTTGACTTACAACAGTTCTTTTAGTGACTGTTCAAAGTTACAACGGCACTGTGACTTAATGATCGCTTTTCACACTTATGACCATTGCAGCCTCCCCACAGTCACAGGATCACATTTCAGACGCTTGGCAACTGACTCATATTTATGACGGTTGCAATGTCCCGACATCATGTGATCACCTTTTGTAACCTTCTGACAAGCTAAGTCAATAGGGAAGTTAGATTCACTTAACAACAGTGTTACTAATTTAACAACTGCAGTGATTCACTTAACTGTGGCGAGAAAGGTAGAAAAATGGGGCAAAATAAATGTCTTGCTTTAGCAACAGAAATTTTGGGCTCAATTGTGTTCATAAGTCAAGGACTACCTACAGTTCAGAACAGAAATTGGAAATATGGCCCCCTGTATATCTAGGGTGTCTTTTTTCCTTGGCCGTGCTTGCAAATCTCAAAATAGATTTTCCAAACAAATAAATGGCCCCAATCTTTGAGATTCCATGCAAAATCTCCTGTGTGGGACAAAATCTTAACAGATTTCATGCATGCCCAAAATTTTAGGAGATATTTTATTTATTAGCAACCGGATCATAGCACACAATCACACAATGAGACGTGGGACCTAAAAAGCTTACCAGGTCCTTTTTAATTCTATCATGGACTTTTCTTCTACCAGCATGGCTACAAAAGGTCTATAGACTTTTTGTTCTAATTAACTGTGTTTATTTTTCAATCCAAACTCCTCAAACTTATGTATGATTGTTCCATGAAACTAAGTAGGACCATGAGTAAACTGGACTTATTTTTCCTATATAATTGTTCAGATTACTATAGATCAGGGATGAGCAATTTATTTTCCCAAGAGGCCACAGGAGAAACTGTGACTGCTATGAAGGGCTGAACCAATAGGTGCACATGTACATAATGTATGTACATTGAAAAATAGTCACCTTCAAAATAAAAGCAATGTAATTGTACTGTACCATATGGCATACTTATTTACATTTGATTTCTAATTTCTGATTGACCTCACGTGGGCCAGACAGGGACAACCAAAGGGCTGGATATGGTTTGGGGGCTGTAAAATGCCCAGGTCTAGGGCAGGGGTGGGTTCCAACTTACCTCGCTGTCGGTTCGCTCCCTCCCGCGCTGTGTGCGTGTGCCTTGTGGGCGCGCGCGCGCTTTGCGCGCGCATGTGCAGTAACAAAAAAACCAACCCCCCCCCCAAAAAAGCCAAAAAAAAGATGGCGACCGCATGTACAGTGCCAGAAGTCGCCTTCTGCGCATGCTCAGAAGGAAAAAAATTCAATAGAAATTTAAAAAAAAAAATTTTTTTTTTTAAAAAAAGGATGGCAGCCCCCACGGACCGGCACCGACCGATCCGGTTCGGTGACGTCATCGTGACGTCACCAGCGGGCTGCTACCAGTTCGGGAGAATCGGTCTGAACCGGGAGGAACCCACCCCTGGTCTACGGCTCACTGCCCCCAAACCTCAGAATGTATGTCTCAATCCTTGTGCCTTCTCCTAATCTAATAATTTCTCCATAAATTCTATAGCAATATTTATCTCCTTCAATCTGCATAGATTGCACCATTCAGACATAAAGTTGGTACTTGAATAAAGAAGTAGATGTTCCAATCTTTTTATGACTGTCCTAAAGGGATGGCTGACCTCATTATTAAGCACTGCAAAGTGAAATGGAACTCCAACAGCCTTTAAGATTAAATTTAGGTGTGTACCTGTTCATGCGTGAACTAGTGCTTCCTTGTCGTTTCGGTTTGCAGCTTCTTAGCCTTACCATTCCAATAAGCATCTTGGATTACCTTTTTTAAATAATATGTAATAACGTGCGTTCATTCAAATTCATGTCTCAGGTGCAAGAAACCAGGAACCAGGGTTGCTCAAATGTGTACATGTTTATACCATGTTCACTGTCTACAAGAATCTGAACTACTAATGGTCAAGGCAAATTGGTGGTAGATAAGAATCAACGGAATTTAAGGAGGGCTGGACATAGATCTCTTGTGGGTGTGACTCCAAACTGATAACGCACTTGACCCCTCCCTCAGGCTCAACGTAGTCATCTCCTACATCATCCTTGCTCATAAATTAACCAAGAGCTGGGGCATGCAGAGACCACATATACCTTTTGAATTTTTCCCACCAAGGTCTGTAGGAGACCCATGAGCTATGGCAGTAACAGAAACAGCTTTCACCACATATGAAATAGGTTCATCTTTGCTTCATACATTGCAGTACAAAGGGGCCAAATAAGTCATGCGTCATGCATACTTCTCTTTTTTCAGTGTACAGATTCTTGCTTAAGGACATCATTTGCAACCAAATCAGATTCCAAAAACATGCAGAGATATTCTTCTCTGGTACTGACTTTGGAATCATCTTTCATTAGAGATTCACCACAAAGAATCTCCAATTATAGATCTTCCAGAAATGGAAGGAGCTATTTTTAATCTAACTAGTAGATCAGGTCTTCAAACTTGGCAAGTTTAAGACTCGTGGACTTCAACTCCCAGAATTCTCCAGCCAGCTATGCTGGCTGGAGAATTCTGGGAGTTGAAGTCCACGAGTCTTAAACTTGGCAAGTTTGGGGACCCCTGTAGTAGATGTTAGATGTGGGTTGCAAAAATCTGGAGAACCACCAGAGGACGACAAAGAGATACAGGAAACACTCTGCCGCTCTAATGATTGCTTGGAGTTCTGCAGCCCACATCTGGGAGTCGTAGCAATAGCATAGAGTATTTAGGATAAAGTTATTTTCCCTGTGTCTTGGACTGAGGAAGGCTATAAACCTAATAAATACAATGGGAATGAAAACCAGACTTTCTGCATTACATTTAAATATATGCATTCATGGTTTTTTTCAATGCCTGTAGCAATTTTCCTTCTCAAGCCTTAATTTTCAGACGAGCTCATTAGAATAAACTGGTGGAACACACACTTTTCAGTAAATACTGCCAAAACAGATGTTCTGGGATAAAAATGGAAATATATAGCAATAAAAGAATATCAAGCAGTTGAAAGGCGTGTTGCATAACGCAACCTGAAACAACATCTTTGGAACTGACTTATTTTAGTATAATTACAAGATACACAACAGTGCCAAAACTAGACCAAAGCTACTATTCTATTCATTTTTAAGTGAGATGAGTGGGTGTTGTTATTTCCTAGACAGAAAACAATTGGGGGGGGGGAGGGGTAGGTGTTTACTTCTGGATGGGATCTCATTTATAATAAACATTATATTTATATTATTTATATTTATTATGGTTTGTTGCACAGTCAGCCAGGTCTTCAGGCTGGATTTGGCATTTTTGTCTGCCTATCGAGTCCTTCCCAAAGACCTGGGATAGGCAGATGTGTATGTTTGCTGATTGATTGATTGATTGATTGAGATGTAAGCTGTTCTCACTAAAGCTGCCTTTTGCAATTGATTGATGGTGATTTTGTCAGTTGCGATGGTGTTCAGGTAGTGCTCAAGATGTTTTAGAATTGAATCTATATCTTTGCTTTCTTTTGCTGCTGCTGCTGCTGCTCTATCCATTATCTATCTATCTATCTATCTATCTATCTATCTATCTATCTATCTATCTATCTATCTATCTATCTATCTATCTATCTATCTATCTATCTATCTATCTATCTATCTATCATCCATACACATATCTGATATATCAATTTAAAAAAACCCACTGAAGTACCTAACATTGTGGTCTTGATATTTGGTGTCAAATTGCTGAAAATTAGCAAAATCATTTTCTAGTGGAAAATGGGGGAAAAAATCCCCCTTCTCTTCAAAAACAAAACCTGAAGCTTCCCAAAACTACCTGCAAAATCTAGAAAAAGTAACACCATCTATTTGCCACCTTGGGGACATCCATAATATTACTGTGTTTTCCTGCAATCGCTGTGCAAAACCATAGAAGCTGAATACTAAGTAGTAGTGTTGACATGGGCCACTTAAAACTGCAAGTATACTGCTGTTCTCTCAGGAGGAGTCTAAAACTAACACCTGGCTGCTAAAAAATTAAAAGCAGGAAAAAGAAAAACTCTCTATTCTCCCTTCCCTTCTGCATGGATATAAATGGAAGCAAATATTTTTGTTTTGAATTTTAAACCTTTCTTATTTTCCTATTAAATTTAAATTAAGGGAAAGGAGTCTTGTTCAAACCGTGGGCATTTATAGCAAATAAAAGAAGTGCAGTTCTCCACCCAAGGAGGACATCTCCCCAGGCTTTCTTCAACTGTGAGGTGAGGATATACTCCTTCGTGGATAGTGCCTGCCCATCAAGCATCAATCCTGTCAGCAACAGAGAAACCCAATGGACAAATAGCAACTCCATCATGATCTCACTATGGTTCAGTTTCAACCTGTTGTCTCCTATCCAAACCCTTATAGCCTCCAAGTATTGGGAAAGGCATCAACAGCATCTCCATTACAGCCTGAAGAAGTGACAACAATTGAATATCATCACTCTTACTGATGACACTGTACCCTAAACCAAGGGTCTCCAACTTTGGCAACTTTAAGACTTGTGGACTTCAACTCCCAGAGTTCCTCAGCCAGCTGGCTGAGGAACTCTGGGAGTTGAAGTCCACAAGTCTTAAAGTTGCCAAGGTTAGAGACCCCTGCCCTAAACTACCCAGCAGCTTCATATAGATGTGAAAAAGCAGAAGGGGGGAAGCTGATCCCTCCGGCACCTTGAATATCAGGGGGCAACCAGGCTAATCTCTCCTAACTCCACTGTCACAGGCTGAAATCACCCTGTCAACCCTGAAGCGAGCCTGGCTGAGGCCATCTTTGAGGCTTCATGATTGCCACAAAGCGAAGGGGGAGAAAGGGAGGGGGGAATTTTAGATAGCTCGGCTTGGCCGTCAAAATAAAAAGTTTTCCTGTGGGAACCAAGGTCATTCCAACAGGTGGCTGAGAAGAGGAGGAGTGGAGTAACCAGGCAACCTACCAGCACCACTATTGGACAATGTGACCGATGACGTAGGGCAGGGGTCGGCAACCTTAAACACTCAAAGAGCCACAAAGGTCCTAACCGGAAGCCCCCTGTTCAATTCTGGAGCCAACCGAAAGTCCACTTCCCCCGCCATAGTCTCCTCCTTGCGCGGCATCCTTTTTCCTCTACCTGTCCTAATCAAAAGCCCTATCAATTGTGGAGCCGACTGGCAACAGGGAGCCGCAGCAGAGGGATGAAAGAGCCACACGCGGCTCCAGAGCCGCAGGTTGCTGACCCCTGACCTGGGGGGAAAGGGGAACTTTTACTTTTTAATTAGGTGAAAACCGCGGGAACCTTCAGAGTCGGTTTTCACCAGTTGTGCCAATATGATGTATCTAATAAATTGTTCTTTGAGGAATATACCTGCCTTAGAGTTCTTCTTTCAATGGGTGCATTACTTGGAGCGCTGACACACCCACTAAAGAAGGAATGGAACCACTTCAGCCTTTGTATCCATCAGGAATCTGGGGCAGATGAATGAAAGAGGTTCCTCTACCCCGCAGAGGCATGGATGGGTGGCTACCAAGGCAAAACTGTATCAGAACACAATCTGACCTCGACAATGGAGCGATGAAAATCCTTGCCATCTCCAGTTCTCCTAACATCTGCTCAGAGACAAATGCAAGATCTAAAGCAGGGATCTCCAACCATGGCAACTTTAAGACTTGTGGACTTTAACACCCAGATTTCCCCAGCCAGTCATGGATTTGAAGATTTGTGGACTTCTGGGAGTTGAAGTCCACAAGTCTTAAAGTTGCCAAGACTGGAGACCCCTGATCTGTATGTGTCAGGCCTGACATTACCTAAGACAGGGGTGTCAAACCCGCGTCATCACAGCGTCGTCATGTGACAAATCATGACTTTTCCCCCCTTCACTAAACCGTGGCCAGCGCATGACGCATTCAGCCTGTGGGCCGGAAGTTTGACACCCCTGACCTAAGATACGCAGATGGATGCTCTAGAGATCATCAACTCCCAAGCTTTATTGAAGCCAATCCCATGACAAATTAAAGTTCCACCACATCAAATCTACTATACTGATTGCAAACTGACAACTATTGGGATGCAACACTTTACAAACCAATCATTTGTCACACATTTGACTATGTCCTTGATTCTAATGTTTTAGTCAGCTACAGTTAAATTCATTTCAGATATTTCCCATCTCATGTAAAGGCACTGGGATGGTTATGTTTATGACTGTGGCCAGCTTGGGAAAAAAACCAAAGAGAGGTTAAACAAACTTAGAAGCATGCAGGGATTCCTTCCTGAATTTAAAAGGTATTGTTACATTATTTGATTTTGACATTTATGTTATAGGTCAAGGTTTTACTTCAAAAACAAATATTTAACTTCAGCAGAAATGGGATATTGCAGCATTTTAGCATCATCTCTTGCAAGGTGGTTTATTACTATATTGGCCTATTTCACAAGACCTTATCTTAGACAACAAATGGGCAAATTCGTGGAAAAGTGGCTACTTTTTATAGTGTTTTCGAACAGCATTCCTTCTGATCTTTTCAGCGAGACCCTCTTCTATATTCAAAGATAGGTCATTAGAACAACAACAACAAAAAAATTGTCTTCGTAGCCAAATAATGATTTCTTTCTGCTTCTCTCTCTTTCATTCATTCATATGCACAACACTGTTTTTACAAATTTTTAGAGCTGTGGAAGGTGGGGAGCCTTAAAATGTTTTTCACCATTGTATATCCAGATGTATATCCATAGCTTTGATATACTGCTATGGAGGCTGGTAATAAACTATAGCAGAGTTCCCCAACCTTTTTGGTTTTGCTTGCAGGCTGGAAGAGAGAGGGGATGAGTGCATGCGTAGCTCCATTTACGTGGAGCATGCACACAAGAGCTCACCCACTGCTTGCGGAAGAGAGGATGCGGGCACATGCACGCTCGCCTACCACTTCCACGGCCCGGTTCCGAAAGGCTCAAGGCCCGATAGGGGGCTGCGGCCTGGGGATTGGAGACCCCTGAACCATAGCAATAGGGTGCTTGCGAGTGACACCGTTGTTGCTAATATTAGGCATATAATTGTTGGGCATCCTAAAATAGTATTTCTCAACCATATCAACTTTAAAATATATGGACTTCAATCAATTCACAGAATGGCTGGCTGGGGAATGCCGGCGCTTGAAGTCCGTACGTCTTAAAGTTGCCAAGATTGAGAAACGCTCTGCTAGAAGGAATATAAAAACCCTAAGAGGATGAGGGGAAGTTAGTCAAGCCTACAAAGACCCCTAAGTTATGGTATAAAGACAACCATGCTCAATTTTATCCATGATACGTATTCTTCAGTGTATACTTTTCTTGAACATGGAAATTCTACTTAAAAGAGTTGTGAAAGGAATTTCAATAGGCACGTTTCTTATCCCCTTCAGCTAGGTGTATCATATTTCCATCTAAAAAAGTCCTCTTGATAACTTGTTATCTGATGGAGGAGCTATGCTTTGTTCAGCATCTTCGGTATAAAAGATACCATCGTAAGAGCCAGTACACTATCATGCAAACCAGCCGCAATTGATTCAGAAACCTGATTTACACATAATGTGAAACATAACACAGGTAATCCTTGACTTACAACCATTTATTTAGAGACTTTTCTGAAGTTACAATGGAAAAAGGGAACACTGAAAAAAGTTACTTGCAACCAATCCTCGCACTTAGGACCCTTGCAGCATCCCGTAGGGTCACGAGGTCAAAATTCAAGTGGTCGTGTATTTATTAATGGCTGCAGGGTCCCATGATCACGTGACTGCCATTGGTGATCTTCCCACAAGCAAAAGCAATGGGGAAGTCAGATTCGCTTAACAACTGCGTGATTTGTTTAGCAATTGAAGCGATTCACTTAACAACCGTAGCAAAAAAAAAAGATGTAAAATTGGGCACAACTCACTTAGCAACCCAGTTGTGGTCGTAAGTCAAGGACTACATTATGATTTGCTGATTTTGGCTTAGTGTTATATGTGAAGCTACCCATTTCTACTGAGCATTATGTGTGGATCAGGTGATAGTGACCATAGCACCCCATCGTTGAGCAACAAATACATTCTCCATCCTACAAATACGTTCTCTGTTCCACAAATAACTAGCTTTCTCTGTCATGTGAACCTGCCACGAAGACTACTCCTGGTTGGAAAAAAAATAGACAAAGATTCCCTAGTTTCTCGTAGGTTTGTTTATGGATTTTCTCTTCCTGGGTTTTTCCAGATGGGCAGACAATAGACATAATAATCTAAGTGGCTTCACTTGAAATGACCCCTAGAGCATAATGGATGGCCATCTGGCCATTCAAGAGAGAAGATATTTTTGCTAGTAAATCATGGGAAGGTAAATCCATAGGTAAACAAGTCTACGCTGCAATAACCATAATACATTTATACCGTCTCCATAAAGCAGTAGTATCTAGCATAACAGTTGGTTGAATTTGACAATTATGACAGAACGCTGCTCTGCCAATTTCTTGGTCCATCGCACCAGTCAATAGAAACCAGCTGCACCTTTTCCACGTCTTAGCTAAATTGTTCACAAATGCAAGCATATTGTAAAGCCAAAACAGGAGCTGACAGCATGGAACGGTATAAATGTATCCCCCTGTGCCTTCAAATAGCTTTGCCTTTCAGCTGCTGAGCCTAGAATTGGGAGAAATGATGCAAATTAAACGGGCCCAACGCGCTAGAGGTGTTTGCCGTGCAGATATATTTTTTTAAAAAAAAATAAAAATCTCGCCAGTTGGCTTTCTGCTGAATTAATGGCTTGGAAAAAGACTCTTTCATCCCGAGATCTACCACTCCACCGTGCAGAAAAGGAGGTTGAGGACCTGGTGAAAGATTCTCAGAGCAAAACTGCACACGTTGAGAAAGAAGAGAAATTGTTGTTAAAAAAAAAAAAAAGATGGAACGGGTGGACCTGCAGTAAAAGCTTTGAGTCATGATGACACGACTTTGTAAACACACAGGCTTTTTTTCAGTGAAAAACTTCCTCCTGGCAAGATGCTGTGTTACCCACATGTGTGCTCACTCTTTCCCATTCCTCCACACCCATCAGGTGAAGGAACAGAAATCAGAGTCATCTGCAAGTCAGTGGCATTCCCTTGAGAGGTATTATTAGCTGGGATTACGCATTCCTGGATTACCAAATTCGGGCCATGGTTTATGTAGTGCAGACAGTTTTTAAAATAAGGAGCCGGCTTGCCCATATTGATCGGGAATGAAGGCAAAAGGCTTTACTTGCTCCAAGAAGACCACTTTCCCCCCCTCCTCTGATGTCGAAACAGTTCAACATCAGCAAAGGGGGTAGAGGAAACATCTAGAGAAGTGCTCAAGAGTTATGATACGGAAATGCAGCCATCAGTTCATGCTATCCGGGTACAAGAAGAAGGATTTTGATCCTGACCGGCTCAAGGTTGACTCAGCCTTCCATCCTTCCAAGGTCGGTAAAATGAGGAGCCAGATTATTGGAGGCAATAGGCTGACGCTGTAAACCACTTAGAGAGGATTGTAAAAGCACCGTGAAGTGGTATATAAATCTAAGTGCTATTGCTATTTCAAGAGTACATTTTATTTTTATTTATTTATTTTTGTCAAGTACGTATTTGGTAATATACATAAGTATAACATTATTTATATACATAAGATGGGTGCAAATAAGAGGGAACATTTGGACAAGGACGGTAGGCACGCTGGTGCGCTTATGCACGCCCCTTACTGACCTCTTAGGAATGGGGTGAGGTCAACAGTAGACAGTCTAAGGGTAAAGTTTTGGGGATTTGGGGAGGAAACCACAGAGTCAGGTAGTGAGTTCCAGGCATTAACCACTCTGCTGCTGAAGTCGTATTTTCTGCAGTCGAGTTTGGAGCGGTTTACATTAAGTTTGTATCTATTGTGTGCTCGTGTATTGTTGTGGTTGAAGCTGAAGTAGTCATTGACAGGTAGGACATTGTGG
>QLTV01002565.1:286882-307374 GCA_003457575.1 Thermophis baileyi
GTTTGACTTTCTGACAGAAAGTCAAGGTCTTTTTGAAGGGTAGCAGTATTGTCGGTGGTGTTAAATAGTTTTACATCATCGGCAAAGATGACGCAGTTGCTTATAATATGATCACAAAAGTCATTTATGTAGATTATAAAGAGTGTTGGTCCTAGAACGCTGCCTTGGGGGACACCGCTGTTAACAGGTACAGGATTTGATAGGGCGCTCCCTATTTTGACCACTTGTTGTCTGTTTGACAGGAACGCAGCTATCCAGTTATGTAGGGGTCCAGAGATGCCGTAGGATTTTAGTTTCAGAAGAAGTTTGTCGTGTACCATTGAGTCGAAGGCTTTACAGAAGTCTATGTAAATTGCGTCTATTGTTTTGCCCTGGTCAAGTTTTGAAGTCCATATGTCTTTGCAGTGTAGTAGTTGTAGATTATTTGTTGATTTTTTCCTGAAACCGAATTGCTTGTTTGAGAGTAGGTTGTTTGTTTCTAGGTGGAGGGTAATGGATTGGTTTATGATTGATTCCATGACTTTGCAGGTGACGCAGCATACATGTCCCTCTTTCAAAGACTGACCTCCACAGAAAACACAGCAGTTGTGGTTTCCGTGTTATAATGATGAGCAATTCTATGCCAACTCTCCAATCTACCAAGCAGCGCTATTATACTGAGCTATATAAACAGAGTGAGAAAAGAATAGTCTCTATCCTTAAGTGAAACAGAAACCTTGATAAGTAGAAAACAGAACTAGACGGAAATTATTTCCAGCTTTTAAAAATGGTGCTTCCTCCCTGGCACTAAGAAATCAGTGTGTTTCTCTGGGATTTCATATTTTCAGAAATGTATTACAATTGGATCATCTATTTTTCAAAAATTGTAGAATCAACTACTTTTGGGTTGGTTTTTTTTTTTCCATCCAAGCAGCTCTTGTGAGGATCCGAGGCACCATGCAAAGCTATCACAGCCCGTTATGATCTGATTTGAAATGCTTGATGTTTTTGCCCATGTACCTGTTTAGGACTACATCTATATGCAGAACCACATTGTCCATCAATAATTGGTTTTTCCCCCCCCCTCCAAATTTTGGTCTGTTTTTTCCCTCCTATCTGATGAAAAGCTCTGAAAAAAATGGAAAGCTTGTCTAATGCTTTGTGATCTTGAACTGATTTATGAAAGTTCTACCATTATGTGGATCTAAAAACAGTTATTTAATTTAATCGTGCGTTACTGAATATATTACAATTGGCTGAGTTCTTATTACGTTGAAAACCACAGATGAACAAATTGCAGTAAACCCCCAAAAAAGAACATCATGAATTCAATATCAATCTGGACAATGTGCTCACAGCACTCTTATATAGCCATAACCATAATAATAGAGTTGGAAGGGACCTTGGAGGTCTTCTAGTCCAACCCTCTGCTCAACCAGGAGACCTACACCATTTCAGACAAATGGCTGTCCAATCTCTTCTAGAAATCTCTAGTGATGGAGCACCCACAACGTCTGAAGGCAAGCTGTTCCACTGATTAATTGTTCTCACTGTCAGGAAATTTCTCCTTAGTTCTAGGTTGAATCTCTCCTTGATTAGTTTCCACCCATTGCTTCTTGCCCGGCCTTCAGGTGCTTTGGAGAATTGGTTGACTTCCTTTTTTTTGTGAAAGCCCCTCAAATACAGGAAGACTGCTATCCTGTCACCCTTAGTCCTCTAGTTTTTCTTGAATGCCTTTAGACCAGCGGTGAAATCTACTTACCTTCCCTACCAGTTCGGAAGCGCTCGCTCCGCTTTTTCACCCACGCTCCGCTCACGCACGGGCTTTTTCACCCTCTGCGCATGCACAGAACGCTTTGCACATGCGCAGAGGGTAAAAAACAAGAAAATGGCAACGTCCGGGCGGATGGGCGGAGCCTCACTCTGCCGTTGCTACCGGTTCTCCGAACCACCAGCGGGCGCCACTACCGATACGCCTGTACCGGGCCGAACCGGTAGCATTTCACCCCTGCTTTAAACTTAAAAAACAGTGTCAGCCTAGAGTGGAAAGTTTAGTCTGGGGAATGAAGTTCTTCACTGCCTATGTAAATAATCTGATTGACTACAATTATACACACCACATGAGGCAGTCATGCAAAGATTCCACCTTATCAGCTTTCAACATCCTGTCAACGAGAACTTTGCACAATTAATTATTTTATTGTGTCATATAAATATACAGTGTATTGATACTCTGACCAGGCCTTGATCACATTGGATTGATCACATTCCAGCTTTACAGAAGAGGCGGGCGGAATTCCCAACAGTAGCTAGAAAGCCAAACAAATAAGTGCAGCCTGCTAAAGATTGCCCCTTCCAGGATAACTGTTGGATAGCTCATCACAAAAGGAACCAGGATGTAAACAGAAAGACTTCTAGATGACTCTTGTAAAATAAATATATAACAAAGGTGGGATACAAACAAATAAATGGGCAAAGGGGCTGATTAAAAAAAAATTGCTTCCGTACTTTCTCTTAGCTAGATGGAGCAACATTTCATTGGCGGAAGATTGGACAATGGATTCCAAGTGGGTGATGAAGCTGAGAGAGTTGAGGACTATCTTAAACGTGAAAAGGTCCTACATTTCTTCCCCATCTGTTCTGAGGAATAAAAGTTCGAGTCTCAGCCAATTTTAGACTTGCACTATATGTTTCATGTTTCACATCTGAAAATAATGAGAATAATGAGCTGCTATATTCAAAGAGGGTTCCACAGAACTCATTTGCCCACTCTAATATGAGATAACGCTTCTTACAGCTGCAAGTTGCCTGACTAAGCAATGCAGTGGCATTATGTAAGAAGCAACTCATAGTAAATAATTGGAAGGAGGAAGTGGGTTGTTCATCATTTATAATATCCATACTGCATTGGATAGGACGGAAAGAAGTCTCATAAGGCCCCTTGTTTGTCAGCCTAGCACCACTTAATGTGTCAGATGTGCCTCTTTCAAAAGTCTTAGCCAGCCTGGGTCTTGACAATCCCAACATCTCAAGAGCATCACTTGATTTACTTGATTTACTTTACTTTATTGTCATTGCACATGGTACAACGAAATTAAATGCCGTCTTCAGTGTACATTATAACTAAAAAAATAAAAACACAAACATACATCCTTTACATTCTGTATAATTGAAATTGAAAACCCGATATTGCACTGTACCGTAGAATTCAATATGGCTATTGCCCTGGGATAGAAGCTGTTTTTCAGCCTATTTGTCCTTGTTTTTATTATCCTGTACCGTCTGCCAGATGGTAATAGTTCAAAAAAAGGGTGCCCAGGATGAGATGGATCTTTAAGAATGCTTTGAACTTTCTTAAGGCAGCGGGAGCTATAAAGCTCTTCCAAGGAGGGGAGAGGGCAACCAATGATCCTCTGGGCAATGATGTTTACCCTCTGGAGTGCTGTCCTATCTGCCACTGTGCAATTGGCAAACCATACACAGATGCAGTAAGTTAAAATACTCTCTATGGTGCAGCGGTAGAAGGTCACCAGCAGTTTTTCGTTCAGTTGTTGTTTCCTGAGGAGTCTCAGGTAGTATAATCTCTGCTGGGCCCTTTTTACCAGTGCTGCAATGTGAGTGCTGTAGTCCACTATAAGCTCCATGGTCTTATTGGTGTTAAGGACCAAGTTATTGTCTCCACACCACGAAAGCAACCGTTCCACCTCATCTCGATAGGCAGCCTCATCCCCCCCCCCCCCGGAGATCACATTAAGGAACTAAGTTGCAATAATGCTAGTGATCAAAGTAGCATCTCTGGAAGAGAGAAGGGCGGCTGAAACGGCAGTACTATAACACCTAAGGGTGGAGTCTACATTATGAAGGTTGAATTGACATGCTTATTAACCCCGAAATCAGCCTTAGAATCCAATCTGTCTTGTTTCTCTATTCTCTACCCCCTCTTTTTTCTTTATCACATTGGTCCTACAATCTGGTTGTGTTCTTAGTTATCTTGGGTCTTAATCCTTTAGGGCAAAGATTGCTCCAGTTCTACTTAAAGGTGTCAGAGACGTATTTTTTTTAGGACACAATATAAATCATGCATACATTTACATTTTGAATAAATGGGAAAAAGTCTCCCACGCTCCCTCCAGTGAGCAATGTTCTTCATCAATAAATAAATAAGCATATAAATAGCTAGCTGAAACAGCATTTTAAAAAGAGTGCTTAACACTTGGAGTGGTGATGAAAAGATGGATTCAGAATGGGTAAGCAAAGAACTGCAGTGATAAGGAGATTACTGCAAAATTGTGCCTCTGCCTAAAATCTTATCAAAGAAATCATCAACAATAAAGGAGGGAACCTTAGGTCATGATGCCACTAAATCACATTTCTTTTGAGAACCTTTGGAATCAACAACCTTCTTCCATCTTGAAAGATGGCCACAAAAATCACTGAGTTCACATGCTTCATGTTTGATCTGGTACTCCCAGGGTGAAACCTCCCAAGAATTCCCAGATAGCATGGCCAGGGTGCCATGGAGGAGGCCAGGAGCCGAGGTGGCGCAGTGGTTAGAGTGCAGCACTGCAGGCTACTTCAGCTGACTGCTAGCTGCAGTTCGGCGGTTCGAATCTCACCGGCTCAAGGTTGACTCAGCCTTCCATCCTTCCGAGGTCTGAGGTAAAATGAGGACCCAGATTGTTGGGGGCAATATGCTAACTCTGTGAACTGCTTAGAGAGGGCTGTAAAGCACTGTAAAGCGGTATATAAGTCTAAGCGCTATTGCTATTGCTATTGCCTTCCAGATGTAAGGTGCCTTTCAAAGAATTGTGGGAACTGCTGAGAATCTTGAGAGTCATCTAACACACCTGGAAAGATCTAAGGCTAATGTATAGAATGTAGGAGATGACCAGGCTGAGGGTGAGGGAGGAGTCAAGAGTGTCATTAGTCTTGAGTCCCTTTGCCCGCACAAGACACCTAAGTCCAGCTATCCTTGAATTCCATTGACTCTTATCTACCTCCAATTTTCCTGGTCCATTAGTAGTTCAGATTCTTGTAGAGAGCTAGCATGGAATAAATTTGTACTCATTTGAACAGTCTTGGTTCCTGATCTCTTTTGCCTGACACAGAAAGTGCTTTGAACTCTGAAATACAGTACAGTACAACTTACAATCGGATGTAACGACCGTTCAGTTACAATGGATCCTCCAAAAGGTACTTACAACCTGCTTCCAAAGTTCTGACGGCTACCCCTCAGCAGTCACATAACCACATTTTGAGCACACAGCAATTGGCCCATATTTATGGCTGTTTGTAGCATCCCACAATCATGTAACCACAACTTCCAGCATATTTTGACAAAAAAATCAGTGTTTACTTCCAGTTTTTGGCAAATTTGTTTAATAACTGTTGCAAAAAAAAAAAAAAGGTTGTGAAATTGGATCCGGTCGCATGAAGACCTGCTTTACAATTGTGACAACTTATGACCAGAATGGGCAGACTGCATTGTGGTTATAAGTCCAGGACTCCCTGTATATATTCTCTAGAACTGTGATCACAACCACTCTAAGAATGTGCATAAGCTCTAATTCTAAAACACAGCTTTGCTCCTTAATTTTATCAGCATGGCTGAAGCATCACATGACTCCAAATCTGGAACTTGGGATTCTACAAAAATAAATAAATAAATAAGTAGATTCTCACATTCTTAAATTACTCCCCCACCCCCACCCCAAAATCTGAAGAGAAATACTGACAAAGTGGGGGAAGGGGGTTGCAGATCTTCCTGCCCCCTTTTACCCTGGGAAAGAAAGTATGGTTTGAGTAAGCAAGAAAATGCCACCACACCCATCCCTTGTCCCTTCTGATAATTAACACTGATGGGGCCATCTCTAATATATATGATGCAACCCTTCCACTTCCCTGGGAATCTTCCTACAAAGGCTTTGTAAGACGTTGCCGTCTCTCCCAGTCCCATTAACGTCCTTGGCTCATTTTCCACTTTGGTCGGAGGCCGAAAGAGAGAGGGAGAGAGAGAGAGAGAAGGATGCTATGTTGAGATTACAACTGGCAATTCCACAATTGGGCTTAGCGCTGAATCAGATGAACAGCAAGAACCTTTTTGGTTGGAAGGATAAGGTTGCAACTTCCAACCAGACAGGCCTGTAGGATGCTATACCCATATCTCTCCAGAGAGACAATTAGCCAAGAATTGTGGCACCTTAAAAATGAATTTCTGACTGCTTTTGTGGATGACTGTCCATTTTGTCAGATGCACCACCGTTTAAGTTGCCACGAGAATCCCAAATTCAAAAGGCAACTGGATTTTTGTTTTTCTTTGGACACATTTCGCTTCTCATCTAAGAAGGTTCTTCAATTCACTTCAAGGAAAAACAAAGTCCAGTTGCCTTTTGGGCAACCATGACCTGCATGACTGGGAATCTCCATAGACATTTGCCACCAGCTTCAATTTATTTATTTTTCTGCTCTTATTGCCTCTGCAGATTCCTGCCTGGTAACCCTGTTTAGGATGGTCCTGTCTCTCTTAAGGAAAGAGGGTTGGAAAAAAATTTTTAGGGCTGCCATGGAGATTATTCCAGGCCTATGACTGATAAAAACATTCAGATCTGCTCTGTGTTGGACTGCGGCTTTGCATGTCCTATTGAGGGTAACTAAAGCATTGGTCTGGCTTGGTCATCTGGGAGAAGTTTGAGCCTATCTCAAGAAACTGGCTTCTCTCCTTGAAGGTATCTGACCATTCCACCCGACAGGACGAAATGGGACCTAGGACAGATGCCATTACCATAGCAGCCCCTACCCTGTAAAAGACCTTTCCCCATGAGATCTGGCAGGCCCCTTCCCCTTTCAGAAGGCCATAAAAAGCTGGCTCTTCCTAGATTGGGTTCTGAAGATGGAGGTCTTGCCAGTGTCAAGAGAATGGCCGAGTGCCAGATTTTTCCTAAAAGCCCTTCAGAAGACTTTCTAAGATTCTGATAGGTCTGAGCACCAATAAGTAGCACAGGAAGTCCTCCACTTAAACCATTTGTTTAGTGACAGTTTGAAGTTACAACAGCACTGAAAAAAGTGACTTATGACCGTTTTTCACACTAAGACCATCACAGCATCCCCATGGTCACGTGATCAAAATTCAGATGCTTGGCAACTGACTCACATTTATGACGGCTGCAGTGTCCTGGAGTCCTGTGACCTCCTTTTGCGACCTTCCGACTAAGCAAAGTCAATGGGGAATTCACTTAACAACCATATTACTAACTTAGCAACTTGCAGCGATTCCCTTAGTAGCAAGAAAAGTCGCAAAATGGGGCATGACTCATTTAACAACCGTCTTGCTTTGCATCAGAAGTTTTGGGCTCAATTGTGGTTGTAAGTCAAGGACTGCCACCCCTATTGCAATGAACTTTTATTTCTCTGTCCAATATATTATTCATTTACAGACACTGAGTGGCCTGAAATCGGTGCATCCTCATCCTTCTTTGATTTTATGAAGCAGAATATATACCAAAGCCATGTAAAAATAAACTGTAAGTACAATGGAAACTTCCCAGTGAATGAATCATGCCGGACCGTAATTGGTATGCACAGACCTAGACAAATAGCTCAAAAAGACAGTAGAATCCTGAAGGGAATGTTAGACCAACCACAATGTCCTTTAAAATAAACTCTACTGATAAAAGAATGCTCTAGAAATCCCTGGCTAGCCTTGCTGGCAAGGTTCTTTGGTGGGCAGAAGAAAGTAGAAAATATTCAGCTATCCTTGACTCTATAAGTCAATAAGGAACATTTAACTGATAAAATTGAAGTAGCTAGAACGTTGGAGGAAGTTGACTATGTATAGTGGAAGTTCTAGACCAGTGATGGCTAACCTTTTCTGGACCGAGTGCCCAAAGCGCGCACGCATGCACACGCACCCAAATCCCCAAAATGCAATGCGTGCACCGCCCCTGCACATGCACCCTGCCCCACACACGTGCACGCGGCCCCCCAGTACACCCCCCGCAATTGCGCACATGGCCCCCCACACGCCCCCGCACATGCGCGGCAGAGACCTGAAGACCAACTGGCTGGCAGGGGAGCTGAACTGGGGCGACGGCTCACGTGCCCACAGAGAGGGCGCTGCGTGCCACCTCTGGCACGCGTGCCATAGGTTCGCCATCATGGTTCTAGACAGTACTTAAGTTCACCTTCTTTGGATATTTTTCAGGACAGATGGAAGCTGTCAGACAAGGCTTTAATTTGCATGTTTACCCTAAGCAAAAGGTTGGATTTGAAAATCCCTTGACGCTAATTCACCCAACTGTTTTGCCAGTGAGCTCCGGCAGGGTTACATGGCTATGGAGGCAGCTCTCAGAAGGAGCAACAGGTTGGGAGGGGATCTAAATCAAGACAAGGGCATTGCTACTCAGAAACACTATGTTGCCTTCAAACCTTGTGGGTGCTCCATCACTGGAAGTTTTAAAGAAGAGATTGGACAGTCATTTGTCTGGAGTGGTATAGATTTCCTGCTTGGAATGGTATAAGAGTTCCTGCTTGATCTCCAGGGCCCCTTCCCAACTCTGTTATTCTGCATTCTGTATTCAGATCTGGGCTGCTCAGGATGACCACTAGATGGTAGCAAAAAGATTTTCAAAAGTCCATTGCTGTTTGCTGCCATCTAATGGTTGTCTCGATTTTTGCAGCCCAAATCTGGTAGGCTGGAATAGTACCTGCAGTTTTCTTGGCAAGATTTTCAGAAGTGGTTTACCATTGCCTTCTTCCTAGGAGTGAGAGGGAATGGATGGTCCAAAGTCACCCAACTAGCTTCACCCCTAAGGCAGAACTAGAACTCACTGTCTCCTGATCTCTAATCTGGTGCTTTAGTCACTATGCCAAACTAGTTCTCAACCAATTCTACTGCCTATAAAAATGAGGTATAATTCAGATCACCTCTGACGACATGCTCCAAACTTTTCCAACTTGGTTTGTCCTTAGCTTCTCTGACCACTGCAGAGATTAGTCCATGGGGCTAACTGGAATTAAGTGCTGTCCATCTGGAGGGGCCCAGTCAAGAGCGGACTGATATCAACTAATTCGCCGAAGTCTCAAAGAACCGAGATCCACTTCTGAGAAGAAAAAAAAAGAGCCTAACAATTCATCAATACTCAACTGCTAAAGCAGGCCAACTTACAGTTTTACAGAAATAAGTTTGATTTATCTGCAGCCAAGAGGAGACAGAGTTGCGCAACAAGAGGGGAATTTCACAAGATGATTGGGGAAAATTGCTGAGAGTCATTAGTACTTTGGAAATTGCCTTTCAGGTGGGCGAAACCTTATAATCAAAACATTATTTTACAACTTGGATTGAAATGTTACAAGCGGTCCATGTTCAGACAGGCATCAGGAATTTCCCCTTCCTTAGAAATTGGAAAGGGGGGACGGACTATAAAGAGGACGAAATCTCTGTGCTGGAGTGAGTGGGTAGGTTGCCTTGCGAGATGAATCAGACTTTTCATTCAGTTTTATAAATTGCCTTCCTTTGAGCAGGGCCTATAATTATTCTTCTGTTGCAAATCGGATGTGCGGTAATTATAGAGTGGTTAGAATCCAATACAATTTATGGAACTCACCTAATGATGTGGTGATTGTGTTAGCCTTCTCTTCTGTTTACCTAGGTCAAAATCTAGAATTCCTTCTCCCTTGCTTTGTTGGTGCATATTCATTTTTTATTTTGTTTTTTAGTTTTTATTTCCAAAGTTAAAATACAAAGCGGGGGGGGGGGGAGAAAACAAACTAACAACCATCCGACACCATGTATTCTTCTCTCCTTACCAGCGGTGGGTTGCTCCCGGTTCGAACTGGTAGCGGCGGCGGCGGGAGGCTCCGCCCACCCACCCGGGACGCTTCTGCGCATGCGCAGAAGCTTCTTCGCACGTGCAGAAGCGTCGCGTGCACGCACGAGCATGAACCGGTAACAACAGGTTTTAGAACCCACTACTGCTACTTACATAACAGGTAGTTACAAACTTTCCCACCTATATTTGATAAAAATACTACATAACATAAAATTATGTGCCTCATGTGGAAATCTATTGTTAGTACATATTTATGAGCCCTGAAATCACTACAACCAATAGATATTTATTTCTAACACTTCTCTTAGAAGAATTTTAAGTCTCCTATACTGGTTTTCCAGTTCATAAAAGAAGTCTGATTCCAAATAAAATATTAGGAAATATTTTGAACAGGGAGAGCTGGATGGTCCCGTTATGGATGCTTTTTATTGGAGGTTGGACTTATTGGTTTTTATCTTCGTTCCCTTTCTTTGCTAAAACTCCACCTCTCCAACAGATCATGGGAGAGTTTTAATAAAATGTTTCAGGTGTGTTTCAAGTTGGCATGCTCAACACTCATATATATTCATTTTAATAAACAAAGCTCAGCTTTGCTGCAGATTTTTTGTTCCTAGGAGGAATTTTTCTGCACACTCTAATCAATTATGGAGTTGTTATTCATTTTTGTCCCATCTATAGATTCTTTAAGATCTGACCCTAAGTTGTGTGCCCTTTAGTTTCCTTAGTAATTAATGGTTAATATTAATATTAATAATTAATATTATTTATCAAAAATAAAAAATAAATTGTAATTCACCAATATAACAAAGTATGGAATTACAACAAAATAATAATCTGGGGTTATCTGGATCAATTTTCCTCAACTTGATGCACTATAAGTGTAATGAATTTTAAATTACACAAAGTCCAGCCAACATGGTCAAAAGCCATGCTTGGTGGGAACTGAGGGTGTTAAGTCTTAGATCTTTGGAGGGCAACTAGCTTAGATGAACCTGAAAGATATTAAATGGGACATTAAATACACTGTATCTTTAAAGAACAATAACATAAGTAGTCCTTCATTTATGACCGCAGTTGGGACTGGAATTGCATTCATAAATCAAGGCACCCATGGTGACTGGACCTGATTTTACAACTGTTTTTATGGCAGTCATTAAATGAATTGTGCAGTTGTAAGTGCAAACCCATTCTCCCAAATGGGCATTTTTTGTTGGCAAAAAACATTGCAAATGATGGTCATATGACCACAGGACCCTGCAACCAGTCATAAGTGTAAGTCAGTTGCCAAGCACCTGAAATGTGGTCACATGACTTGGGGGAGGGAAACCACCGGAAGTGCTCTATGGGCCATGAAAACACCTTTTCCCCGTCCATTGTAACTCCACACCAGTGTTCAACAACTGTCAGTCAGTCAGTCAGTCAAGGACTATCTGTACAGCTGTGCATAAATATCCACAAGAACTTTAAGAAATTCCCTGGAATTTTTAAAATGCTCTTTTCTTCACATCAACCCATCCAAAATAGTGTTTTAAAAATAGACATAGAAAACATAACTGGAATCTTTAATTAATGTACTACCGTGTTTCCCCGAAATTAAGACCCTGTCTTATATTTTTTTTTTGAACCCTGAAACAAGCACTTGGCCTTATTGCCATGCACTCAAAAGCCCGATTGGGCTTATTATCAGGGGATGTCTTATTTTGGAGTATATTAGAAGCCCAATTAAAAAAAGAAACCCAAAGAAGCAGGTGTTATCAATCACATTTGTCTGTCTGTTATCTCACAAATTATCCCAGCTCCAGAGAGATTAACCATTTATGAAACACCGCAGGGAGAGGACTTTTTAAAAAAAAGCAGATATAAGTATGAGCCACTTCACAGATGATAGACTTTTTTTCTAATATAGGAATCAGAATCCCTGTTCTGACTGGCCCATGCCTTGCGATTGCCTCAAAAGGGAGCACAGCTGGCTTTCTCCTGCAGCACTAAGCCGATTCTGCTTTTGGCTTCCTGACCCATGTACTCATGAATAAAGGAACACCTAGTTCACTTTTAAGAATAATGCAAAATATTTACATTGACAATGACTTCCTTGACAATGAAATCATCTGAGTAATGAAAAGTGGGAACTAATATTATTCTCAAATAACTAAGCAATCAGAATATGATGAAAATAGGAGGGGATGGTTTTCAAGATCCAATGGTGGCAAGTTGGAAGTTGTCTCGGAGTAATTTATGCCCATCTTTCTGCCAACTTAAGATACGCTTTGAAGCATCTGTAATTGGCAGCAACCAGTCTTTGTTTGAAAACATACAAACAAGGAAAATACATCATCTTTCATGCCTATCTTTCCATAGTCAGAATTTATCATTCCAATGGACTCGTTCCACCATACTAACTCCATCTTATAAATAGGAATTAAGTGAACCCATACCAATAGGAAATTCTGGAACATGTAGTCCCAAGATGCTCACAATTCAGAATAACAGAATAACAGAGTTGGAAGGGACCTTGGAGGTCTTCTAGTCCAGCTCCCTGCTCAAGCAGGAGACCCTATACCATTATGGACAAATGGCTGCCCAGTCTCTTCTTAAAAGCCTCCAATGATGGAGCACCCACAATTTCTGAAGGCAAGCCGTTCCACTGGTTAATTGTTGTCACTGTTAGGAAATTTCTCCTTAGTTCTAGGTTGCTTCTTTCCTTGATTAGTTTCCATCCATTGTTTCTTGTGTTGCCCTCTAGTGCTTTGGAAAATAGGTTGACACCCTCATCTTTGAAGGAGCCCCTCAAATATTGGAACACTGCTACCTGGTCCTTCTTTTCACTACACCAGATGTACCCATTTCCTACAACCATTCTTCATGCTTTAGCCTCCAGCTCCCTAATCAGCTTTGTGGCTCTTTTCTGCACTCTTTCCAGAGTCTCAACATCTTTTTTATAATACGTATGGTGACCAAAACTGGATGCAGTATTCTAAGTGTGGTCTCACTAAGGCTTTATAAAGCAGTGTTAGTACTTCACATGATCTTGATTCTATCCCTCTGTTAATGCAACCTAGACGCCTGGAGAAGAAGTTGAGAAAGGCTGCAGAAAAGCTTTGAGACACCATAACTATCCCAAAAAATTCAGGCCACTTTTTATCAACAACAGTGCATACATAGTGGGTGATTGGTGTGGGATGAGGGAGACGAATTAAGTATTTGCAATTATTGTATTTGTTTGGAAACACCAATTCCCTATAACAGAGCAATTTTCCTTTTTTAAAAGGAAAGACATATTATAGCTTCTGTGTGTGCCTGGTATGTGAAAGGGTGGGTGAGGGGTAGGTGGGGGAAGCAACTTCATGTGTTCTTTCAGCAATTTTGAAAGAGTGTGCATCTGGCATAACCAGTGATTCATATTCTGACATTAGCAAGAAGCAAGACCTTAGAAAATGATCTGGATCTGCTTACAATTTTGACGAAACTTGGATGATCACAGACTCTGTGGATTATTTCCAGTCCTAAAAGATTAGATTCAGCTTGGAGGGGGCTGTTCAATTTATTTCCCAATTTACTTCTTATTTGTCTCATCTCATTCTTTCTCCCTTGAAGATCACCACACCCAAGACGCCCAGTCTTGGGTAACTATCTTCTCCCTTTTCAAATTCAGAATGCTGAGCTCTGACTCTTCGGTCTGAACTTCAGCTCAAGGACAGGATCTCATGCCCTTGTCATCTTGCACTTAGATTACGGCAACTCATTCTACGTGGTGTTGCCCTTGAAGGCAAGTCCAAAATTATAACTGCTCAGGATGTAGTCACCATTGTGCTGTCTAGTCAATACTGGTACAGCAAAGTATCCTTAATCCCATCAGAGCTGCAGTGAGGACCAGTAGACTTCCAGGTTTAAGTCAAGATCAATCAGAACAGAGCTGGAAGGGACCTTGGAGGTCTTCTAGTCCACGGGTATCAAACCCGCGACGTCATGTTGTCATCACGTGACATATCGCTTTTTCCCCCCTTCGCTAAACTGGGGGTAGGCGTGGCCAGTGCTTGACACATCCAGCCCGCGGGCCGTGAATTTGGCACCCGTGTGCTAGTCCAACCCTCTGCTCAAGCAGGAGACCCTATACAATTTGAGACAAGCAGCTGTTTAGGCTCTTCTTAAAAACCTCCAGTGATGAAGCACCCACAACTTCTGAAGGCAAGCTGTTCCACTGTTCATTGTTCTCACTGGAGAAGTTTCTCCTTAATTCAGGTTGCTTCTCTCCTTGATTAGTTTTCATCCATTGTTTCTTGTCCTGCCCTCTGGTGCTTTGAAAAATAAGTTGACCCCCTGTTCTTTGTGGCTGATTGTCTCTTACAAAATATTTTATGTCTCAGATCCTCATGACCTTTGAAGCCACTTGGTCCTGGTAGAATCCATCCATCCAATTCACACAGGCTGAAAACTGTAAGAGGTCAAAGGGGGAAGGGGTGGCAGGAAATGGTCTATCCTAATAGGCCCCCCCTCCCATCCCTTTGATCAGCATCCACCCAAGAGGAAATGCTTTGTTTGTTGTTCTCCTTTCAACATGCTTTTCAAATGAGGTAGAAGATATAACTGAGTTGGAAGTAGCCAACTCAGGAAGGAAGTAGAGGTAGTCCTCGACTTACAACCGGTCACTAAGTGATCATTTGAAGTTACGACCTACTTTGGGACTTACGAACCCGATCCAAAGTTCCAATGTTATGCATTTAGAGGCCACATAATGGGTTTGTTGACTTTAAACATTTAAAATATTGTTTTAATGATTGTGTATATTTATTTAATCCTCTGAGCTTCCTAGAGTTTTGAAAGATGCTCTGGGCCAACTGCAGAATCCAGTTGTGTTCCACCAAATGACAAAAGCAGGGTTGCAGTATCAGACCACAAGCTCCACTTCTTTTGGGTGTGCATGTGTTGTCTTGGGCATGGCTTGTGGCTTGTTGGCACAGTGCTCCTATTGTCATTCTGCCTCCTATACACACTGCTGGGACATAAAATTGTCCCAGAAGCAGCCAAGCAAATAAATAAGATGGCTCACACAATTTGGCATACTGATATGACAATTTACAACACAACAAACAAGTAGATAATCTGAGTCAAGTCTATATTGACTAGAATTGAAAATCAGTCATCAAAATATCAGCCTTAACAAATTCTCTAAAACTAGGAATGTTAATTTATTAATTTTTTTCAAGTCCAAGATTGAATCCCTGCAGAGGAAAAAAATCCATACCAAATTAAATCAGTTTTATAAGTAGCTTTTTAAAGTTAGGAAACAGATCAGAATGTGAAAATAAATCTGTACTTCTTAAAGGCACTACCTTGCTTTAAAGGGTTAATAATGTTGATACCCATAGTTTTGTTAAATACCATATTTAAAAATATTTCCTTTCTGAATAGCTGTGAACACTCTGTTGTTTCCTCCTTCTTTCACCCTTCAACCAATTTTCAACAGCTGGTTTTAGAAAATGATTTCTACCAGACTGTCTTCATTTTCTGGGCGAAATAATGAAGCTTTGTATTTATAGTATCTGCTATATAACTTCCAGAAAACATGGGTGTGGGGGATGGGAATCCTGAACGTTTCTGTTCAACACTCAGAGGTTGCCTGTAAATGTTCTGATTTGCAGGAATAAAAATGGGAAACCCCACTGTAGAAGTATTGCATCACTCCCTTATATAGCACAGATCTGAGCGAGCAAGCACAATATCAGATTTTCAGAAATTTCAGCTGGGGTTTTCCATCATGCTGATAAGGAGTTTGATCGATAAAATGTGAGCAATCATAAATCCTTTTATATGATTAAAAAGTGCTACATTGTCAGCATGTACAGGTACTCCTCGACTTACGACCACAATTGAGCCCAAAATTTATGTTGCTAATTGAGACAGTTGTTAAGTGAGTTTTGTCCCATTTTACGATCTTTCTTGCCACAGTTGTTAAGTGAATCTGGCTTCCCCATTGACTTTGCTTGGCAGAAGGTTGCAAAAGGGGATCACGTGACGCTGGGACACTGCAACCGTCATAAATATGAGTCAGTTGCCAAGTGTCTGAATTTTGATCACATGATCATGGGAATGCTGCAACAGTTGTAAGTATGAAAAACGGTCATAAGTAACTTTTTCCAGTGCCGTTGTAACTTTGAACGGACACTAAATGAACTGTTGTTAAGTCAAGGACTATCTGTACAGATAAAGACCATTATTTAAACATTCCTTCAAAAACATATACATTTATAATACAGGTAGTCCTCGACTTACAACAGTTCAATTTAGTGACTGTTCGAAGTTACCACAGCACTAAAAAAAGTGACTTATGATCATTTTTCACACTTATGACCATTGCAGCATCCCCATGGTCACGTGATTTACATTCGGATGCTTGTCAACTGATTCACATTTATGACGGTTGCAGTGTCCCATGTGACCACCTTTTGCGACCTTCTGACAAGCAAAGTCAAGGGGGAAGCCAGATTCACTTAACAACCGTGTTACTAATTTAACAGCTGCAGTGATTCCCTTAACAAACGTGGCAAGAAAAGTCGTAAAATGGGATAAAACTCACTCAACAAATTTCTCACTTAGCAACATAAATTCTGGGCTCAATTGTGGTGGTAAGTCGAGGACTTCCTGTAATACATCCCTGTCCTACTTAAAATGTTTCAATAAATAAATATGGATGAGGGTTTGTTTTCAATAGGTGATTCACAACAGACAGGCAGTCCTTGACATACAACCGCCCACACAGTGACTCTTTCAAGTCACAATCGACCTTCCTGGATCAAAGTTATGACAGTTGTCCCCACCCCCCCTGGTGACCGCACCATTTGGCAACCAGGCCACATTTATGGCTGTTTGCAGCAAACATGGTTATGTGATCACATTTTACAATGGCTTTGCCAAAACCCAGGATTTTCTGGTTTGGAGCAAAACCAGCCCATAACGAAGAATGGAATAGAATAGAATAACAGAGTTGGAAGGGAGCTTGGAGGTCTTCTAGACCAACCCCCTGCTTAGGCAGGAGACCCTATACCATTTCAGACAAATGGTTATCCAATCTCTTCTTAAAAACTTCCAGTGTTGGAGCATATACTTATGCAAGTTGTTCCACTGATTAATTGTTCTGTCAGGAAATTTCTCCTTAGTTCTAGGTTGCTTCTCTCCTTGGTTAGTTTCTACCCACTGCTTCTTGTACTACCCTCAGGTGCTTTGGAGAATAGATTGACTCCCTCTTCTTTGTGGCAGCCCTTGAGATATTGGAACACTGCGATCGAGATATTGGAACACTGCTATCATGTCACCCCTAGTCCTTCTTTTCATTAAACTAGACATACCCAATTCCTGCAACCGTTCTTCATATGTTTTAGCCTCCAGTCCCCTAATCATCTTTGTTGCTCTTCTCTGCACTCTTTCTAGAGTCTCCACATCTTTTTTTACATCGTGGCGACCAAAACTGAATGCAGTCTTCCAGGTGTGGCCTTACCAAGGCATTATAAAGTGGTATTAACACTTCACGTGATCTTGACCAATGGTTCACTGAACAATTGCAGCATTCGCATAATGACCACTGCAAAAAAAAAAAAAGGTTATAAAATCAGGCCGGTCACCTGGATGGCTGAATTCATGCCCGTCATGAGTGACGACCATGATGGGCAGACTCCATTAGAGTCATAACTAGAGGACTACCTGTATTGAGTTTTTATACATACAATTGGGGTTACAAGGTGAAGAAATGTTTCTCTCCGGGTTCAGCTTTGACTTAGCTGAGCCAGTCTTTCAGATGACTTTTCCCTTCTGCATTGATATTCACTAGTGGCACTCATGAATAAAACTGTAAAACTTTCCGTTTTTAAAAGACATGCAATATGTATGATATTCTGATACCCTGGTTTTCAATTAAAGTTCACCTCCATTCCCCAATACATCCATCATAGTATTTACATCCTTTAACTGCAGCTGTCCCTGAAGATACATTACAGTTCAACCTCTACTCATGGTAGCGACTAACTGACTGGCCAAGGATTATGTACTTCAAATCCAACCCATCCGAAGGGCACCAAGTTTTGGAAAGTTATTTTACTGCAATTGAGAATATAGTCACATTTTTTAGTAAGTCATTTTTCAGGGCACTATTCAGTTCCTTCTACAGGAAGAACAAGTAATCTGTAAGTTCCTTCTACAGGAAGAACAAGTAATCTGTATATTGAAAGTACCTTTTATTTTAACTTACTGCCTACTCAAAAGCTTATTTTTGTTACAAATACAGGGAACTGAATAAGCAGGTGCTCACCTCCCGAGTAGGCCGTAACCTGTGTGCCTAGAGATCAGTCTTTAACTCTTTCATACCAATATTAGATGAGGAGAAAACAAAATAAGCATTTGTCTGAATCCAATCATCTGAATTCAGTGTCCTCTTTACAAAAAAACACTGCAATATTGTGAAACCCATAGTAAATGAGTCAAAACCAGAGTGTTGCAAATTCCCATTGCAAATTCTTGCGAGCAGATGTTCAAGTGTTTTCCATGGACCTAGAATAGGGATCTGCTTCCAAGAATAAGTAAAAATGGTCCGCTCACCTCAAGCGAAACCAAACGAGTAACACATGTCACAAGGCATAAGATGAAAAGAGTATTTGCCATTGTTGTAAGCTTTTAGATCACAACACAGCCTTCAATTTGGACTGAGCCTTGTGGCAAAGAAATTCACAAGAGTACGTGAACAAGAAAAGCAAAATTGACACCTCAGCGTCAATAACCTGTTACTACCACTTTACTCACCTGTCCGGTTCTGTCCATAGTGCAGTACTTCTTCCTACTGCCCAGGTAACGTTAACTGGGATTAGGAAACAGTCCTGTGGGAACAGACCTGTCCTCTTTTACTTATCCTCTCTTTCCTGTTACAGAGCAACTGGTACCATATAACTTGAAAGTTTAAAAGTTACATAGCATCTCTGATTTAAAGAGAAATTCTCATAGAGTCATAGATGCAAAGGTTGGACGGAACTTTGAATATCATCCAGTCCAAAGCAGGCAGATGATGTAATGGAATTTGTGGACGACCTTGGGGAAGGAGGGGAAGAGATGCTGCCTAGGAAACAATCAAACAAGAGAGGTAGGAGCCCCTAGTTGCTTAACGTTCAGAGAAAGAAACTTAGGAAGGACCCATCCTAATGGATCGAGTATTTAAAAGTGGAGGTGGGAAGTCTGTACCTTCAGACTTGCAAGATTCTGTTAATGTAGCCTTACAATAAAGTAGAACTGGTTCATCTTGTCATGTATCCTGTCTGGTTTACCTGGGAAGGTGGACGGATGGCCATCCAGCTTCTCTTTGGGTATTTCCAGCAAAGAAGGGTCAGCCACCTTCTGAAGAACATTGTTCCCTGGCTGAGGAGCTCATACTGTTTAAACTCTTCCTTGATACTTACTTGCCTGCCCATTCCACCTAATCACAATCGTATTGGTTTGATTTCGGGTTGTTTTTTTTAAAAAGAAATCAATGGGAACCTGACATACTATGCCAATTCCAGGTGAAGGGTGTAACTCCATTATTTACAAAAGTGCTCTTGTGGTGGGAGGAGGTATCGGAGAGCTATCATCCTTCAAACCAGGGGTCTCCAACCTTGGCAACTTTAAGACTTGTGGACTTCAATTCCCAGAATTCCTCAGCCAGCAAAGCTGGCTGAGGAATTCTGGGAGTTGAAGTCCACAAGTCTTAAAGTTGCCAAGGTTGGAGATCCCTGCTTCAAACTCTAACCCATATAGGACTGTTTCTATTCTAGCTTTGTTTCTAGTAATTCATTCCAAATACCTACCAAAACATGAACATTGTGACTGTAGGTTCCAGAACAGAACGTAATGCAAGGAGTTCCTGTCTGCACTATACAGGTAGTCCTCGACTTACGATCACAATGGAGCCCAAAATTTCTGTGGCTAAGCGAGACTGTTGTTGAGCTGTGCCCCATTTTACGATCTTTCTTGCCACAGTTGTTAAGTTAGTAAATGTGGTTGTTAAGTGAATCTGGCTTCCCCATCCACTTTGCTTGTCAGATGGTCACGAGAAGTGATCATGTAACCCCGGGGCACTGCAACCATCATAAATATGAACCAGTTGCCAAAACATCTGGATTTTGATCACCTGACCCTGGGGATGCTACAAATGGACACAAGTCAACCTTGTAACTTCGAACAGTCACTAAGAAAATGGTTGTAAGTTGAGGACTACCTTTAATATATTCCATTCTTCTGACCTCCATCCTGGATTAGCAGCTAAAGTGCACTCATTTTCCTAGACCCCTTACCTGTATCCTATTACTGGAAGCTGTTAGCTTCAGGCAACTCAGCATGTAGGTGATTATATAATAAAGCCACAGTCGACAAATCCAACACTATCTGTATTAAATGGCTGTTCTATTTCACGGCAAGCATCATACATAATTTGCAGACTCTAGGATTATCTACAAGGTTGAGTTTTCTTCCTTTCAAACCACAGACTGGCCTGGCTCATATGACATAATGGCTCCTTCTGAGAAGAGTCCACAAATGTCAGCTAAAAGCTCCTTTGATTTCATGCTTATTTCCAAGACCAGCAAGAACCACGAGTGCAGTTTGACCTGAAATTCATTTAAAGATTTCATTTCTTTATTTAAAAGGCCTTCTTATAGATTTTATATATATATA
>QLTV01002565.1:307624-326875 GCA_003457575.1 Thermophis baileyi
TATATATATATATATATTTAAATGCCATTATCCCTGCTGACTCCCGGTAGTTTGCATCAAGGGAACATTTAAAGGAAAAGTAATTACAATTATAAAAATTAATCAAAGTATGAATGAAATATATAGAGATAAGCAAAAACCCCATTCCCCTTAGCATCCATTCTTTATTTCCTTTGAGTGCCTTTGAAAAGTTTTCAAATGTTGCCAAAATAGTTGAGGAATGTTGTCTTATTTATGGAGAGGCAATTTATGGAGAGAAGTCACATCAAATAATGGGCACCACAATGTCTCTGATACTTTTTCTAGTAAATGCAATCATGCTAGATCAGATTAAAGGACTGTCTGGTTCTACAGAAAACAACCTTCAGAAAACCAACAAAAATAGATGAAAGGCCATGGCTACACTTGAACTTTCCTAATTAAAATTGAAAGTTATGTTGTTGCAGAACACTTTGACATCTGTGTAACTAGCTATATCTGGACCAAACTAATTCTCTTCCATGAAAGATTGCCTAACCTTTCTAAAAAGCTCATCCAACCCACTGGCTATCACCATATTCTTTAGTAGTGATTAAACACTCTCACCTATTATTTCTTTAGACAGTTTTATTATTTTCTTCCTGCTCAATTTCTGTACACAAACAGTACCTTTTGTTCCAGAACATTGTGTTCCTCACACACACACACACACACACACACACACGGGGGGGGGGGGGAGCGAGAGAGAGAGAGAGAGAGAGAGAGAGATTCCTTGTTATAAACTAAATTTGTTCACCTTCCGTTCTTATAATCATTGTTCAGATGGGCACAGATTATGAGATGTGAACTCCAATGCATCACATCTGGAGGGAAGGAATAGGATATTAGAATTATAGAATTTAAAGGGTATTTACAGCTGCTAAAGTAACCAGATTGGCTTTAGACTCTGAGGCTCACAAAATTAGAAGGCAATCATTGCTAATCATTCTACAGTTTTTCTTCACTAAAATCAGATTGTCATATTGGAAATATGACAATTTTTCACAGGCTTTCAAATGAAGTTCCCCCAGATTTAGCACTGGTCTCTGAAGGTGTCAGCAAATACACACACACACAAATGAACACACACACGGCATATATAAATACATGAAGTCAGGTTCAATAGACAGTCAGGCACTATACCCAATTTATTTATATATATTACATTAAATTTCCAATTGGTTAATATTTCCTTATAAACACTTCCTTATATGTTTGAAGCATGAGCTTTGAACATTACTTAGTGCAGTAACATTTTCATTGGAAAAAAGATAATAAAAGTGATCTAATCATTAATGATTAGCATTTGTGGTCTGACTTTTGGTACAGTGTGTGTGTATGTATGTGTATATAAAATACACATACATACAGAGACATATTTTAATACTGTTTTTACATTGCTTTATGATGTTTGCAGTTTTAAATTCTATTGTATGTTGTTCAGGGATATTTTACCCTAGAAAATGGCCCTTAAACCCTTCTAAGAAACATAAACTATGGAAATTTTATTTATTGGAAGTTCTTCTGGTTTTCTTTATAACATGCCCAATAGCTATGTACAGATTTTGTGCAAGGCTTTTAGATTTTTTAGGCCACTTCCTTAGCCACTTAATCTACCTCAAATCTCATCTGTATGTATTACTGGAGAATCCTTGAGTTTACACAAAGATTCTTAGTTATAAAGCAAGAGGACATCTGGCTACTACTATGAATGTATGACATTTTTGGAAAAACACCAGCTGTTTAGTATTGCTCTGAAACAAAGCAAGCTTGGCGTCTCAAGCTCATTTTATATATCTTTATCTGGCAAACCCTACAATAATTCTTCCAGCTATTATTTAGAACCCCTTAACCTGGGCATTTAGAACATTCACTAAACCACTATCTAGTAAAGCAACAGTGAGCATGTCACTTCTGAAGCTGAAAAGAAGCTCTTTAAGAAAATGTGCTTTGTGTTTCCATTAACTGAATAATTCTTAATTCCCTTAAAGCTGAGAAACATTGATCTAAATGTAATGACGTGTTTATGACCATGCAATACTCTGGATCTGAAAGCAAAACAGATGTTTGGAGCGGTACAGAGGTGTGAACATAACAACTATCTGCAACCTCTTAAACCAAGCCTGATTTGTTTAGGAAAAAGGCAACAGTCAGGAATTCCTGTGAGATTCCCAAGAAACATTTCTAACTTCTCATCCAAAACATTGCACATCCCAGACCTTTACCTAAACTTCCGTGCAGGTGGCTTTTTGGAATACATTGAAAATAAGAAGTCCAAATATTATGGTTTACATGTCTATTAAACCTAAAGTCGGTTTTAAAAAAAGTAGACAAGAAGAGGAGAAAGGAAAAAAAAACAATTATCAACCAGTTATAACAATAACAGAGTTGGAAGGGACCTTGGAGGTCTTCTAGCCAACCCCCCCCCCTCTCAAATGGCTGTCCAATCTCTTGTTTAAAAAACTCCAGGGACAGGATGGAACACCCACAACTTCTGGAGGCAAGTCGTTCCACTGATTAATTGTTCTAACTGTCAGGAAATTTCTCCTTAGTTCTAGGTTGGTCCTCTCCTTGATTAGTTTCCACCCATTGCTTCTTGTCCTGCCCTCAGGTGCTTTGGAGAATAGGTTGACCCCCTCTTCTTTGTGGCAGCCCCTGAGATATTGGAGCACTGCTATCATGTCACCCCTAGTCCTTCTTTTCATTAAAATCTCTTGCTCCAGATGTGAAGCTTCTTCTCTCCTCTTTATAGACCACTGTTGCCAACTAGCATTATGAAATAGCTGCCAGAGAGTCACCAGAGATATCTGCTTTGGTGGCCCTAACCAAGGCAAGAATTTGTCAAGCTGTGTGTTTAATTCCCTCTGTAATGGAGACATTGGTAGGACATTAAAATGAAGGCTTGCTGAGGAACTCTTTCTGCTGCCATTACTACTGGAATAACTTGTCTGAAAGTGTTCCACTAAGAGGCACTTTAAAATTGGGACAAGCCTACATTTCCTGCTAGCAAAATGCCATCAGACTATTTAGAATAGTTGGTTAATTATCCCTTTTTATAGGGATATTCTCATTTCCCTCACATCTCAGCACCAATCAAAGGAACAACAGCATTAGAAAATCACTGCTTTCTTCTGCTTCGGACTCGTTCCAGAGCAGTAGCAACAGACAACTTACAACTAATTAATTGGAGTAAGACACTACCCACACAATACGAAATTCAGGGCTCATTCCATTTTTATCTTAAGCATCAGCTCCACACCACAATGCTGACACATGCTGAGCATTGTGTTTTCTTCATTTCCAAGAATAGCTTATAGCAAGCAGGGTGATACTTTTACAACAAGGAACCCTCACAGAATTATATTGGCAAGCGCACACTGAAATTAAGCAATGTATCTGCAAAGGGTGCAAATAAATCAATAAAAGATCAAGAGTTGTGTTTCTGCGGTACAGAATGGGAAGAAGAGTTGCAGAGCAATCCACTTAAGTCTGTTGCAATGACTAAGCCTTGCATCTCGCTACACTCACAGGTAGGTAATGAAGCAACTGGAAAGCCTGAAATACATGTATATTGCATTAGGTCAGGGACTGACTTATGTATTGTGCATTAGCCCAAGTCCAGTCCAAAGGTTGATGTGACTTTTTAAATAGATGCTTCCCAAGGGATTCATTCAGATATCTCACTGACTTTGCAGATGGCTAATAATAAATTCATTCTGTGGTATTTAGCTGACATCACCCTTACAAGGGTCTAACATGAGGCAATACTATGAATGAAATTTATGAGGGCATATGCATGAATTGGGTGGAGGGATTAGATAATGTTCTGCATATATGTCTGCATATGAGAAGCCTTCTACAGGAAATGATCTCTAGCAACTCACAAACGTGGGACAAAGGTAACAACCGTTCCCACTCTTTGTCCCCAGCATCTATTATTCAAAATAAAGGATCCCTAAAACTAAGACATTTAGTGGCTATTATCCATGAATGTGTCTAATTTAATGAAAAGAATAGGGTTTCCTGCTTGAGCAGGGGGTCGGATAGAAGACCTCCAAGGTCCATTCCAACTGTTATTCTGTTAATTGCTTTTAAAATAATTTATGGTGCTAGCCATCGCCAAATTTTGTGATAACCATATGGTCTGTTTTGAAGCTATTATCTGTTCAGTTTCAGGAAGTGTCCCAATTTCCAGCTTTATTATATAATTAATACCAAGATAAACATTGCATGTTATAATCAAAAATTTATATTGGGAAAGCATTACTATCTTTGACTATGTTGAGCATTTTTCTGAAGAACTAAGATGAAAATCCAATAAAGGAGAATATTTGTAGCTCAGGGTTGAAATGAGGGGTCCTTGGTGCTTGTTTTCTTGCAGATGTTCCATTACCCAAAATAGGTAACATCATCAGTGCACGAAAACAACCAAGCTCAGAGAGCAACAAGGACCCCCCAAGATGAAAATAATGGATAAGAAATTTGCTCAAATCAGCACCCAGCTGATTGCTAAAATCCAAAACATTTAAGAGGAAGGAAAATTAGAAACAGTAGATGAAGAAAATTAAACCAATTAAGCTTTGCAATCCTGAGAGGTGTCACTGAGACAAACTTCACACCAAAGAGACTGCACAAACCTAATAACCGAAGAGAAATGTTTCATAACACGCTAAATGCACAAAGTTTTCCGATGGGAATGGCATGGTTGAAAGATGCCTAAGCCTTATTTCTATTGCATTGCACCTCTGTACAAACACTTTGAAACAGAGAGACGAAGTTGCAGCCAACTGCTTCATCTCATCTCAATAGCATACTCAATTGAAGCACCTCAACTTTCTCATGGTTGGGAACAAGTCATCAATGTTACTTTATTGGCAATCCCCTCTGCGCATTTCTTCACATCAGGTAATGAATTTGCAGATTCTAATTGGGAAAGAATCATAAGATGCCTATCGCCAGCATGTTAATGGGGCTTCCATTCTGTGTATAGGATTAATCTTAACCAAGAAGTGGCAAACACATTGAGCAATAAATAGGATAGGATATGGCCTTAAGGGCTGTTGCATTTCAAAATCCTTGTTGACTATGTGTGCAATTACTCTTTATCACCACTAGAGTTTTCTTCGAGGTATTGACAAATCCATTAGAAGAACTAAAAAAATAATAATTATCTGAAGCCAAACCCTCTTGAAGATGCTCGGATTGATAAAATTAGTTGGCAGATCTTTATCACTGGCAGTTGTTTCTGGCACCTGAGAATAAATCCTCCAACCATTCCTACTATTCTCATACTCAGGCTGCAACAGCTTCAAGGAAAAACCAATCCCTGCCATCTTATAATCAGGATGGCCCGTTGCATGACAGTGGTACACAATTGCCAGCCTGCTGACACTACACACAGGATTTGCTTTGGGAAAGCATGAGTGCAAATCAGCCACAAGGTTAGTCTAGTTCAGGGGTTGGCAACCTTAAACCCTCAAAGAGCCACAAAGGTCCTAACTGGAAGCCCCCCGTTCAATTCTGGAGCCGACCGGAAGTCCGGTTCCCCCCACCATAGAGTCTCCTCCTAGTGCAGTGTCCTTTTTCCTCTACCTGTCCTAATCGAAAGCCCTATCAATTGTGGAGCCGACCGGAAAACCTGCCCCTTGCCATAGAGTCTCCTCCTGGCACGCCATGCTTCCCCCACCCTAACCGGAAGCTCCTCTCAAAACTGTGGCGCCGACCAGTGACAGGGAGCCGCAGCAGAGGGATGAAAGAGCCACATGTGGCTCCAGAGCTGCGGGTTGCTGACCCCTGGTCTAGTTGAATAATTTACTCACGGTTCCAACACCAGTTAACCCAACAGCCCAGTATAAAAGAGGGGATTCCTTTTCCAACAGCATTCCAGGGACCCTGATGCTGGCTAGTTGTCACTTTCCTTGTTTTTCCCAGAAGGGGAAAGAAAAAAAAAAACAAGGCCAAAGCAAATGAGTCAACAGAAGCAAAACCTCTGTTTCCAGATGTTTACTTTTCCAGATACAAGGAATGGGAGGGGAGGAAATGAGGGGAAAAATAGGACACACTCATTTAGCACCCCCTTGGCTCCCATCTGTATCTGAAAATGGAAGGGAAAGAAAATTTCTTTTACAAGTACTAACCCAATCTATCAGGATCTGTATCTAGGATAGCTCAATATGCAGGGGCAAATTTGAATTGAATTGAATTGAATTTATTAAATTTGTATGCCGCCCAACTCCCAAGGGACTCTGGGCAGCTCACAACAATATAAAAAACCATTAAAAGAAAACATAATAAAAAACAGTTAAAAACAGTTAAAAAACTCATACACACCATTTCATGGCCGGACCTCGCCAATTACAGAGGCGAGATCAACGGCCCCAAGCCTGCCGGAAGAGCCAGGTCTTCACTGCTTTCCGGAAGGCCAGCAGGGTGGGGGTGGTCCAGATCTCAGGGGGTAGCTGGTTCCAGAGGGCCGGAGCAGCCACAGAGAAGGCCCTTCCCCGCGGGCCCGCCAGCCCAACGCTGTGGGATCTTACTGGTCGCTGGGAGCTACAGTATGTGGTAGAAGGCGGTCTCGAAGATAACCTGGCCCTGAGCCATATAGGGCTTTAAAGGTAATAACCAACACCAACAAAATATATATTGCATCCAGTTTTGGTCACCACACTATAAAAAAGATATTGAGACTCTAGAAAAAGTGCAGAGGAGAGCAACCAGGATGATCAGGGGACTGGGGACTAAAACATATGAAGAGCGGTTGCAAGAACTGGGCATGGATAGTCTAGCGAAGAGAAGGACCAGGGGAGACATGATAGCAGTGTTCCAATATCTGAGGGACCAGACATGGGCGATAAATAAGTAAGCCTTTCCAAATCATGTGCCTTCCAGGTGTATTAGAACCACAATTTCCAGATTTTCCAGTCACCTTGCCAAATGTTGCTGCAACTAGGAGATCCATGCTTGCGAGCTCAATATCTTGGGGTAGGAATAAGCAATAAGCAAGCCCTGGAAAATGGCATAACAACAGAAAATTGCCCCATCATGCCTAAAGCAACATCCCATCTGACTAACTGTAGCAATGCAGAACTTCAGCTGGAGGGTTTTCCCAGATCAGCTGCCTGAGATCCTGTCAAGGGAAGATACCAGAGGCTGAATTAAAAAACCTTGTGCAGACAAAGCAAAAGGTTATTTACCACACTACAATCTCTCCTCAGTTTAAGGAAAGTGTGCCTACGCAAGGTATCCTGTCCTCTTCCATGTGATTTCCTTTCCGTTTAGCTTTTTCTACTGCGGACAGAGGGAGAGAGATAAAGGTCTTTGTAAATCCTCGTTTTGATGCTTCACGGGGCTCTAATTTGCCAGCTGCTCTGAGCAAGTGAGAAAACGCTTCAAGCTGTGTGAATATTTTACAACTCACTCCTGAGAAACACGCTGTAAGTCAAGAAAGGGCTTGTCCTCAGGGTAAAGAGATTCCAAGGATAGATTTGGCATCTAGAATTTGTTACCCGGTTCTGTTTTAGAAGAAATCTCAAAAGAATTGCAGCACTTCAAGAAAGTTTCTGATTTGGTCAGAACTGGATCACAAGATTTGGAGAAATACTATTAAGTGCTTCTTTGAATTAGAAAACCAACCAAAGAAAGAAGCAGAGATAACCAGTCGCCAAACAGCAAGTTACCACGATCTGCTGCATCTACAGGTAGATATATATCTTTATGAGCCAACTCAAGATAGTGTAACAGGGTGCAAGTGTTCACGTTTTCGCCATCTTATTTGATGAAGAGTCCTTTGACCCTTAACCACTATTCCACACTGGCATTCTCACAACAGCATTTTGTCATCTTGAGTTGGCCTAATAAAGGTCCTATGTTGCACAGAGAGTTTGCTTTACGTATGAAATGTTAATGCACAAGTTACATTTCTACATCCAATTCCAAGCAATGATGGTTGAGCTCCCACATGTTATGCCATAACCAAATAAACCATGTTTGTTCTGCCTACTGTGTATTAGTCTATGTACCTCAAGAGATACAGTATATAAACCCAGACGCTGTTTGAAAAAGGGATTTTGCATCTAACATATCTGATCTATCATCTTGCCCAATGGCAGAGACAATTTTTCCGTTTTGTTGCAATTCCAGAAACCATGGAGAAGGAGAAATCTTATAAAATTGAAGGGTTAAAAAGAAGGTTGTGTAGCCAATGCACCTAAAGGACAATAGATTAGCACCTAACAAATCTATCTGAAGCTGTAAGCCCATATATACGGTATGTATTTTATGTTTTGAGTCAGTGTTGATTCCTTGGGATTGTCTAGACAAGTTTCTGCAGTTTTCTTGACAAGATTTTGGAAGTGGTTTTACATACCCTTCTTCCTAGAGCTGAGAAAGAAGGACTGGCCCTAACTCACCCAGCTGGCTTCATGCCCCAGGTGAGACTAAAACTCAGTCTCCTGGTTTCTAGCCTGGTGCTTTAATCACTACATAAACTCTCTCTCTCACCCATACACACTTATTAATGGGCAACTCTAATTGTGATAGTTGGCCACACATTTCTGCTGTCTTCAAGGTCACTCCAATAGACTGTGTTCAATCAATGCCAGCTTAATCTGCTTTACAAGCCTCTTGGGATAATAAAATGAGCCACCCAGCATGTACTACCCTGGTATCCATAAAGCAGTCTTCTTTAGCCTCACCCCTTTAAGATACATTAGATTTAAATATCCAGAAATTTTTGCTAGCCAATGGTGGTTGGGCATTTGGGAAAATACAGTCTCTATACACTTGCAGGGTGCCCAATGGGGAAAGGCTGATGCAAAAGGAATGGGAAATCAGGCATGCTGTAATTCAGGTATACCATATTAAACGGTTGAAGGTTAAAAACCAAGATGTTTTTCACCAGATCTTGATCGATTCTAGCATCTACCAAATGTGTTGGCCTTGAATTCCCAATTAGTACCAAATATGAGGGCACCAAATTATATTTTAAACACTCCTAAGTGAGGGATCCTTGGTGCTCTCTGAGTTTGGTTGTTTTCTTGCAGATGGTTCATTACCCAAACTAGCTATCACCATCAGCACTGATGATGTGCCCTAGTTTGGTAATGAAACGTCTGCAAGAAAACAACCAAGTTCAGAGAGCACCAAGGATCCTTCATTTCAAACCTGAGCTACAAATATTCTCCTTTATTGGTAGCACTCCCAAAATCCATTCAATTACAAATACAGCCATGTGTCAAAATTAGTATAGTTCATCAGATATTACTCCAATTTCTTCTGTCTTCATTCTCACACACCAGCTTCTTTCTCTGCTTCCAATTCCAAATATACAGAATAACAGAGTTGGAAGGGACCTTGGAGATCATCTAGTCCAACGCCCTGCCCAAGTATTCTGAGACAGCTAAATCAAAATACTGGGTAGCATTCACTTGAAGGGTGTTGCTAATTTCTTTTATCAGTGGAATCCCACAGACCAGGTGATCAGTAGTGGGTTCTAAAACCCTTTACTACCGGTTCGCGAGTGCAGAAGCGTCCCGGGCGGGTGGGCGGAGCCTCCCGCCGCTACCGGCTCTAAGAACCAGTCCGAACCGGGAGCAACCCACCACTGCAGGTGACCCTGTCTATTTAAGCGGTCATTGCAAAACTGTAGTTAAACAGAAAAGAAAAACCATGCTAAAAGGAAAAAGAGAGCAAAATAGCAAGGGATTTCAACATAATTTAGAGCAGGGGTGTCAAACTGGTGGCCCGTGGGCTGGATGCATCATGCTCAGGCCACGGCCACCCCAGCTCTATGAATGTGAAAAATGTCGTGAAATGTCATGTGATGGCAACGTGATGCCGTGAGTTTGACATCTGTGATTTAGAGGGACTGACTACATACGGGAACCCATAGCTAAAAGCTTTATGTCTAAATATCTGATATCTAACAAACATCGTATTGTGTATGGCAAAATGATGGATCACATGTATGTAAAAAGTATGGTGGATAGAGACACCTCACGGAGTGCATTTGCCCATGGGTCAGAGATTCCTTATCCATCTACTACATTACAATTAGGTCAAAAACTTTTAATCATTCCAAGGATTGTTGGGAGAGATGAAAAAAAGGACAAAAAACGAATTAAGGCCACAAGGAAGAAAGAGGAGTGGAGGTTAATTATGCAGTGTGTTTTTGAAGAGCTTTGAATCTGGGGAGAGCAAGCAGGACAAAACTGAAGATACTGCTTTAATGCTGGTTGCAGTTCAGCATGAAGTATTAAACCAATTATTGGGGCTGTCAGGGGTTGCCTCTAAAGCTCCTGAAATAATTATTTCTCTGGAACTCGGCACTTTCACCGGAAGAGAAGAACTCTGCTTAAGTAAATGATATTTTGCTGTGGAGACAAGCAATCTTAACTACAATGGGGAACAACTTCCTCAAAGGTTAAGAATTTGGTTCTCTCTCTCTCGTATTGTTTTGACTTATTGTTTTGTTGTGATATAAAGATATAAATACAGATGACATAGAGATAGAGATTTGTGTGGCTTAATCAATAAATCCCGGTTAAAATATGGCTTAGTGCTCCTTAGATGACCCTTATGTACCCTTGCATGCTACAGCTAACTTTGGCCCAAATGCATGCATTATGCTCAGTGTTGGGACTGTTTATGGTGTACAGCAACAATAACGATGCAGTATGATGCATTCACAAAGGTTCTTCTGTGTGCCAAGTATATACTTCAGTATTAAGCCCGACATAGCATTAATAACCTGCACGGCCCTTTGTCATAGTGAGTCAAACAACTAGTCCTTCACACTTAGCTTTCTGGGGCAGTCTTCCCTAAACTCATTCCTTTTGTTGGCCATGCTGAAAGGAGAATTATGGAAGTTGAAGCTGGAGGTCAGTGGATCTGGAAGTCTTCAGCTTGGAGAACAGGATAGAATTGCAGGTAGATTCATTACAGGATACAGAATACCAGAGTTGGAAAGGACCTTAGAGGTCTTCTCGTCCAATCTCCTGCTCAAGCAGGTGACCCCATATCATTCCAGACATATGGCTGTCCAATCCCTTTTTTAAAACCACCTGGAGGCAAATAAATATGTTTTATTTATCATATTTAAGAACCGCCCATCAAGGGACTCTGGGCGGGGTACAATAAAATCAACCTTGGGCACCAATAGTCTTTCAGAATTTCTCCACCATATTTCTGGGCAGGGAAAATGATAGTCAGTTTCTCTGACATTCATTCATTCACCCACTTTCTAAGGTTATCTCCACACCAAGCAACTCTAGGCATTTTACAGTAACTTCAAAAAGAGCAAGAAACACAGCAATAAAAAATACCACACTGAGGACAGACAGACTCCGGGTCCACATGATTAATGAGTTTGCACCACATCCTGGCCTAGTTCTGCAGGGAAGGAAGATGTGAGTAGGATGATGTGAAGATATGGCTCTTCTACTTTTAAGCTATGTGCTCAGAACTGCAGTCACGTCTCATGGAACAATTAACATATCTCATAGGTAGGAGAGTCTCTAGAACAGTGTTTCTCAAATTTGGCCATTTTAAGAAGCATGAACTTCAACTCCCAGAATTCCCCAGCCAACCATGCTTAAAGTGGCCGAGTTTGAGAAACACTATTCTAAAATAAACTACATACAAATGTCTGGAAATAAGTAAATAAATATACCACAGTGCCATGATGAACCTCTTCCAAAAATCACTGAAAGTTGATTTAACATAGCCTACCAAGACTCATCCAAACATCCCATTATCAAAGCAGGACAGAAATTATCTATCTATCTATCTATCTATCTATCTATCTATCTATCTATCTATCTATCTATCTATCTATCTATCTATCTATCTATCTATCTATCTATCTATCTATCTATCTATCTTATTTTACTCAGTAAGTTACAGTTCATACAGTATCATAAGAATGCCTTCCCAGCTGCTCAGATGGAAGGCATTTAGTTTTTTACTTATCTGTTTATGCTGTAGCTATTTGATTAACAAATACAAGCTTACAGGATTAAACAGATATATTGAATAGTCTATTAACCTTGTCTACAGCCAGATTTCAGACAATAGATCGGTTTCTTCCTTCTTTAATCCTCACTCATAGAAGCAAAACCATTTCACATAGGAGTATGAGTTTAAACATTTTCTAAGAATAATTCATGCATGGCACAGGTAAACTCGTTAAATGATCTATATCTATGGGGAAACCACGGTATATGTTTTCACAATGCAATAAAAAGGCATTGTGATTGGGTTCACGCCTTATGCTATATACACAATTATGGTTTAATGTGAGTTTCCTTTATGTAACATTCTAAGACAGTGACTATGTCACGGGCTGTGACACCCTGTTCTAGTTTCCTCTAGCACACTTTGCAAATCTATGGGAAACTTGCCTATCATCTCCGTGATTCAGCCTTTAATGATCACTCCAGCCACATAGAAGCCATTCAAAAGGTATTAACTTCCTTGTGGCCAGGGTAATATATAAACGATCCCTTGGAAAAGTGAGAAAATGCTAATAAGTCTTCCAGTTGCTTTCTTCTATGTTGCTTTGTTGGTAATATGTATATTTGGATTGGATCTGGGCACACCTCAGAACTTTTGGAAGATTTTATACAAAACTACATTATAGGACAGAGGTCTCCAACCTTGGCAACTTTAAGACTTGTGGACTTCAACTCCTAAAATTCCCTAGGCAGCATGGCTGGCTGAGGAATTTTGGGAGTTGAAGTCCATAAGTCTTAAAGTTGCTGAGTTGGAAACCCCTGTTATAGGATCTTATGCAGATCATGCCGAATATGAAATTAAAAAATCTTCAATTCTTCTTTAAAGGAAATGTAGGCGAATTGGTGGTATGTAAAGCACAGCTGGGACTCCACAGCAGTCTACGTGGGACCCAGCATATGTAATTTAAAATTTACCATATACAATAAGTATAGTTAAGAGAATGCCTGTAAGGATTTACAATATGTGCTCTTGTGAAAAAAAAGTGTCTTTAGTTCCTACCAGGAACTAAAAAGTGTCTTTAGTTCCTTCTCATAAAGGGTAATTGAGGGTGAGACTTTTTTTAGAGCTACATCCCTAGTTCATCATCACTGACAGCAGGAAAATAATGCAGACAATGGAGCTTTAGCCTGGTTTGAATATGCTTCTTGAAAGCATCTGCCACTAAACTTATTTGCAGGCATTTTAAGGGGCAAATTTGATTTCTGATCCATGCACCTGAGAAGATCAGAGGCAGGCATTAGAAAGGGATCAGTTGCAGGAATTGGGTATGCCTAGTTTAATGAAAAGAAGGACTAGGAATGACATGATAGTGGTTTTCCGATATCTCAGGGGCTGCCACAAAGAAGAGGCAAGCTATTCTCCAAAGCACCTTAAGGCAGGACAAGAAGCAATGGGTGGAAACTAAGGAGAGAAGCAACCTAGAACTAAGGAGAAATTTCCTGACAATTGGAACAATTTATCAGTGGAATGACTTGCCTCCAGAAGTGCTCCGACACTGGAGGTTTTTAAGAAGAGATTGGACAACCATTTGTCTGAAATGGTATTGGGTTTCCTGCCTGAGCAGCAGGTTGGACTAGAAGACCTCCAAGGTCCCTTCCAACTCTGTTATTCTGTTATCCACTCTTCTGTTGCTGGCACAGTCTGTCCAACAGCCAAAAGCATATATCATCCCTAGTCATGGGCACCTGCTACTTTGAATAGCAAATATTGAATACTCCAGCGCTCTAAAACCTTAGCCAAGGAAATGTCGTTCTGTACCGAATGGATATTTGGATATCCAGTTTGCAGGGTCAAAGGCAAATGACAACAATGCGTGTGGAGTGTTTGCATACACGGAAGAAGCCAGTAAACTAAAGCTTCTCTTTCTATTCAAAAGTTCTGCTTAAAACATGCTTAAGACTTGTCCACTCTGTGTACTTTTCATGGGTCATAGGATGAAATGCGAAGAAACATCAAGACGGTACAAATAGCCCTCGGCGTACGATCAGTTGCTTAGTGACCAATTGACGTTCCAACAGACTTCCCAAATTACCATCTGGTTCTGGAATTCCAATCTCTCCCCCCCCCCATGGTCACATGACCATATTTCGGGTGCTCGGCAACCAGCCTTCATTTACGGTGTCTCAAAGGTGCTATTCAAAAGGCCACTGGACTTTCTTGGGTTTTTTTCCTTGAAAAATGTTTCGCCTCTCATCCAAGAGGCTTCTTCAATTCTGGCGGAATGGTGCGGAACGGAAGGATTTACAGGCAATCCTCGACTTGCAAGAGTTCATTTAGTGACCGTTCAAAGTTACAACGGCACTGAAAAAAGTGACCGTTTTTCAGAGTTACAACACCTTTGCAGCATCCCCAGGATCGTGGGATCAAAATTCAGATGCTTGGCAACTGACTCGTACTTATGACCGTTGCAGCGTCATGTGACCTTCTGACAACCAAAGTCAATGGGGAAGCCAGATTCGCTTAACAACCAGGTTACTAACTTATCGACTGCAGTGATTCCCTTAACAACTGTGGCAAGAAATGTTGTAAAATGGGACAAAACTCACTCAACAAATTCTCACTTAACAATATAAATTTGGGGCTCTGTTGTGGTCGTAAGTCAAGGACTACATGTATATCCTTTGCAGCCATGTGGTCTTTAGCTCTCTGAGAGTCATTGAGACCACTTGGGGGTTTATCTGTACTCTCAGAGTCATCAGAATCAGAGTGAAAATGGGTGTGGAACCGTCTTGGGCCTGCTGAAAAGGACTGTGTTGTGGACAGGAACTATCCACCTATCTCTTGTCTACAACACCTATACACCAGGGGTGGGTTCCAACTTACCTCGCTGCCGGTTCGCTCCCTCCTGCGCCGTGTGGGCGCACCTCATGGGCGCGCGCACGCTTTGCGCACACGCATATGCGCAGTAACAAAAAATCCCCCCAAAAAAACAAAGCCAAAAAAAAAGATGGCGACTGCATGCACAGTGCCGGAAGTTGGCTTCTGCACATGCTCAGAAGGAAAATAAAAATTCAAAAAAAAGATGGCGGCCCCCACGCACCAGCACCGATCGATCCGGTTCGGTGACATCATTGTGACGTCACCAGTGGGTCGCTACCGGTTCAGGCGAACCGGTCCGAACCGGGAGGAACCCACCCCTGCTATACACCATCTATCTCCTGTCTACAACGTAGTCGTTTCAGCAGGCCCAAGAAGACTCCACACCCATTTGCACACTGATTCAGGTACAGATAAACCCCCAAGTGGTCTCACCGACTCTCAGAGAACTAACAATCAGATGACTGATAAGAATTATAAATCCTTCCATTCCCCACCATTCAGCCAGAACTGAAGAAGCTTCTTGGATGAGAAGTGAAATGTTTTCAACGAAAAAAAAACCAAGAAAGTCCTTCTGAACAGCCCTTTTGGGACAACCATGACTTGGGTGGCCGAGAATTTCCATAGACGTTCATTTACGGTGCTTTGCAATGTCCTACAGAGTGAGATTTATGACAGTTTTGCCAAAAAAAAAAAAAAGGCATTTTTTGGCAAATCACCCCATAGTGATTTTTGGCAAATCACCCCATAGTGAACAATGGGTATACTTAACAACCATGGTTTTGACTTAACAACCACTACAAGAAAAGGTCGTAAAATCAGGTTGGTCACATGATGACGCATTTTGAGACCATTATGCCTTACGACTATAATTGGCAGGCTCAGTTATGGATGTAAGTCGACTATCTGTAGTACATGTTAAGGGAAATCTTCAGGACACCCATGGCTATATTTAATGAGGAGTGTGCAATTTTTTTAAAGCTAGCCCTGCCTTTGCCTCCAAGTGCCACATGAACACAGCCTGCGATAGGCGGGGAAAATGCCACAGAGACAATTTTTTTTCCATAAAAAAACAAGAGAGAGGATTTGGAGACTTTGCAGCAAGTCTGCTTCCTTTTTCACTGTATTAAAACAACCTTTAAAAGCCAGAAGTAAAAGGAGGGTGGGATCGGTGATTCTGTAAATGGCAAGAGAGATTTTCCTCTCTCCGTCCCAAAGCGAAAACTATCGTGTCAATAAATCATCCACTTGTTAACACAGGTTTGGCAGAGAGACGACGGGAGCTGCAAAAATAAAAAAATAAAAAGGTGGGGTCTGCCAGTGGTCCAGAGATTTAATTTACTCTGATTTAAAGAGTAGAGCTGAACTAAAAGGGCATTTCCAATTTTCAAGGTTGTAGATGTAAAAATACAAAGAAGCTGGCAAGGCACTCTGCTCCCCTTAGGAGTTATTTGGTGAATAGACCAAAGCAAACAGCAGGTAAGAACTGAGCCTCTTTCAGTGCTTCCAAAGGGATATTTTCTTCCACAATGAAGTCCAGCAATTTTAGAGGGGAAAATGTGTTCCTGGCAAGCTAAAGCTGTGGCAGAAAAAAGTGATGATTATCCCAAAAGATACTATTTCCTGGTGGTTTCACAAAAGACATTTGTGGTTGTCTGTTGGAAAGCTCAGCCCTCTTATAGACATACCATTTACTGCTCTGCCATCCAAGGGAAGAAAAGAGGCTAACGGGGAATAGGTATTAGATTCTCAAGAACATCCAAGGTTCAAAAGCTGGAGAAATGATGACCAGAGCAACCCAAGCAGGCAGGGAAACAAAAGTGTGTGTGTTTTTTTCACTACAATTACTATTAGTTTCTCTTGCATGCTTTCAAAAGATACCAACAATTCCTTTTCCTTCCCTAGTTTTTTCTCCCCAAGAATCATAAATATATAGTCAACCCCTCTCATTCAATGGTGTTTACTCGAGCCTCAATAACATTAAAATGACATGCATGTCATAACAACATCATGTCGTCAGCAAAGGTTGGAAGTTAGCCCTTGCATCACCATGTCTGACCCGCTTGCGTCATGCCTGGTCTGTACACATATGTCATGACCTCTTGCCCTTTGCCCCCTTCTTGGCTCCCTGCTGAAACCCATGCTCTCATTTTCATTCCAATGCAGCCCAGGTCATTATCCTGTTTTCTGTTCATTAAAGTTAACAGCCATGAGGGTATGAGAAACCCCCCCCCCCGACAGATAAATCATCTTCTACAGAAACTGACCCGTTCTTCTACCTTGAATGAGTAGCATTAATCCATCTGATCATCTAAATACAGGTAATCCTCTAACAGTTTGTTTAGTGACTCTTTGAAGTTAACAATGGCACTGAGAGATCTGACTTATGGCCGTTTTTCATACTTAACGACTGTTGCAGCATCCCCACGGTCACATGATCAAAATTTGGATGCTTGGCAGCTGGTTCATATATATGATGGTTGCCATGTTCATGGGATCACTTTGTGACCTTCTGACAAGCAAAGTCAATGGGCAAGCCAGATTCGCTTAACAACCAGGTTACTAACTGAACAATTGCAGTGATTCACTTAACAATTGTGGCAAGAAAGGTCGTTAAAATGGGACAAAACTCACCTAACAACTGTCTTGCTTAGCAACAGAAATGTTGGGCTCAACTGTGGTCGTAAGTCGAAGACTATCTGTATTGAATCATATTTTGAACTGAGCCTTCTCCATAACTGTGCTCAGGGCCTCTACTGTACCCCACCCAAGGCCCTGTTTTTCATACAAAGAGTCAGTGTCCTATAGTGGCTAAGGCCCTAGACCAGGATTGCGACGGTTTAAGACAGGGGTGTCAAACTCGATTTCATTGAGGGCTGCATCGGGGTTGTGTTTGACCTTATGGGGCCAGGGGGGGCATGGCCAGCTCAACGTCACTCATGTCGGGGCACCTGTGGTGGCCAAGTGCTCTGCCAGTGAAAATGGAGCCCGGGAGGGCCACCCGAGCTCAATTTTCGCTGGCAGAGGGTTGCAGGAGGCTGTCGCAGCCAAAAACAGAGCTCGGGAGGGCCATGTGCGGCCCTCCCGAGCTCCGTTTTTGCTGGCAGAGGCACCGCAGGCCAGTCCTTTGCTGTTTCCACATCGGCCCCGTGAGCCAGATCTAAGCACCCTGCGGGCCGGATCCGGCCCACGGGCCTTGAGTTTGACACCCCTGGTAAACAAATAATTCCCTCACCACTGTCAAACTATTCACCAAGGCTTCATAACAATTACTATTAGTCTTCTCATCGTTCCTATCAACCATCTCCTCCCACTTATGACTGCATGACTGTAACTTGTTGCTTGTATCCTTACGATTTATATTAATATTGTTTCCTGATTCCTTATTTGTATCCTATGACAATCATTAAGTGTTGTACCTTATGATTCTTGACAAATGTATCCTTTCTTTTATGTACACTGAGAGCATATGCACCAAAGACAAATTCCTTGTGTGTCCAACCACACTTGGCCAATAAAGAATTCTATTCTATTCTAAGAGACAAATTCATTCTTACACATGGTATCACAACAGATGACTTTAGGTTGTGAATTCTCCCTCAGCCCAACCGAAATGGTTGCTGTGATGAAACTTCAAACAGAATGCTTTGCATGCTACCCTTAACTCCTAAAGGGAAAGTGGGATATTAACAGCAATAACAATGGTAATGTTTTCACACACTCTTCCAGTTTGGCATCTACTCTAAACAGTTGGACAGTATAGCTGTTTCCACTCATATGTGATTCAGTGATAAACATTGGGGGTTGGGTGATGTTGGCTAAAAGCTAACTCAGTTGGAGGCTGCTTTGGATAATAAGATGTCCACTACTTTCCATATTGATCTGCCACTAAGCTCCATGTTTTCTGATACCAATATACATGCGCACATAAACTATTAATATACAAAAAAGTCCATGCAACCAAAAGCAAATGAAGCCCCAAACCCAGCAAGCCAACACATTTCTTTTTGGCACCTGTTTTTCCAGAATTCCTTGAAAAAGTGATTTATAGTTGCTTTCACTTGCTCTCAATATCCAATAAGTATCTGCAGCTTTATCTCCTGAGATTTATGAGTCGAGGGTTGGAATTGGGCTCTTGCCAAGAGCCCTGCCCTGAAACAGTCTCTTGCTATCTTTTGGCTCTGCTCTTCCTTTGGGATGTCTGGCACATTGCCCCACTCCAGTCAATGAGGGAGGGGGGGGAGGAGGGAGAGAGGGAGAGAGAGGGAAGGAGGGAAAGAGAGGGAGAGAGGGAAAGAGGGAGAGGGAGGGAAGGGGAGAGAGAGAGGGAGAGAGAGAGAGAGAGAGAGAGAGAGAGAGGAATGGAATGGAATGGAATGGAATGGAATGGAATTCAGAAAGGTT
>QLTV01002565.1:330417-360202 GCA_003457575.1 Thermophis baileyi
ATACCTGCGTTCCTGCCAAACAGACAAGTGGTCACAATAGGGCGCGCCCTATCAAATCCCGCACCTGTTAACAGCGGTGTCCCCCAAGGCAGCGTACTAGGACCAACACTCTTTGTACTTTATATAAATGACCTTTGTGATCACATTATTAAGAGGTGGCGCAGTGGTTAGAGTGCAGTACTGCAGGCTACTTCAGCTGACTGCTAGCTGCAGTTCGGCTGTTCAAATCTTACCAGCTCAAGGTTGACTCAGCCTTCCATCCTTCCGAGGTGGGTAAAATGAGGACCCAGATTGTTGGGGGCAATATGCTGACTCTGTGAACCGCTTAGAGAGGGCTGTAAAGCACTGTGAAGTGGTATATAAGTCTAAGTGCTATTGCTATTGCTATTATAAGCAACTGCGTTCTCTTCACCGATGATGTAAAACTTTTTAACACCATCAACACTACTACCCTTCAAAAAGACCTCGACTTAGTGTCAGAATGGTCGAACAATTGGCAACTCCAAATCTCAACCAACAAATGCTCTGTCCTACACATTGGCAAAAAGAATCAGAACACTAAGTACAAGCTGAATGGACACGACCTTGCAGACGACCCTCACTCTGTCAAAGACCTTGGAGTACTCATATCTAATGACCTAAGTGCCAAAGCCCACTGTAACAACATTGCCAAAAAGGCATTAAGAGTTGTAAACCTAATCTTACGTAGCTTCTTCTCCGGTAATATTACACTATTAACCAGAGCATACAAAACATTCGCCAGACCAATCCTTGAATACAGCTCATCTGTCTGGAACCCCCACTGCATATCAGACATTAATACAATAGAGCATGTCCAGAGATATTTTACAAGAAGAGTCCTCCACTCCTCTGCTCGCAACAGAATCGTTAATGCCTGGAATGCACTACCTGACTCTGTGGTTTCCTCCCCAAATCCCCAAAACTTTACCCTTAGACTGTCTACTGTTGACCTCACCCCATTCCTAAGAGGTCAGTAAGGGGCGTGCATAAGCGCACCAGCGTGCCTACCGTCCCTGTCCAAATGTTCCCTTTATTTGTACCCATCTTATGTATTCAAATAATGTTATACTTATGTATATTATCAAATACGTACTTAACAAAATAAGTAAAATAAATAAATAAAATAAACAACTGGATTTCTTTAAGGCTACTTGATCCCATTCCAAATATTAAGAGTCTAAATATTATCCATCATTAAACAAAAAAGTAAATATTATAAATACTACTGTTCTAGAATGTCACGCATTCAGTGCTGTTGTTTTACTTTTTAAAAACGCTTTACTTCTGATCTGTAACTCTTCCTTCCTCAAAGTTCCTCCCTAAAGACTTTCCATGATCATCTCTTATTTATGACATTTAAAGCACGAAAGCAGATCATACTAATTAAATCTAGACAACATTCAGGATACAGTTACTTTATTTCTGAGGTTCTTAAATAGTTTTAGTTATAGCGACCCAAACCTGAGAAAGGGTTTCTGAGATGCACAGCTAAATCCATGCTCCTGATGTAAAACAAAACGGAAGCCTGCAATGTGATTATGTCGGAGGTGGTATTCAGCCGGTTCGGACTGGTTTGGGCGAACCGGTAGTAGCGACCTGTGGGTGGGCCCGCCCGCCCCGGCCCCCCTGCCTTAGCCATGTTTTCAAGCTGTGCACATGTGTGCAAGCCGTGCGTGCGAGCAAAGCGCATGCGTGGAAGGCGCACGCGCGACCAAAGCGAGCGCGTGAGCGCTCATAGTTTTGGTGCTGGGCAAACCGGTAGGGAAATTATGTGAATCCCACCGCTGGATTATGTGCTATTAAGGGATGTGATAAACCAAACTGAGATAGTAAACACGGACAGTTGTGCAGGATTTGTATACTTCCCACAGCAGCATTAAAACAGATGCATGCAGGATTCTACATAAGCTCAAGGAATGTGGTGCCTCGTCTCTTTCCACCTGGTGTTGGAGAAGACTTTTGAGAGTCCCTTGGACTGCAAAGGAGATCAAATCAATCAATTCTAAAGGAAAAATAAAGCTTGACTGTCCTTTTTTAAGGACAGAGGCTGAAGCTCAAATACTTTGGACACCATAGGAGAAGAGGGGACTCCTTGGAAAAGACCCTGATGTTGGGAAAGACGGAAGGCGAAAGGAGAAGGAGACAGCAATGGATGAGATGGTTAGATAGCATCATAGATGCAATGAGCATGAATTTGGGCAAACTCTGGGAGACAGTGGAGGACGGGGGGGTGGGGGGGGCTTTTGTGCGGTGGTCCATGGGGTTATGGGGAGTTGGACACGACTTAGTGATTGAGCTGAAGTGGCGCAGTGGTTAGAGTGCAGTACTGCAGGCTACTTCAGCTGACTGCTAGCTGCAGTTTGGCAGTTCAAGTCTCATCAGGCTCAAGGTTGACTCAGCTTTCCATCCTTCTGAGGTGGGTAAAATGAGGACCCAGATTGTTGGGGGCAATATGCTGACTCTGTGAACTGCTTAGACAGGGCTGTAAAGCACTGTAAAGCGGTATATAAGTCTAAGTGCTATTGCTATTGCTATTGTACAACAACAAAAAAAACAACTCTTCATGCCAGATGTGTCCCGCCCACAGTCCATGGGTCACATGCAGCCCAGGAGAACTAGTAATGCGCCCCCCCCGGAACATCGTAGTAAACTTTTAAAGTTATTATTTGATTTATATACATAAAGTTTATTATATACAGATAGCCCTCGACTTACAACAGTTCACGTAGTGACCATTCAAAGTTACAACCGCACTGGGGAAAAAAAGTGACTTATTTTTCAGACTTTATGACCGTTGCAGCACACGTGACTTACATTCGGATGCTTGAACAACAGACTCACATTTATGACGATCGCAATGTCCCCGGGGTCTTGTGATCCCCTTTTGCGACCTTCTGACTAGCAAAGTCAATGGGGAAACCAGATTCACTTAACAACTGGGTTACTCATTTAACAACTGCAATGATTCGCTATGGCAAGAAAAGTCGTAAATGGGGCAAAACTCGCTTAACAAATTTCTCACTTAGCAACAGGAATTTTGGGCTCAATTGCGGTCGTAGGTTGAGGACTCTCTGTATGTTAAAGGCAGCCCAAGGCAATCCCTCTTCACTCATTGAGGCCCTGGCAAGCCAAAAAGTTGGACATCCATGCTTTATACCCAGAGTATGAATGTCTGCACAAGACTAACCCAGGAATCTCCAACTATAGTGGCCAAGGAACAGATCTAATAGTTGGAGGTACTCAAAAGAAACTGAGGAGGGTGTTAAGGAATTGTGCAGAGTAACCTCTGGGCCCTGAAGGCTTGCATAGTGAACCGTAATGTTGCAGTAGATATAAGTAATGATTCAGTCAATAAACAGATACGTTAAAGTGTATAAAAATAGTTTACTCAAAGAAATAGCACAGTCCAAATAACAGTCCGAATCATACACGTTCAGTCAGTCAATGTTTAGAAGTACAGCAGTCTCCTTACCAGCCTTTCTTTGTCTTAATCAGCAAACAAAGATTTCAGCTTTCGAGCAATTCTATACTATCACAGATAGCTACGCTACACATAGAGCTTACTCTCAGACACAAAGTCAATTAAGCAATGGATCAGCAGAAGAGAGAGAGAACTAACCATGTTCTCTAGCTCCCTCTTATGGCCGTTACTGCCAGTCAGAATGCAACAATGCATTTAAAGCTATATTACATATATACATTTAAACATTGATTTGTGCCTTGTTTATATTAACCAACCCAACCGCTTGGAATGGCTGCTTGCCCATTCACCTCTATCCTCTGTAGCTTCCAGGCTATTCATTATCAAATCCCAGCTTATCTTTGTCTTCTTCCTGGACAAATAAACACACTTACAAAGCTGCATTTCTAATACCACCTCTGGTAGCCTACATGGAATCAAAGAATGTTCTTAAAAGGAAATTACATCGAAGGCTGGTGCTTTGTTTTATGAAGTATACAGTAAAGTTCTTTTCGGTTTGAATTTGATAGAATTTAAAAAGCAGAGTAGGTTAGGGACAAGCAAGGGAGGAGGACTGTTCTGCACGGGTTGAGGGAATCCAGAAATATCCATGATTTCAGCTGCTCAAAACTGCTGGGTTTTTGGTTTTTTTCTAACTTCTTCAAACACACCAAGAGTGAATCATATGCCAGGCCAGGCTGGCATATTCCTTCACAGTTGATTGTGGGCAGTGTTGTATGCGAGATGTGTAAAATGTAAAAGGGAAAGGGAAAACAAGGACATTTTTTGTATAGCCGCCTCTCTCTGCAGAGGAGATCAGCTGGAAATATTCGGTGAAATTCTCAAGAGTTCTTACAGAAGCAAATTCAGTTTAGGCTGAATTTATGCCTGTATGCTTCAGCAAACTCCAGGAAAATACTCTCTCTCTGTGTGTGTGTGTGTGTGTGTGTGTGTGTGTGTGTGTGTGTGTGTGTGTGTGTACGCGCGTGCGCGCGCACGCATTTTGCTATCTGAATATGACAACTAAGATACGGGCTGGGATGAAAACAATGCTGTCTCATCTCCTGTTCTCAGGGGCGGAAAGTATAGTTAGTGGCGAGTGGTAAGTCATGACAAATACGCAGAAGCCCAATAAAAAAGTTCCAAAAGTGACCCAAATATATGCAGACTTCTAAGTCAGCTGATATTGTTCTAACTAAAAGTGAAGAAAGAATAGGGAAAAAGAGAGGCACTGAAAGAGGTCATGGAATTTTTGCACTGCTCTGAAAAGTAGAACTAAGCTGTCTTTTCTATCTTTGAGTCACTTGCTCAAAATTTTTACAGGTAGTCCTCGCTTAACGACTGGCCACGTTGCGACCATTTGAAGTTATGAACAGACCTCCCCAGAGCTACGTACAACCACTTTTCAAAGTTCTGATGGCTGCACACACATACAACTGTAGTTACATCATCGCATTTTGGATGCTTGGCAACCAGTTCGCATTTACAGCCATTTGCAACATCCCGTGCGAACATGACTGCGATTTTTAGCATATTTGCTAGTTTTCGGATGGTTTCCAGAAACGTCAATTTTCTGACAAAAAAATCCCCATTGGGAAAATAGCGTTCACTTAACGACTATGGCAAAAAAAAAAAGGTCATAAAAATCAGGCATGGTCACATGGTGACCTGCTTAATGACTGCCATAACTTGCAACAGTACTTCCGAGCTCAACTGCAGTTATAACTTGAGGATTATCTGTATTTTCTGTTAATAGAACAGAGTTTTGATTATGGAACTTCCTTGAGGCTTGATTAAGGGCTAGCGGTTCTGTACAGAAAAGTTTCTTGGAAAACAACTAAGAATCACTGATGCAGCTGCTCCTGCAATCCATGTGACTTTCTTGGAGAATTAATGCTGTTTATCCACAGGCTGGGTTCTACCAGCACACCAGCTCATAGTAACAATAAACCATAGTTACAAATTGTTCTGCTCTACAGTGAGGAATTAGAGGACACAACACGACTCTATTGTGGATCTGCAGTCACTCATCCACCCAGGATCAATTTCTGATTATGTTTAATTATTCTTCAGGAACATCCATAGTGCTCTCTGGCATTCAGCTGGTTCTATACATTGAGTGATTTTGTTACACGCAATTAAATATGCATAGCACATTACTCTTTGTTGACTGGTTGATTTTATTAGCTCTTTTTTTTCTTTTCTTTTTTTGGTGGAGGCTACTCTGAGTAATGCTAACACACTGAAAGAGCAAGACAGAAAATATTTCAAATAAAAATGGGCAGGGCAGTGGTCCCCAACCTTTCCGGGTTGGCAGCCTGATGGGGGGGGAAGGGAGGAGACGGGATGATTTTGTGTGAGTGGCAGGCACATGCGCAAGGGCGCACAGCTCTATTTGCACAAACAGTGGGCATGCACGCACAAATGGAACTGTGCTGTAAGCTGCCATGGGTTATTCTGGATTCAGTGGTATAAACTTAAATAAACAAATAAAAGTTTAGTCCCCAAAGTGAGGAATGTAATAATTCTACTTTATTCTATGCTAGTTAAACCCCATTTCTGTTCCTGAACCTCACCCCACACAAACTGGAACAGATTCAGAGAAGGCCAGTAGAGAAAATCAAAGGATTGGAAACTTAAATTTTATTAGGAGAGGTTGGGAGAAGTAGACAGGCTTAACATCAAGAAGAGAAAACTGGTATAACCATGTTCTTCAAATACCTGTATGAATGTCATGGAGAATAAGTGATGGTCTCTTTTTCTATTGTTCCTGAATGCTGGATATGGAATAATAGTGACAGGAAAATCAAATTTTAAATGATTGTTGGGGGAAAAAATTATAACAAGAGGAGGAGTTTGGACCTAATTATTGATGGAGATATTGAACTTCTCTTCACCAGAAGTGTTCTAGCTGAAGTTGGACAACCATCTTGAGGAATGACTTAATTAGATTCCTTAATTGGACCAATGGTTGGACGGGTGGCCTAAATTGCCTCTTTCAATTCTGTGATTCTGTTACTGAGCAAAGTAACAGGCAAATCTTTCCTTGTGGTTTTTCAACATGCAAGGTTACAGCAAGCTCAAAGAAGTAGGACTGTTTTTAAAAAATGGCATCCTTTTATTTATGAGACACTACCGCTTATTAAAATCTATTAAAGAGACAAAGGAGATGCAGTAATTTGCAGTTTCAACCTGGTATATCCACAGCTGTATATATTAAACACATTCATAGCATCCTCCACATGGAGCGGTTTGAGAAGAAACATCGAAGGTGGAAATAGAGGGGGTTTTTTTCCAGCCCTTTTGAGAGGAAGGCAAGATTAGGACAACATATGATGAAAGTTCAAGCCAAAGCTAATTTGGTTTAATGAACTAACCCGTGGAGGTATTGTGAAAGGATTGTGCAACCAAATGCTTAGCTAATTATTGTGAGATCAAATAACCGTTGCCATCGTTACTGCACTGTGTTTTCCACAACCACCTTTATCTCCTCCATAAATCAGGATGACGCAACCAATATACGAAGTTGACTATAACATGACTATTATATTGTGGAAGGCATTTGGCTAAAGCTGACCTGCGATTTATGATTAAGTTCTGATATTTGTTAGAGGATCATGAAGAGACCCAGATCTACTTGTCTTGACAATAGCAGAGTTAGGGCTTGATCTCCCAAACTGCTGATTGTTCATGAGAGATAGGTAGCTCGGGGCTTGGGAGTTTCCATACAGCCACCAGCATTAACCTTCAGCCAGAGAGAAACCCCGTTTGTTGTTATGCTTCTTAACCACATCCTTAGACTGTTATGCAGCATCAGCAAACAACGTCTCCTCAATCAGCACGGCCCTTGCTAGATCCCGGAGCACCCCAGATGGATCTAGCAAGGCCCCAAGGCTCTCTTCTTAGCCCCTTTGACCAACAGACTTAGCAGAGGCTCTAATAGGGTTCACCTGCACTCCCACACCTGCCAGCTTCAAAGATCATTCTGAATAAAGGCAAATGACAGCATGCAATTTCCTGCCCCACTGTTTATACTTACAGGAGAGAGGAAAGAGACTGACATTCTGTGTTTCAGTTTATGTGGAAATAAGTCGTGGGTGAAGGCAATTTTTGAAGGCCCCTCAGGCCTTATTCGGTTTGGCATCTGGTTGATTTTGTTTCCATTCCCGTGAAATGCTATCCCTTCGAGTCAACTTTTTTTTTCTTTCCAGAAACGAATACAGATTCAATTACAGACAGACATTTAACACATACAAAATAATTAGAACAATAAAAGGTAACTGCTTAAAGCATAAACACAAGTAAAATGTTCTACCACAATAGCTACAAAATCAGGAACGGGGCAATAAACAAAGTAAATAAAAGATCAAAATGAGGAATTAATTAACATGCAGAGTGGGAAGCTGAGAAGGGAACCAGATCTACCTTCAAAACTGATCGTGACCGTAGCATCACAAAACTTAAACAATGTTTTGTGCTCACGTCTTATTGTCGTAATGCTGATGGCTTAGAATGATAGGCACTATGAATGGAGTATGTCTAAGCAATGTAAATCTTAATTTCAGTGTATATAATTTTCTACATAACATATTCCTCCCCTCCCACACAAAGATCATTTTCTAATTCAGGTTCAAATGTTAATTGGAGAAAAGATATATTATTTGAATACATGTAAAGAATAAACTTGGTAGAAAAGGAACCAACTATTTTCAAACCAGAGATAACTGCTATGTCAATATAAGATCCGATGCTTGCCAAAGCATCAAAAGAATAGTAAAAAAATCTGTTGACTTGGAAAGGCAAGGAGGAAAAAAGCCTAATATTTACACACAAACACACAAGCATTTCTATATACAGAACTAACTCCCTTTTTCCATATACAGAACTGCAATGAGCCAATATTCTCTGTGTGTGACTTCATTCAAGGACTTACAATTGAGCCCAAAATTCCTGTTGCTAAGCGAGACCGATGTTAAGTGAGTTTTGTCCCATTTTAGAGCTTTCTTGTCACAACTGTTAAGTGAGTCACTGCAGTTGTTAAGTTAGTAACATGGTTGTTAAGTGAATCTGGATTCCCTATTGACTTTGCTTGTCAGAAGGTCACAAAAGGGGATCACATGACCCCGGGACACTGCAACCGTCATAAATATGAACCAGTTTCCAAATTTTTATCACATGGGGAAGTTGTAACGGTCGTAACTGTGAAAAACGATCCTAAGTCACTTTTTTCAATGCTGTTGTAACTTCAAACAGTCACTAAACGAATGTTTGTAAGTCAAGGACTACCTGTAAAGAGATTAGCATAGCCATATTACCTGCCTGTCAGGTATGCCATTTCCTGAATAAGGGGCTAAATGTCAGAATGTGCCAAGATTTATAAACTGAGCCTGGTGCGATGCCCAAAAATAGGCAGATGTATGTTTAGGCAGAACAAAGAAGACAGATATTCCACAGATCATAATAAACAAAGATGATTTAGGGGACTGGAGGCTAAAAGATATGAAGAACAGTTGCAGGAACTGGGTATGTCTAGTTTAATGAAAAGAAGGACTAGGGGAGACATGATAGCAGTATTCCAATATCTCAGGGGCTGCCACAAAGAAGAGGGAGTCAACCTATTCACCAAAGCACTTGAGGGTAGGACAAGAAGCAATGGGTGGAAACTAATCAAGAAGAGAAGCAACTTAGAACTAAGGAGAAATTTCCTGACAGTTAGAACAATTAATCAGTGGAACAACTTGCCTCCAGAAGTTGTGAATGCTCCAACACTGGAAGTTTTTAAGAAGATGTTGGATAACCATTTGTCTGAAGTGGTGTAGGGTTTCCTGCCTAAGCAGGGGGTTGGACTAGAAGACCTCCAAGGTCCCTTCCAACTCTGTTATTCTATAATTTTCCTCTTCCAGATCTATTTGCAAATTTCTCTCCTAGGCCTTACATCTGTTAATTTACATAAATCTATTACCGTGATAAATAAATGGTTATATTTTTCCTCTACTGGGATACAGTAAATGTCTAACAGTAAGCTCTTAAAACTTGCTATACTTGTACAGATCCAAATATCCGATACTGTAAATGATCTTAATGTACAGGCATTTCCTTTGTTGGGAAGTGTGGAAACCAAGCTAAAATACAGGTCTGGGTGCATGCCCTTATGTGGATTGTAGCCATATAAGAATCCTGCACAATATTTTCTTCAAGTCAGCATTTAAGAGTAAAGCTAATTATTAGTAAGGTCTTCTGGAAGGGCAGGAAACACCAGAAAAAGCTGTCAGAGTGAAGTTTATCGGGGACAATCTTATTTATCCTACGATTCGGAAGCACACAATGGACTCAGTGAAGGGACTGACTAATTTATGAAATTATTACATAAGAAATAAGTATATCTGATTCCTCAAACTTCCTACTAATGCCAGAGATGTTGTCCTGTTGCTTAATCCGTGGTTCAAACATCCTTGTTCAATCCAGCAGGTCTCCGAGAATCCTAAAGTTGGGAAGAAGTTTAATAGGCATTGAGGTCAAACCCCACTCAATGCAAGAATTAAAGAATTCATGGTTCTGTTTGGAGACATCTAAAGAATGGAAGACCATCATATCCTTGGAATTTATTATTGAACTGCTCTTACTATTAGGACGTATTTTTCTAATGTTTCCTTGGAATATGCCTTCTTGTAATTTACATCCATCAGTTCCTCAAGAATGAGAAGAAACAAGTTTTAACTCTTTTCTATGTGACATTCTTTCACATATTTAGATATATACTTCCTCTGTCTTCTTTTCTCAAAGCTAATCATTCCCAGCTCTTCAAAACTTTTTCTTGGCATTTAAGTTTCCTCATCATCTGCAAGTGTCCTTCTTGACGCCTTTTTCAATTTACAGTATCTGTAGGACATGACCAGGCTGAGTCCGAGGGCGGGGTCAAACACATCATTTGCAGTCTGGAGACACTGCATCCCTAAGAGACCCAGGTCCAGGCCTCCTTGAAGTCCGTTGACTCTTACATGGAATCAATTAGCCTGACTAGGTGGCTCAGTGGCTAAGACACTGAGCTTGTCGATCAGAAAGGTTGAGAGCCGAGGTGGCGCAGTGGTTAGAGTGCAGCACTGCAGGCTACTTCAGCTGACTGCTAGCTTCAGTTCAGCAGTTCAAATCTCACTGGCTCAAGGTTGACTCAGCCTTCCATCCTTCTGAGGTGGGTAAAATGAGGACCCAGATTGTTGGGGGCAATATGCTGACTCTGTAAACCGCTTAGAGAGGGCTGTAAAGCACTATGAAGCGGTATATAAGTCTAAAGTGCTATTGCTATTGCTCTATTGCTAAGTAAGAAAAAAAAGTTTTTGCCCTCCCCCAGCCCCCAGGAGCACTCTGCAGACGCCGCCAATGTGTGATACCCGCTGGCACGCGATTTATTGAGCTTTTCGACCCACGGTAGGCCAACCATGGATAAATCCAAGAAAAGAAAAGTTTCAGAAGAAAAACAGAACGTTTAATTCAACTATATATGCTAGTTCTGTGGCCGCTCAGGAAACAGTCAGGCACGGGAAGGGCTTTGTGGCTCCCGGTGTTTTCTTTTCTGTGGGAAATGGGTCCAAATGGCTCTTTGAGTGTTTAAGGTTGCCGATCCCTGGACTAGATGACCTCCAAGGTCCCTTCCAATTCTGTTACTGTTAAAGATTCTTGTGTATAGATAGCATGGAATAACCTTAAGTAGCATGAAATAAACTTATAGTGCTTTTGAACTCTGTCTTGGCTCCCGGATTCTTGCTCCTGACATATCTATTTTATTTATTGAATACCTTTAGGTAGCTGCCCATCTCACAAAAAAAGTGACCCTGGGAGACTTACCAGCATAATAACAATTAAAACCCTATCACAAAACAAAAAACATCAAATGTAAATGAAAACAAAAATTTAAAAACCACGAAATAACTCCCAAAATGGCAGGTGTCAGGTGCAAGCAACCAGAACCACTCGTGAATAATCTCAAGCAGAAGCTTTATTATTAGTCATCGATGTTACAGGAATCTTGCCAGACTGACTACATTCCCTCGGGAAGGGTCAGATAAGGCTTCAGGGATGCTGGGGTTGGTTGGGCCTGTGCCACTTTCTGCAGTGCAAGGACTCTAAGCTTGGTCCTCTCTTAACACCTCCCTCCAGTCTAGCTGGAGATTCCGCCACCCTGGGAGACCAAGCGTTCAAACCAGGTCTTTGAATCCTGCTTTTTAAGTACAGTGCTCTAAGCTGGACATAGTTCTTGAAGTCAGGTTTGAGGTGTGACTGAAGTCACACAATTGCTTTCTGTGATTTGAAACATAAGGGAAGATGCTATGGATTGGAGGAAAGGACCTCAAATCCCATTTGTGGACCAGTCAAACCTTTTAGCCGGTCCTCCAGAGATCTGGAGCCCAGCTGTGGCGCTGCTGCAGGAAACCTCATCTACTTGCCAGGGTCTAATGACTGCTTGGAGCGTGCCTGGAAGGAAAGAAAGAAGCCCTCTCATGAGCCAGCAATTTTTGGCTGCCAGAACTGCTTCAGGGAATGTTTCCACTGGCAGCTGCCTGCCTGGTGGTGAAGAAACTTGGCCAAGATTCTTCTAAACTCTGCTGGAAACTAGAGACAACAGAGGCAGAAGTTGGATAATAGGCTTGACTCCCTTCTCCCTTCAAGCTTTGAGCCTTCCTCCATGGTATCAGACTTTTACTAATTCTTACAGAGAAGGAGATTTAAGAGCATCAGTATGTGATAACAGGAGTGGAGGCATCAGTTAGAACTGGACAGAGAGTGATGGGTGGGCAGGAGAGAGATTCAATACAGGCAACCCAAGTGATTTTAACGTAACATTGGAAAAGGATCTATAGGTAGTTCTCGACTTACGACTATAATTGAGCACAACACTTCTATTGCCAAAAAAAGACAGTTATTAAGTGAGTTTTGCCCCATGAGCCGCAGTGACCTAGTGGTTAGAGGGCAGTACTGCAGGCTACTTCTGCTGACTGCCTGCAATTTGGCAGTTCAAATCTCACCAGGCTCAAGGTTGACTCAGCCTTCCATCCTTCCAAGGTGGGTAAAATGAGGACCCAAATTGTTGGGGGCAAGATGCTGACTCTGTAAACTGCTTAGAGAGGACTGTAAAGTGGTATATAAGTCTAAGTGCTATTGCTATTTTATGAGCTTTCCTGCCATAGTTGTTAAGTGAATCACTGCAGTTGTTAAATCAATCACAGGGTTGTTAAGTGAATCTGTCTTCCCCATTGACTTTGCTTGTCAGGTTGCAAACGATGATCACATGACCCCGGGACACTGCAACCGTCATAAATACGAGTCAGTTGCCAAACGCCTGAATTTTGATCACGTGACCATGGGGATGCTGCAATGGTTGTAAGTGTGAAAAATGGTCATAAGTCACTTTTTTCAGTGCCGTTGTAACTTTGAACGGTCACTAAATGAATGGTTGTAAGTCGAGGACTACCTGTATTTCTCAACAGATTCAGAATGAAAAATATATATCAGCAAAATGATGGGGAAACAATCTACCGGTGGTCAAGTTGCTTGTTTGTTCAGAAAATATGTACAGGTAGTCCTCGAGTTACGACCACAATTGAGCCCAACACTTCCATTGCTAAACAAGACAGTTATTACGTGTTTTGCCCCATTTTACGACCTTTCAAGTCCCGGTTGTTAAGTGAAACTGGCTTCTCCATTGACTTTGCTGGTCAGAGGATCGCAAAAGGTGATGACATGACCCTGGGACACAGCAAAGGTCATAAATATGAACCAATTGCCAAACATCTGAATTTTTGTCACATGATCAGAGAGACACTGCAAAGGTTGTAACTGTGAAAATTGGTCATAAGTCATTTTTTCCACTGCTGTTGTAATTTTGAACTGTCATTAAATGAACTGTTGTAAGTCGAGGACTACCTGTATCTCTGACTGTGTGCCACTAGTGATTTATATGATTTTCTAGTATGACCCAGCCATCACAGAGGCAATATAAAACCTAACCTCACTGCATTTGCATGAGCATAATAATGGTTAGAGGATTCTAGAAAATGCTATGAATCACTAGGGGTGAAGTGGCCCTTGTGATTAAGCCACTGGAATTTATCCTGTCTACCATGTACAGTTTTCTCAGATTATTTTGGAAGCGGTTAATGTTTGGATCAAAGACAATATGAAGAAAAATGCTTAAGGTTTTTAAACTGTTGATCAGATGATCTTTTGTTGGGAACCAAAGTACTATCTGAATAGCTAACCCTACAGAAATGTTTGTATGTCACTGTCCAATAATTAGGGGACTGGAGACTAAAACATATGAAGAACGGTTGCAGGAACTGGGTATGTCTAGTTTAATGAAAAGAAGGACCAGGGGAGACATGATAGCAGCGTTCCAATATTTGAGGGGCTGCCACAGAGAGGAGGGGGTCAAGCTATTTTCCAAAACGCCAGACAAGGAATAATGAATGGAAACTGAACAAGGAGAGATTCAACCTGGAATTAAGGAGAAATTTTCTGACAGTGCGAGCAATCAACCAATGGAACAGAAGTTGCCTTCAGAAGTTGCAGGAGCTTCATCACTGGAAGCTTTCAAGAAGAGACTGGGCTGCCATCTGTCAGAAATGGTGTAGGGTCTCCTGCTTGGGCGGGGGGTTGGACTAGATGACCGATAAGGTCCCTTCCAACTCTGTTAATCTGTTAAATAAGAGCTAATACAGTTGTGTGATTCCTGATCAAACAGGATAAATGGTCTGATATTCTTTCCACTGGTCTTCTCCTGGGGTTTGTTGTTCAGAAACGATTGAGAAGCACGTTCTTTTCTTTTCTTTTTTCTTTTACAGTTTTGCCTACTTGGGTCAACTCCTTGGTATGTAGTAAAAGAAATAAGAATGACAGAACTTGCATATTTTAAAAAAGCAGTGCAGGCAAATGAATAAGACAGCTTGTTTTTATGGATTTGTAAGGGTAAACAGCCCTTCTAACCAAGTACTAACAACTTAAATTGGTAGTAAATTAACAAATAAGGAGAGGATGGTGGAGAAGAGAAGGAAAGAGATCTGCAACTAGGTTCTTTCACACACACAAAAAACCTATTGAGTTTATTTAGGAACTTGCTTGGATGTATGCTCAGTGAGCACTCACATTCCTTCCATTTGAAAAAGCAACTTCCACGTAGCATACAAGGACTGCTATTTGAGAAATACCAGACTATAAACCCTTTTCTTCAAACTGGAACGTGAAGGAAGCCATCCACTTAATTCCAGATACAGGGAAGTCCAGACCAGCCACAAGAAAACATATTTGTAAGTCATATTCATAGCAGAGGTGAAATTCAGCAGGTTCAGACAGGTTCTATAGAACCGGTAGCGGTGATTATGTGCAGTTTGGAGAACCGGTAAATCGCATCACTGACTGGCCCCGCCCCACCCCTCCCACGCACTCCTTCTCTCCTCCTTCTCAGGCTCATACACATAGAGCAAATATGAGGAGGAGGCAGGGGTGAAATGCTCCCGGTTCGGGTGTGCCTGCAGGTCGCCGGACAGCCGGTAGCAACGGAAACGGGAGACTTCGCCCACTCTCCCGGACCCCGCCATTTGGGTTCTTTTACCCTCTGCACATGCGCAAAGTGTTCTGCGCATGCACAGAGAGTAAAAGAACCCAAATGGCGGCATCCGAGCGGGTGGGCAAAGTCTCCCGCTTCCGTCGCTACCGGCTGTCCGGCGACCCGCAGGCACGCCCAAACCGGGAGCATTTCACCCCTGGTCCCACGCCCCCTTTGTCACTCTCCTCCTTCTCGGGCTCATACACACAGAGCAAACATGAGAAGGAGGCGAGAAGCAGCCAGGTTGAAAGCTAGAAGATTTTGCTGAACTTTTCTGTCGGTTCTGTGGGCATGGCTTGGTGGGCGTGGCTTGGTGGGGTGGCCATGCCCACCAAGCCACGCCCACAGAACCGGTAGGGGAAAAATTTGAATGTCACCCCTGATTCATAGTCTCTTCTACTGATATGCATAAGAGCTCCATTGGACCAGGGCACTTCAGCTCTTCACTTCAGATTCTTTCACAAAATTAAATTTAAATAGGGCAGCAGGCATCTCTCACTACCTCTCCTGAGCATCAGCTCCTGTAGCTAGATCCCATCATTTCATTTGCTTTCAAGTACTTTCATTAAAAGGGCAGTTGCTCATTTGATATTTAAAATAATTACAGAAGTTTTGGGGCTGCTGCAGATGACAGCAACGCTTGCCTGTTTCCCTCACAAAATTATGGTACAAAAACAACCCCAGGCTGTTCTCATTGCCACACATGATATAAAATGGAAAGTATTCTTCAACGTGCTACATGAAAATTCACGTTGAAAGGACTGGTGTCGTTTGGCTTCACCTGATTAGCTTTTAACCAAATCCAGATATTTTGGCAAAACATATCTGCAAAGCTACCCAACCACCTAATCCATAAATCCCTCAGTTATGTAATTTCTCAAAGGATAAAAGTTTTGTCGTGAGGAAGTCTGAAATTCTTTCATAAACATAATGAAGTTCAATCGTTTAAATCAGATTCATTGATTAAATTACATTCATAGAGAAGCCTGGCTCGTGTCACTGCCACAGAAGCTCATTCAGATATGTGTGATATAAGCTTTGGCCTAATGCTAAACCCTCAAAATCCTTGCCCTGTGGCCTCTGCTGCAGTGCAGCTGGCACCTAGGGCTTTAAAATTTCCATAAAAGTATTACTGTGAAACATTTAGAGAGTCTGATATGACTGAGCAACTTTTTGCTCTCAGATTTCATAGAAATGAATGGTTTTTTTTAAATGTACTAAACTATAAAGGGGGGGGGACAAAGAAGAAGCGGCAGCAAAATGCAAATTGTGGATTCAGTTAAAGAGAAAAATTAAAGAAAATGCAAGAAAATGTATGGAAATTTGTGACATAGGCAAACGAATGCAAGGTTATTTGATCCAATTGACCAACCTTATGTGGGCTGCAAAATTCTAGATGACCATGAGATGGCAGCAAAGAGCAGCACTTTTCTATATCTCTTTGCTACCATCTAGAGGTCACCCAGATTTCATAGCATATTAAAACAGGGCAGATGTGGAATTAATCTTCCAATGTGCTACAACTGTATGTTGTAAAAATGAATATTAAATTTCAGGGGCAAAAACAATTTATGGACAACCATTTTTTTTATATATCCTAAGGTACAATTACTATTTATTGCCAGTTAGCCCCTATAAACCACATCCAACAGGCCCATGCTAACTAGGCATTATGCAGCTGAAATCCAGCACATCTGTAAGGTATGAGTTGCAGAAGAAGAGACTTGGAGATCTATTTTGCTGGGCAAACTGATTTCTGAACATCTGCAAATGGTAAAGCACAATCTAGCAGTTGCATTCATTATTTTAGAATACAAGCCCTCAGATTTAGCCAGGACATTACTCCCAAACTCCAAAAAAGAGTTTTATTTCTCATCATGAAATGTTTTTTCTTAGCACTACTGAGGAAAGGCAAGCTCACATGAAAACCAAATTTCACATTAAACTGATGGTAGAAATGCCTCTGTTCAGCACTGGCTGCAAATAATGACTGAATTTGCTAACTTTTTAAATGACAGCCATAGATTGTATCAGCCTAGGATGCTGCTAGCTAGTCAACCCTTCCTACCTCTCTTTCTCCACTTTTCACTGGTTTCTGGTAGGATCATAGAAAGGAATTCGCCTTTAATTTCCCCCCTGTGATAACCAGTAGTTCCTGCTTAATTTTAAAGGCTGCATCAGCAACCGCTGCTCTATAATGCAATAAAATGAGGATGACTCTATTTCTTTGAAGCTTGAAGAACTTTTATCTTGGCCTTATATATGAAACTGTACATATACATTTTATCACATCTTCATTTGCTGACAAGAAAACTGCTGCAGGGGCCTGATTCAGACACCAAGTTGACTATCCCTGATGAAGATTACAGAGGTGGAATAGGGCAAATTAAAATAGGCCACGATGAAGCAGGAAAACTCTGAGTAAGAAAGTAGTCAGAATCGCTTTTTCAGTCATCAGGGCATTTGTATCAGAACCCACCATCTGCCTGGGATTGCAATTTCTTGTAACAGGGAAACAGCAGTGAACTGGCAGGTTTATGATATGAAGAAAATATATGGAGGAAAGGTTTCAGATGGGTGTTGTTATACCACTGTACCACTTTTAGGAAAAGTTAGGACAGGCTCAGAGAGGCTTTTTTTAAACCTGGGACCACTCAATGAAGTAATCTGAGGGCCATGGCTTAGAAAAAGGAAATTTAAGATTACAATAATGCACACAAAGTATGAATATCCTGTGTTTGCCCAATATCCTTAGTCTGATCTCTGGGCTTGTCATGTGAATGGGCCATTCGCACGACATGCCACAATTAGTTTTGGAGTTTAGGAGCTAGCTTGCAAACTTAGAATATTTGGTGAAAAGGATTAATTTAGTAACCAGATTGAGAATGCAGTTTCACAGTTGTATTAGAGGTTGAGATAAAGCACTCGGAAAGGCTAATGGCAGCCCTTCAGTCAAAGAGCATAAATCAGCCAAAATCAAGCAGGTTTAAAAGTCCACCGATTGCGGTGAAGAAAGAATTAGGCAGATGTTTATACTTCTGTTTAAACCACAACATTCAAATTGCACAAAGGTTTGGCTGAGTTATTTTTTTTGCCAAAGATATATATTTGCCTTTTAAAAGAATGGAACGCAGCAATTTAAAGAGCATTTTTCATAGGTAGTCTGGGTACTTCTAACAAATGAGAAGCCGTATTAAGCTTAAAAAAATTGTAATATATGAATGCCTTTATATTCTTCTTCCCCCTGTACATTCAGAATTGTTCTTTATTTGATATGTAGATGGCACAGAATAACAGAGTTGGAAAGGACTTTGGAGGTCATCTAGTCCAACCCTCTGCTCAGACAGGAAACCCTATACCGTTTCAGACAAATGGTTGTCCAATCTCTTCTTAAAAACCTCCAGTGATGGAGCACCCACAACTTCTGGAGTCAAGTTGTTCCACTGGTTAATTGTTCTCACTGTCAGGAAATTTCTCCTTAGTTCTAGGCTGGATCTCTCCTTGGTTGGTTTCCACCCATTGCTTCTTGTCCTGCCCTCAGGTGCTTTGGAGAATAGCTTGACTCCCTCTTCTTTGTGGCAGCCCCTCACATATTGGAACACTGCTATCATGTCACCCCCTAGTCCTTCTTTTCATCAAACTAGACATACCCAATTTTTTATTATGACGTCTTCGTCATAATAATAAAGGAACAACTAGAGAAGATACATGAGAGCCGAGGTGGCTCAGTGGTTAGAGTGCAGCACTGCAGGCTACTTCAGCTGACTGCTAGCTGCAGTTCGGCGGTTCAAATCTCACCGGCTCAAGGTTGACTCAGCCTTCCATCCTTCCGAGGTGGGTAAAATGAGGACCCAGATTGTTGGGGGCAATATGCTGACTCTGTGAACCGCTTAGAGAGGGCTGTAAAGCACTATAAAGCGGTATATAAGTCTAAGTGCTATTGCTATTGCTATGAAGACATTTTTAAAAGGAATAAAATTCACAAAGGAAGAAGAAAAGAACAGCACATTATCTTTCTTGGATATCCTAATCCGCAGAGAAAAAGGCAGCAAATTAGAAATGAAAGTCTATTGAAAATCAATTCACCCTAACCAAGTGCTGCATTACCAAAGTAACAACCCAAATGTTCACAAAAGGAATTCTGTTGCTACAAATATACTGTAGCAATCCAGAACAGCAGAAAAAGGAAAGAGTGTCTACACATCTTCCAATACAAAGGATATCCATGCATGATTGCTGATCACTCAACCCATTACAGCACAACCAACACAAACTATGAAAAGGTTAACACTAGCATACATCAAAACATGTCAGAAACAACTGATGGACTATTATAACCACATGGCATCACTGTAGCACACAAACCAACTAAAGTGTTCCAAAATAAATAAACCAAGAGACACAATAGTCGAAGAAGAAAAAACAGGAGTCATGTACAATATGCTATGTAAGGACTGTACTAGCCATTATGTAAGACAGACAGACAGAAGACTACCAGAACACATCCATAAACACCCACTAGTAGCCAAAAAACACAATGAGCACTCCCTAATCTCACACCACATGGACAAACCCAATCATAATTTCAACTGGAAAACTGTAAGCGTCCTAGACTAAGCTAAATTTAAAAATGCTAGGTAATCTTGGCATTCGGACCAGTAGTGGGTTCTAAAACCCTTTACTACCGGTTGTGCATGCGCAAAACGTCCCGGGCGGGTGGGCAGAGCCTCCCACCGCCGCTGCCGCTACCAGTTCTAAGAACCGGGCCGAACCGGGAGCAACCCACCACTGATTCAGACACATAAATATAAACCATATTTACACAACATTAAAGAGACAATAAAAAAGCTAAAAAGGAAATAAAAAGACATCCTCCCAGCAGCCAACACCCAGATAAACAGGGATGAACACCAGGCAAATAATCAAGCATAAAACAATGTCCTAATAAAAGAACTACCAAGGAGAAAACCACACCCCACCAAAACTGGCAGGACAAGCTACTGTATATAAACAGGGAGAAAACCCCACACTCACTTGCACAGATGATGTTACCTAGCTCGGTAATGAAATGTCTTCAAGCAAGCAACGAAGCTTAGAGAACGTCAAGGATTTTATTGATCAACTTTCTCCAAATAACCGGTCTATTTCAAGTCAACCTCTGTTTTCAAAATATTGTAATGATTTTTTTCCCCCAATCCTAAACCTGAGAGAAGAAAGAAATGGGCTTCAGCGTGTTGGAAACTTAATTGACCTCCTAGCCATGTTATGGATTACTAACAAGAACTCTATATTTTCGGTTTAGACCTTGTGGCCAAGTGAATTCAGAGCAGATGGTTACTGAATGCTACTGAATTGTTATGTATGGAGACGACGGGAGTTGAAATTCAATATGTCCGCATGGCTCTATTTTAGGAAAAACTGACAGAGAAACATGGCAATCCCAGTCATAATCTCTGAAGGCTTTCACCCTAATTCCCTTCGCGATGGTGATGCAGCAGATATAGAAGAATCTACAGTATTTGATGGTGCTGGTATCCTACTCACAGATTGCTCACTTATGCAACTTTTTCCCCACTGTTTTTAATTATGTTATTTGTCTTACATTTGTTCTGCTTATACGCAACCCAGAGAAATTCCTTTTGAAAAACAAGCTTCAGCTTTTTAGCAAAACATTTTGCCTGCATTCATCACTTATTAAAGCATAGTTCGTGCACATATCCCTCTTTCCTTGAGCCACAAATCAAATGGGCACAAACTTTTCCAACTCTTGACACATCCCTACTCACAAGCGAGTCAGTTCAAATATTCAACTGTAAGCCATCAAAGGAGCAAACAAGTGAAAAATGTGCCCAACAAATGCACCCAAGATGCACTGCTTCTTCACAACCACTGTGAAATTTAAGTCTCAAAGTCTAAAACAGAATACCGATGCAAATGTTTAGGGTCCATCACATTATTTCTAAGCAATAACATTCTGAACAGGCAACAAAATTCACAATGAACCTCCAATTAATTTTAAATAAGGTGAAGATGGATGCCATGTAACATCCACTCAAAATGTTAAAATTACATCAGAAAAAAATGAATACCACCATAGGAATCAACACTGAACAAATTCACAAATATATTTATATGATTCATATGTTTGCACATTCATGTTTGTGGCACTCGCAATCCACATTTTTAGAGACCACTTCTATTTTTAGGTGTTGTATAAATAAGCCACTAACATCTCCTTTCTGAATAGGAAAAAAATCAGTCCAGCTTAACAAATGTTTTTAAGGTATCACAAAACTGTTGTTTTTGCCACAACAAAACAGAGAAATGGTTCCTGCTGCTGTGAACAAATTCATCTGCATTTTGGTGCTGAAGGCTTCAGAGATAACATGTCCCTTTGGTTCACCTCTAATGTCACCCCTGACTGCCATAATTATGGAAGGAAATGTGTTCACTTCCTTAGAAGGATAAAGGAAAAAACACAAATGACTAACATTATCACGAAAGTGTAACTTCCTTCTTCAGTTAAATTGGTGGACTTTTATTGGCAGGGCAGAAAGTCACATTTTCACTTTCTGTTTCCTTGTTCAGTTCTAAATCCACAAAAAGCTTCCGAGAAGGAAGTTATCTTCCCTCTCAGAAATCATAGTTATTCCAAGCCTTATACACAAGGTGACACAATCTTTGTATTCTAACAACTTGATAGGAAATGCATAGACTTAGTTGAGAATGGCAGAGGTGGAAAATTGAAGATTTAGTTCAAGGCCCCAAAACAATCATTCCCGGCCAGGTCAAAAGATGGCAAGAAGTGGTGCTCAAGAATGGAAGCTCTTTTTCTGAAATCATCACATTCAGGATTTAAGAAGTGATCATTCACAGCATTCTCTGTAGGATGGGGAAGTTAACAAACAACATTGTACACAAACAACGTTGTGTGATGCAAGATGACCCCTACTGCATAGACACCGCGGAAACTTCATACAAGTTCTACATATTTCAAAACACCTTTCAAAGGATTTCTCAAAAAAAAAAATAACAATCTGTATAGTTTCTTTTAAAAAGTGTGAGATGTTTTGGTTAAATTTTAGTGTGCACTCTTTTTGGTCTACTTTTTGGCCTACTAATCAAATACAGGTAATCCTCGATTTACAACAGTTCATTTAGTGACCATTCAAAGTTACGACGGCACTGAAAAAAGTGACTTATGACCGTTTTTTCACAGTTACGATCTTTGCAGCATCCCCAGGATCGTGGGATCAAAATTCAGATGCTTGGTTCATATTTATGACTGTTGCTGTGTCCCAAGGTCATGTGATCACCTTTTATGACCTTCTGACAAGCAAAGTCAATGGAGAAGACAGATTCACTTAACAACCGGGTTACCAACCTATCAACTCCAGTGATTCGCTTAACAACAGTGGCAAAAAAGGTCATAAAATGGGGCAAAACTCACTTAACAAATGTCTCACTTAACAACAGAAATGTTGGGCTCCATTGTGGTTGTAAGTTGAGGACTACCTGCAATCCTCTTTGTATGATTGCGCTAGTCCATCGATAGCACAAAACGTAATCAAGAGGTCACTGAAAAACATGTAGTCCTCTACTTACGACTGGTTGCTTGGCGACCGTTCAAAGCTACAGCAGGTCTCCCCAGGGGGTACTTATGACTCGGTTCCGAAGTTCTGTTGGCTGCCCCTCCCCCCAGTCATGTGAATGCATTTTGAGTCAAGCAACCGGCCCACGTTTATGGCCGTTTGCAGCATCCCACAGTCATGTGATCATGTTTTATGATGTTTTTGCAAAAACCAATTTCCATTTTTTCCCCCAAAACTGTCCCATAGCGAACATTTGGTTCGCTTAAGGACCACAGCATTAGCTTAACAACTCTAGTGGTCACTTAGGGTCCTTTGCTTGACACCTGCTTGAAAAAAAGGTCATAAAAACTGGCTCTGTCACTCTTTACGACTGTCACGATTTGCAACCATAGTACTCAGGCTCCATTTCAGTCATAAGTCAAGGACTACCTGTATTACAAAATAAAATGGCAATTATAACTCAGCAAAGGCAGAATGGTTGCCTGGCCATCTACTTTCAGCTGAATTTTCACGCGTAAGCAATGGTCCTCTTGTAAACTATCATTGTCAGAGCAGTGTTGTAGCTATCATTGACTGCAATCAGAAGACTGTATGGATTCCCAAACTGTGTTTAATACTACTGTGATCTGGCCTGGCTTCGTTTGTTGTATAGACTCACCAACAGTGGTTTATTCAAAACCATGGTTAAACAACCTTAGCTTACTGCTATGCATGAATGCTGCCCAGAGAGAAAAAAAATCCCAGCCTGCCTTGGCATTTCTACATCGAATGGGGTTATTCTGGAAATTAGCAACCCTTTAAAATTAAACATTTGTTGGAAAATCCCCAACCTGGAGTCCCTGCAAATTATTAAACAAGGAAGCAATAGCCAGTTCCTTGAATTGTCCGTTCAATGTCAGCTTTTTAAAAGAAGAAGAAGAAGAAAAAAGGGACTTTTCAACGCAAGCAGGTGGAACTATTGAAGCAATAGAGCTTTTCCTGACTGTTGTGTGCATCTGGCACCAACATGGCTTCATTGCTTCTGCCTGGCTCATCTGCATTTTCCCCACTTGTTTACATGATCAAGAGGCTACTGTGATGGCAAAGGATGTTTGGGGAGTTTTCACTTGACCACATCAGTCTAAGTCTCTTCCAGTTCCATGCCTGGACTTGCCCGGTCTCTATGGAAGCACATTCAGTTCTCTGCTCCATGACTATAAACTTTCCTTTTTGGTAAGCCTTCAAGTGAGGGCAGAAGATAAATCTGGCTTTACATTTCAAATACAAAATGGGTGAATCAACCTGAGGATTCAAAACTTAACGACTTATGAAGTGCTGAGTAAATTCTTAGGTGAGAAAAAGCTCTGAGAAGTACACAGCAGAATTTATAAAAAGTAACAGAATAACAAAGTTGGAAGGGACCTTGGAGGTCTTCTAGTCCAACTCCCTCCTCAGGCAGGAAGCCCTGTACCATTTTAGACAAGTGGCTGTCCACTCTCTTCTTAAAAACTTCCAGTGTTGGAGCACCCACTACCTCTGGAGGCATTCCACTGATTAATTGTTCTCACTGTCAGGAAATGTCTCCTTAGTTCTAAGTTGCTTCTCTCCTTGATTAGTTTCCATCCACTGCTTCTTGTCCTGCCCTCAGGTACTTTGGAGCATAGCTTGACTCCCTCTTCTTTGTGGCAGCCCCTGAGATATCAGAATACCGCTATCATGTCACCTCTAGTTCTTCTTTTCATTAAACTAGAGATTCCCAATTCCTGGAACCGTTCTTTGTATGTTTTAGCCTCCAGTGCCAAATGTGTGTATCTACTTATGTTTCCTTGCTCTAAGGTGGGGCAGGATGAGGAAGACAGAGCATCGAGAATCCCCTCCGATGCTCTGGATGCTGGCTGGTTGTTTTGCCCCGTTTCTGACATGCTATCTGCTATTTCTGATAAGATGGTCTCTGGCGTGGTATAAGAATTTGCAGGAGTATCTTTCCACAGCAACTTCCTGCAAATGATTAGCAATATCTCCACTCAAATCAAATCTATCTTCAACACAGTCATAGATCAGCATAAACACAGGCGCAGGTAGTCCTCGACTTATAACCATTCATTAGTGACTGTTCAAAGTTAGAACGGCACTGAAAAAAATTGATTTTCACATTTATTGCAGCATCCCCATGGTCACATGATCCAAATTCAGAAGCTTGGCAACTGGCATGAATTTATGACAGTTGCAGTGTCCCCGGGTCATGTGATCACCTTCTGACAAGCAAAGTCGATGGGGAAGCCAGATTTACTTAACAACCGTGTTACTAACTTAACCGCAGTGATTCACTTAACAACGGTAGCAAGAAAGGTCATAAAATGGGCAAAACTCACAACTGTCTTGCTTAGCAACAAATCAATGATGGTCTTAAGCCGAGGACTACCTCCAAATTGAAAGCCAGTCTTTCTTCAACATACCATTCCAATCATCATAGAAGCTAAGTTTCATTATATTATCTCTAGAACAGGGGTCTCCAACCTTGGCAACTTTAAGCCTGGCAGACTTCAACTCCCAGTTAAAGTTGCCAAGGTTGGAGACCCCTGCTCTAGAAGATATTCTAAACACTGCTTTCAAAAATTCTAACACAAATTGGTGAAAGCCTCTGTTGCGTCTAGCAGTATTCCATCAGTGTTTGGGATATCAACACAGAAATATTAAATCAGCGTCATGTACTAACTATACAGAGCAGAAAATACAGGCCAGGAAATTTTGGATTCATGTATTCCTTTGGGCAGAGGTGGGTTCCTCCTGGTTCGGACCGGTTCACCCGAACCGGTAGCAACCCGCTGGTGACGTCACAGAGCCAGTTCGGTCGGTGCCGGTCTGTGGACGACGCCATATTTTTTGGGGGGGGGATTTTTTTGGGGGGGGGGAATTTTAGGGAATTTTTTTTTAATTTTATTTTTTCTTCTGCGCATGCGCAGAAGCCGAGTTTCAGGCACTGCGCATGCGTCGGCATCTTGTTTTGGGCTTTTTTGGGGGGGGATTTTTTGGATTTTTCGGCACTGCGTATGTGCGCACGAAGCGCACTCGCGCCCACAAGGCTCGGCCACACGGAGCGGGAGGAAGCGAACCGGCAGCGAAGTAAGTTAGAACCCACCCCTGCCTTTGGGGGATGTGTGTGTGTGTGCATGTTATGTTAAATGACAAGCAGAGTCCAAGCAATGTCACAGAAGAGAAATAAAACAGAAAAAAGGTTATACAGACCAGCACCACATCCTTGAAGAAAAGGTAGGACAGAAATAGAGGCAATTTCTTTTGATTTGGTGAAGAAGCTGAGGTTATTGCCCTTCCTGCTCCTGTCATTTGCCCTAACAAGTGATTTTTTTTTTAACCTTGTTATAGGTGCAATGTATTGATTTTGGTTTTCTTTAGTTAATTTAATATCTTTTCGTAATTGCAAGCATGTAGTAATACTTCCCATTCCATGTTGCGAAGAGACTGTGACCAATTCAGGCAAGATGGAAGGGTACCTTGTGGTAGGAATGTCACAATCATTGCCACACGCCCTCAGAACTACTTGCAATTCATCAAGAGTTGACCTGCAATGAATTAGGCAAAAGGGTGTTTTAAAAATACTCATTTTGAGCAAGTTAAATAATGTACCGTAAAATGGCACCAAGCTACAAAGCGGGAGACAGTGAGTTCAAGACCCACCTTAGCCATGAAAGCCGGCTGGGTGATTTTGGGCCAGTTACTTTCTCTCAGTCTAATTCACCTCACAGGGTTGTTGTTGAGGGGGAAATTAAGTTATTTGTAAAAATAATAAAGGCAAGATATAAACAAACAACCATATAAATAACATCCAAATGAATCAATAGGAGATGATGTGATCACATTGTCTTATAATCTAAAAGAGAACTTTTGGAAAATGATATACCGTTGTTTTATGACGCAAAAGAAATTGTTTAAGATGTATGAAAGTACTCATGATTGCTGCTGGAAATGTGAAAAATATGAAGGGACATTTTATCATGCATAGTAAACTTGTGATAAAGCAAAAAGATATTGGATACAAATGCAAAGGTTGATGCAGATATTTTAAAAATATGATACTCCAATGAAACTGGAACTTTTCTGGAGGTTTACTTACTAGAACTTATGGACAGTCACTACAAAAGGCTCATGGACAATTGATTTTATATATGGCAATTGCGGCGAGGCTATTATAGGCATAAAGATGGAAGATTACAGAAACAGCTATAATGGAGGAATGGATTTTGAAGATGGCTGTGTTGCGGAGAAAAATAATTAGAGGTGAAATGAATCTTGTTTCCATGCTCTCAATCCTCAAGAATAAGACCGGAAGCCAGGAAAGAATAAAATTAATATATTTGCAAAACAAAAATAAGAACATCTAAGTCTGTGTCTACATGGTGAAGAACAAAAAGAACAAAGGAAAGATTAACACATGCGCAGTACAGGTATCACATGAGAACTGCATATCAGTGTACAGTGTCATTTCAGAATAAGAGTCCAGCTGACAAAAAAATATGAATGTAGTGACACTGAGGGTGGGAGACATGGCAGAAAAGATTCTTCTCATGGACCCCGCTAGCTGAAATTCCTTGACCGATGAGATCTGCAGCATGCCTCTTTTGCTAGTGTGGGTGGGGCAGGCTAATCCCATCCAGATGAGCCAGTCCCTCAGAATACCTGGACCCATGCAATGAAAAGCTATCCGATGATGATAATATTTTTATACCGAATGTCAATGTGTCTGGACCTAGCACCCGTGAAATGTGAATCAGAAATATAAACCACTGATTGATTATCTTCCATCACGATGATTGGTTGAATCGGACGAGTCCAGATATCTGTAACTAAAGCATCAAACCAAGTAAGAGAGTTACATGCATCAGAAACACAAGCATATTCAGCCTCGGCAGACGAACAAGAAACAAAGTTCTGTTATCGGACATTCCAGTAAACTGGACAACCATTGTAAAAAAGAACATGGCTAAACCAAGTTGTTTGATTAAGAGGGAACAACAAGTACTTTTATAAAAGACTGGAAACTTTTATGGCTTTTTCCTGTAAACGGATAAAAGTGTACTGTTGATTTGGGGATTTGTTGATTAAAAAGGTTTACGTATGGGAAGAAGGGAACCTTGGGAGAGTAATGTTTTTAATTGCTGCAAAGAAGATCAAAAGTTGTTTCTTTAAATACTCTTTCACTTTCTTTCCTACTCCTTTATATTTTCTTTCTTTTTTCTACTTTTTATGATTCTATAGATTTTTTTAAGCCTAAGTAAAAACCTTTTATCATGAAAATTACTTAAAAAAACACTTGTTTTGAGAGGAACCTGACTTAACTGGTCTTGACCAAGCATGTTTATCATTACTGTTGCTATGTTTTTAATTCTTGCTTTACAATTACATGATGTCATTGTTTTAAAGTTCTGTTGAGAAGCTTTGAAAAGGAAAGAGGGAACGTAGAAGAGGACTCAAAGTGAGGATGCCACTGTGCAAAAGACTGTTACCTGTGTGCATCCTAAGTTCTGATGTGGGTATGTAAGTTGTGGCATTTGCATAATGACATTATCATTAGGTGTATCATTTCCCCCTTACCCTACCACTGAGGATGTCCACATAAGTCAGGAAGGAAGGAAGAAATATATGATAGATTGATTCGACAGACAGACAGATAGATAGATACAGATAGATAAATAGATAAATAGACGACAGAGATAGCCATATTTATTTACTAAAGGAAATAAACTGAATCCCATAAGCAAGTAACTGCATTTGTCATGATGTTTATGCAATTACATTTTGGTAACTAAATCATTAACATGATAATATTTATTAAAGTCCCTAATAAGGGAGGCATAATTAGCACCCTAGTCTTTTTCTTGAATCTTTCTATGCATCTGCAGCTATTTGTAACTGCATTGTCTTATGACTGAACACAAATTTAAGTTAAAAGCTTTGGCAACAACACCAGGTCCACTTCTCATATCCTGCTATCTTTCAATTAGTTACAGACATACCCCTAATCAAACAGATTTAAACAAAAGAAAGAAGAAACTTCCTTATATATGTCTATCTCAATCATCCAGATCATGCTTGTCCCAAAGGTACTTTTCCAAAAGGCAACTGGACTTTGTTTTTTCTTTGAAAATATTTCATTTCTCATCCAAGAAGCTTCTTTAGTTCCTTATATATGTTTATCAGTGTGTACAGGGCAGGTTATCTTCTTAAAAATCAGATTTCCTCTTCTTTCACATGCAGAATGAAGTGTTTCTTTTAAAAAGACAGTTCTATTACAAAGTGCTTGCATAAGAAGGATGCCTAGAAGAAGGTTTTGGCCCCAAGATGGGGAAGAGATGAAATCATAATCTGTTTATTCACCATTTGCTAACACTGTTAACACTCCTCTGGCTTCTCACTTCCTCTGAATTTTGAGGTCTATTTCCTGAGTCCCTCAGCTACCTGATGAGTAAGTCAAAAGTCGACTATATTCCTTCAGGCCAAGACATGAGCAGGATATCGTTTTCTTAGATATCAATTGAAGTTCAAGCAATTTGCTGCGTAGAAATCTCAAAGTTGCTTCCTCTCCCATGCTCAACCAAAAGATCTGGTCCAGCACTCCAAAAGCCATGAGCAAAGCACTGCCGTTCTTATTTCCTACAGTGCCTTAAAATGACACAAAGTCAGCCACCTTAACCCAACACTTTGTGTCTCACAATGATCAACCAGATGCCTCTGGAGTTCTTGCTTGCCAGAAATGGAAACCTATCCCTCATATATGATTGCTTCCTGGCAACTGGTTTTTGACCCAACTTGTAAAAGAAACACCCCAACTTCAGAAATAATAGCTCTTTCCTTCTACAAACTTATCCAATTCCCTTTTCAAGCCATCCAATTAGGGGCCTCTGCCATGCCCTGTTATAAGGAATTTCACAATGTTCTAGAATATTCTATTATGTCGTATGAAGAAGTAAATTCTCTTGTCTGTTTTAAGACTCTTGTCAATCAGCTTTGGTAAAGGAAAGAAGGGAAGGGAAGGGAAGGGAAGGGAAGGGAAGGGAAGGGGAGGGGAGAGAATTTTATTTTTTAATGAAGCGGAGACCACCGAGATGTACACACTTGCAC
>QLTV01002565.1:360349-432911 GCA_003457575.1 Thermophis baileyi
GAAAGGAAAGGAAAGGAAAGGAAAGGAATATTTTTCCCTGTTTAATTTCCCCATGCCATGCAATCTTGTCTCTTCTTTGTTGTATTTTTTCCCCAAGTTTCTAGCTATTTCTCATATGGAAGATGTTTAAGCTTCTGAAATGTTTTGACTGCCTCTTTGGTATTTTTTTCTAGCTCAGCTCTATCTTTTAGAAGTGTCAGTGAGAACTGTACACTGTATTCCAGGTAGAGACAAAGCACAGATTGATATAAGGGCATTACAGCGTCAGCATTTTTATTTTGAATACCTTTCCTAATGACTCCTAGCAAGGAATTGGCTTATTTTACAGCTGCCGCACATTAAGTCAACATCTCCATTCTGCTGTCCATTCTGGGACTCCAAGAACTTTTGCTTGGTTAGTTACAGTTCAGACCACATGAATGTGGTCTTTTGACCCGAGGATGCAAAAATAGGTACTTAAACTGAATTGCATTTGCCATGTGGTTGACAATTCATCCAGGTTTAAGAGACCTTTCTGAGGTTTTTACAGGCACATTGGCTTTTTATCATCCTAAATAATTTAGTCTCATCCGTTAATTTGGGCAGCAAACTTCTTACCAGCAAGTCAGATTGTTTATGAAAAAGTTTTAAAAAAAAACTTATCCCAACCTAGATCCCTGAGTGTTCATTCCCTACTTCCCACTAATGAGAAAATTGTCTATTTATTCTTAGTAACAGAATAACAGAGTTGGAAAGATCTTGGAGGGTTTCTAGTCCAACCTCTGCTTAAACAGGAGATCCTATACCAGTGGTTCTCAATCTTCTCTTTACCATGGAACCCCTTTAAATACCTTTTGTGGCCATGGACCCACAAGACTTAACTCAAGATTTAAATCATAACATTTCTTCAAGTCATCATGGACCCTCTGTGATGACATCGAAGCCCCCCGGGGGTCCACAGATCACAGGTTGAGAACCACTGCCCTATACCATTCCAGACAAGTGGCCGTCCAGTCTCTTCTTAAAAGCCTCCAGTGACGGAACACCCACAACTTCTGGAGGCAAGCCATTCCACTGATTAATCGTTCTGTCAGGAAATATCTCCTTATTTCTACTATTTTTATCTTTACTGTTTTTCCCCCATCAATTAGCAATTCATAAAAGATAAGATTCTTTTATCCTATAGCCACTAATATTACTCAAGAGACTTCGATGAAGAGGAACTTTTTGAAAATCCAAGCACACCATGTTAATAGGATCACCTCCATCCATGCTCCTCAAACTACTCTAACATTGGGGAAACAAAACAACCACTTCATAAACGCATGGCACAATATAGGAGAACAAACCCATCAGGACTAGTTTCAGCAGTCCATCTGCACTCTTTTGAAGATAGCGAAGTCCACATTTTGGACAAAGAGGATCGGTGGTTTGAAAGAGAGGTCATAGAAGCCATCTATTGAACAGCCCTCTCTCAACAGAGGGGGAGGGATACGACATCATCTATCTCCATCATCTATCTCCAATCTACATCACATCCAGGTGGCCTTAACTGCTGGCTAAAAGAATGCAAATGACCAGCTGTCTGCCAGGAGTGTAAATCCTTCCATTCCCCACCATCCAATCAGAGCTGAAGAAGCTTCTTGGATGAGAAGCGAAACATCTTCAAAGAAAAACAAGGAAGTCCAGTTGCCTCTTAAAAAAAGCACCTTTGGGACAACCCTGACCTGGATGACTGAAAATCTCCATAGATAAACTACTCTAAAGATACAGCAATATAACACTATTTTAAATACTATTGCTATATATTAGTTTGGGTGCAAAAGTCTAACTTAATGCATAATGATACAAACCCACCAGCAAATACTTTGCTTAGGGCCTCTGTCTGGCAGTACTTCTGCCTCAAAGATCTGGACACTCATAGTGGTGTCACTATGTTTCTTTCATAGGCATTTCCGTCTACACAGGTAGTCCTCAACTTATAACAGTTCATTTAGTGACCGTTCAAAATTACCAGGGCAGTGAAAAAAGTGACATGACCATTTTCACACTTAGAACCTTTGTGGCAGCCTGATGGTCATGTGATCAAAATTTAGGTGCTTGGCAACTGGTTCATACTTGTGATGGTTGCTGTGTCCCAGGGTCATGGCATCCCCTTTTGCAACTTTCTGACAAGCAAAGTCAGTGGGGAAAAGTGATTCACTTAACAACCGTGTTACTAACATCAACTGCAGTGATTCACTTAATAACTGTGGCAAGAAAAGTCATAAAATGGGGCAAAATTCACTTAACAAATGTCTCACTTAACAACAGAAATGTTGGGCTCAATTTGTGGTCGTAAATCAAGGACTACCTGTATTTGATATTTCTTCTTCTGTTCCCACCCCTGTCATGGATCCTCTAATCAAATCTAGATCCTCCGTAGAACTAGTTATCTCTTCAACTCCCACAGTGTATGCATGTCACACAGTGTTACTTCCTGAAGAATGAATCAAAATCCATACAATTAAGTAAATTAATGCCATCTTTCATTAGGTGGCAAACATAACACAACAATATGCAAAATGCCAGGACTTGTTTTCCTTTATCACATTGGTAGCTCTTGTTTTCCAGGTGTTTCATAATTTGAGTTGACGGTCAACTCTTTAAAAAACTGGCGGTAATAACGAAGTGGGTGTCTGAATAGTTTTAAGAAGAAATTATATCTCAGGTTCGGCATCTAAAATAACAGCTTCATTGAACCGTACTGTATATATGGATAGCATATAGTGAACCGGTTGGACTCAACGTTAATTGATTTTTTTTATTTTTTTTTAGAATGGTAGAAGTTAGAAGAGAGAAGGAATGAGCAAATAATTTCATCAGTTCTGACAGAGAGATTTCTGCAATTCCCGTTGCACAACTTTGGGAGAAGCTCAGAATCTGTGCTTACCTTGTATTAGATTTACACTGGAATAACTGAGGAGATAAGGACAAAAAGATACATTTTCTCACAACTTGTAAACTCTGAAAAGGGCAGACAAGATCAAAGGATATTTCACATTCTTCCCAATTGGTGCTCTTGAGTTCTTAAAGAATTATGGGAATCTGGAGTTCACCAGGTAGGAAAGGCTGGTCTAAAAAGTTCAGAATTTTGTTCTCAGCTTGTGAAAAAGCCAGCGTAACTGTTCCCTACATCCCATCAACTCATAGAAATACATAATATGCTAAGTTATAAAAAACAAAATCTATCTGTAGATTCTAAAAATAATTGCAAACAAATTTTTGTGCGGCAATAACCGGATTAGCATCATCATCATAAGAGACAACAGACCAAAAACAAGTAACATCTAATTCAATGCTTATTTTGGGTACAAAGCATTGCCAGGCATTTGGAATGACACAAAATGTTGTGGCGTGCATTCTGAAAGACCTATTATTTGCCTGATTCCAAAATAAAGCAGTGTGTTGGACACAAAAAAAAAAAAGCACAAACTTTTCATAGCAACTGTGAACCTCTATAGGCTTTAATGCTAAGAACCAGAGTAATTATTAGCTTCAAAAGAACGGAGCCTTTTATCTGTTGTTAAATGATAATAAATGGAACCATCAAATTGAAAGGGGCTTTTCAATCCAAGGATTAATTCAATACAGAAATTTCAATGAATCCCTGAAGAATATGGTCCATTTGTCTTTCATGTCCAGTGAAAAAGATTGCTTCCAAAGGCAAACTGACCAGTACAAGTTGTCTTCAATCTATGACCACAATTGAGCCCAAAATTTATGTTGTTAAGTGAGATTTTTTTTTTCATTTTACGATTTTTCTTGCCACGCTTGTCAAGTGAATCACTGCAGTTGTTAAATTACTAAGACCGTTGTTAAGTGAATCTGGCTTCCCCATTGACTTTGCTTGTCAGAAGGTTACAAAAGGGGATCGCATGACCTTGGGACACAGCAACGGTCACAAGTATGAACCAGTTGCCTAGCGTCTGAATTTTGATCACATGACCATGGGGATGCTGCAAAGGTTGTAACTGTGAAAAACGGTCATAAGTCACATTTGTTCAGTGCCATTGTAACTTTGAACAGTCACTAAATAGCAATAGCACTTAGACTAGAGATGTGAAGGCCCAGAAAAAAACCGGAAAAATTAGGAAAAAACCCGTTTTTTTTTTCTGTTTTTTTCCTGAAGGCTTTTTTGTTTTTTTCCAAAAAATTGGAAAAATTGAAAAAAAAAAACCTGTGGAATATTTTATTTTAACATGATGAATAAAATATTTTAAGACAGGATGTTCAAATATTTTCCAAATCATTTCTAAAAATAAAAGTTTGACATCTTTCTATTCTAATTTCTATTTTTATTTAATACTGCGGAGAGGAAATATGAACAATTGTTACTTCTGGTTTTGAAAATTGTTTTGTGGAGGCTTTTTGGCTGTTCCACATAAACTAGTAAGCAGTTCAAGAGATTGTTGCTCCCTTTGTTACAAATAAATATTATAAAAAAGTAAATTCTGTTTGTGATAATTGTTTGGCTACACTATATTTTTAATATGCTAGTTGTGATAATTTTATGCCAAGTCAAATTGTCCATAGTCATATTTTATGTTCCTAAAGTAACAGAATGACTTTCAATCTTAAAAAGACAAAAAAATGCTAATGTAGCATTTTTTTCAATTTTTCCAAAAATTTCCGTTTTTCCCCCAAAAAACCCGGGGAAAAACCGGGTTTTTTTCCGAGCTTCAAAATTGACAGAAATTTTACATCTCTAACTTAGACTTATATACTGCTTCACAGTGCTTTACAGCCCTCTCTAAGCGGTTTACACCTCCTCTACTGATAACAAGCTGTATGCTAAGAGTAAACAAAATATCAACTTGCTGTTCCACCTGACGTGGATCTACAGTGAGAATACTGGGATATCATTCAGACTAGAGAAATGTGGCCAGATGGTAGTCAAGAGAGGGAAGTGGTGGAACTATCAGCAGGCCACATTAACAGCCATACAGATAAGCTACAAGCACCTTGGTATCCCACAGTCACATGGCAACCACAATGAGGAGGCAAGGAAGACAGCAAAGGCCAAGTACCACTATACGAAAAGAGCCAACTCAATGGGAAGAACAAGATCCATGCCATCAACACATATCTCCTGCTAGTCATCAGATACTCTGGCGATATAGTGAGCTGGCCGAAGTAGGGCATGGAGGCTACTGATGTGAAGATTCAGAAGCTCCTCATAATGTATGGAGGTTTCCACCCCAAGTCCAACACCCAGAGACTGTACATCAGTCAGAAAGAAGGTGGGGTAGGGTCTGGTGAGTTCTGAACCAAATCCAAAGCACCTAATAAGATGGAACTCAAAGGTGAGCTGCTGAAAAAAATGTCTGAGGCAGCAGCAGGCATGAGAGGAACATCAAGCATAGCAGGAAGTGCTATGACAAGAAAAGACCCTACATGGATCAGGTACCGTAGCTGAGGTGGCAGATATTGGGAAATCCTACTAGCGGCTGGAAAGGGCTATACTACAAGACAGCACTGATCATAGCAACACAAAAACAGGCACTAAGCATCAGGTCCATAGAAGCAGAGGTCTACCACACTAAACAGGATCCAAGGTGCAGATTATGCAGAGATGGCTTAGAGACAGTCCAACAATAGTGGCAAAGTGTAAAGTGCAGGCAGGAACAGCATACACTGAACAGAACAACCAGGTAGCTGGCATTGTGTACAGCAACATCTGCACAGTATATGGCTAGATCCTCTCTAGTACAGATAGGAGATTCCACAGAACAGGGGTGTCAAACTCGCGTCATCACGGCGGCGTCACGTGACGTATCGGGACTTTTTCCCCCTTCGCTAAACCGGGTGGGGGGCGGGGCCAGCACGTGATGCATCTGGCCCACGGGCCGTGAGTTTGACACCCCTGCCATAGAAGGTTGCAGAGAATAACAAGGCCAAGATTCTTTGGGACTTCCAGATTCAGATGGACAGGCAGGTAGTGGCCAATCAACCAGGCATCATGGCAGTAGAAAGGACCAGAAGAAGGTAGTAGTGATAGATGTAGCATTGTCACGTGACAGTAACATCAGGAAGAAGTATGGAGAAGTACCACAGCCTGAAGGAGGAACCAGAGGAGATATGGAAAGTAAAGACCAAAGTGTCTATGGAGATTCTCAGTCATCCAGGTCATGGTTGTCTCAAAGGTGCTTTTTTTCAAGAGGCAATTGGACTTGGAACCATTCCCCACTGTTCAGTCAGAGCTGAAGAAGCTTCTTGGATGAGAAGTGAAATGTTTTCAAAGAAAAACCAGAAAGTCCAGTTGCCTCTTGAAAAAAGCACCTTTGGGATAAAGACCAAAGTGGTCTCAGTAGTGGTAGGAGCACTCGTGGTTGTGACTCCTAAGTTGGGAGAGTGGCTCCAACTGATGCCCGGAATGAATCAGAGTTCTCTCTCCAGAAGGGTGTAATGCTGGGAACAGCTAAGATACTGCACAGAAGTCTCAAATTCCCAGGCCTTGAGAACCCAAGATTGAGGAAGGCACATACCACCCATAGGGGTGAGAAGCGGGTTTTTTTTAAAAAAATAAATAAATATTTCACAAATATTTCAGTGGTAGCACACTGTCTTTCACAATTATGAATATTTGTTCGGCCGCAGGTTCTAAATATAATAAAGCCCTGCTTGGAGCATGTAACAAGAGAAATATGATGGCTCCTTGGAATTTGTTCCTGGTAAGCTGCCTCTGACACCTCTACTTTCTCTTCAACATCAAGTGGAGAAATGCATATTTAGCCCACAATTTGTAGAACCAACTGCTCTGACATCCAACTGCCTTTCCAACAGCTTTATTAACAAATGGACTTTTAAAAGGTTTTGGTATTGTTAATTCCTTTTTAGACTATTTGCATTATTGCTGATGCTTTTATTTAACAGCAACAACTATTTTTATCGATTAGTTCTCTGACCATATCAAAAATGTTTTAAGATTTCTTTTGTGAACTACTCTGGGCTTTCTCTTAGAGTAAGAGCAGTACAGAAACAAGATCAATAAATGAATGTATTCAATGAATGTATTTTTTAACAGATATGAGTAAATGGCAGCTCAACTCTCCCTAATTGGGGAGAAATTAGAAAGCACACACCATTATAAGTCAAAATCTACAGTGCCAAGGAACACTGGAAAAGAAAACAGAAACCAGGAACACCATAATTACCTAATGGCAGTTGTGATTATTACCTAATTTTGAGCTCCTGTAAAATTATTAGCAATGGAAAAATGGCAGTGAGAAGAAACATAAGGTGATTTTTGCAATGAATTGGACCCCAGTTTTCACAACTCCATCCAGCAAACATCAGAGATTATGCTAGACAAAATCTTGGCATATCTTGCCTTTTTGCATAGCTGCTTTGAGATTTTCTTCTTTGATGGAGCCCTAAAATCTCCTTCTGTGTCTGCTGTTAAGCTCTTCAAACCCTAATCAAACCATCTTTTCCCTCAAGTCTGGGTGCAGCAGAAACCACATTTCATCATTTCATCCTACCTAATGTTCTCACCCCCAGAAAAGTGAGAAATCAGCAATAAAGTTGCATCTTGGTCCCATGTTTAAAACTTGCTTTGAGAGAGATCCTGTACTGTATAAGAACCGCATTACATGGTAAATTGGGAGATCCTTGGAGTGAATATCCAGAATTTCTCATAGAAATGTCTACATATGATCACCATCCACTCTAAACGTTTATCTTATGTATCAGATATATTTCCATTGTTCTTTTGAGGACATTCAGTGACTATGAAGCATTACACTCACCAGGCTCAAGGTTGATTCAGCCTTCCATCCTTCCGAGGTTGGTAAAATGAGGACCCAGATTGTTGGGGGCAAGATGCTGACTCTGTAAACTTAAAGAGGGCTGTAAACCCTGAAGTGAACCTGGCTGAGGCCATCTTGGAGGCTTCAGTGTTGCCACAAAGCAGAAGAAAGGGCAGGGAGAGAGAAAATAGCTAGATGGGGTTGTGTAGCCAAAACAAGAAAGTTTTCCTGTGAGAACCAAGGACACTCCGACAGGTGGCTGGCCAGGGGAGGAGTGAAGTAACCAAGCAACCGGCCAGCCCCTTCATTGGACAGTGTGACCAATGACTTGGGGGAAAGGGGAAAATTTTACTTTTTCATTAGGTGAAAGCCACGGGAACTTTCAGAGTTGGCTTTCACCAATTGTGCCAATATGATATGCATCCAATAATTTATTCTTTGAGGAACTTGCCAGCCTCAGAGTTCTACGGGTACATTACTTGGAACGCTGACACTGTGAAGTGGTATATAAGTCTAAGTGCTATTGCTATTATATCAAGCAGAGAAGAGTTTATTTTGAGATAATTGACATGGCATACGACGAGTTGAGCAGGGCTATTTTCCCCTCAATTCTGCTGCTGGATACTAGCAATATTAGCAATCCATGAGTTTCTGGAAGGATTATTAAAAACAACACAGAACAACACTCTGAGAGCCATAGAGCTATTGTTAAGTAAAAATTGTCAAGATAATTGATCAGAGTTCTGACTCAATGGGGCATTTGGCCCTAGACATTAAGACTAAATGAAGGGGAGTTTCAGCACTGAACTTGCATATTGATCTATTCATTCCTGAAGAAAAAAAACCCTGCCTTATAAGCATATGAAAGCAATGCAAGCAGCACTGACTGGGATTTGAAACATAAATCAACTTTTATCAAGACTTTTCCATAAAATAGAAATTTGTTTTTAATAATCTCCCCCCCCACAGAGACTCATGGATCGCTAACATTGCTAGTATCCATTACATCTGATATAGCACATTGATTTATAAATACACGAATACCAAATCTTCACACAAGTCAGCCAATCCCTGAGTTCAGCTGATTAAAAACAGGGGGATGTCACTATTTAGTCTACACAGCTGAAGTCAAACAGAGTTTTTAGGAGAAGGAAAACAGCCTCCCTTCCCATAGCAAGGTCATTGTACTACGATGTGACACAGTAAGCAATTGTGCAATTAAGTCCTCCAGAACCTGATTGCAACTTTGGAATATGACTGTTCTTGTGCAATGGAATTTGTCACCATCATATGAGAGAGAAAAAAGTTATTGGGAAATAAATCACTTGTTTACCTGCTAGTTGATTATGATAACCAACTGACTCCCCTACTGTGTTAGATTTATATTATTATAAACTGAAAGAATGAGGCTCAAATTGCTGACAATCCACGAGGTTCTCCTTAAAATAATGCTATCGAAGAGTTTTGGATTAGTTCTGCGAGTCTGACTTTTTGCACTGGGATGTCATCAAAGAAGCGGAAGTGTGCCACGAACCAGTTGAAACTAGATGGGTATCCAATTAGATACAGTAGATCCTATCTTGCTGGAATAAGATCTCAGTAAAAATTTCTCTCCCTCCTTCATTCTCTGGGGCACCTGTGACATCATTTCAAGAGAGGGAAAAATTATAGCAGATAAGGGTGGAAGAATTTTTAGAATATCCCCAAGACTTAGATTCCCAAGACCTGATTAAGCCAAAGTAGGATGCTAAAAACTATTATTTATTGTGCTATCCACACAATTAAGAATACCATCAGGATAGGATAGACCAGGGTTTCTTAAATCTGGAACTGGGTAGGTCTAGTTTAATGAAAAGAAGGACTAGGGGTGACATGATAGCAGTGTTCCAATATCTCAGGGGCTGCCACAAAGAAGAGGGAGTCAAGCTATTCTCCAAAGCACCTGAGGGTAGAACAAGAAGCAATGAGTGGAAACTAATCAAGGAGAGAAGCAACCTAGAACTAAGGAGAAATTTCCTGACAGTTAGAACAATTAATCAGTGGAACAACTTGCCTCCAGAAGTTGTGGGTGCTCCAACACTGGAAGTTTTTAAGAAGAGATTGGACAGCCATTTGTCTGAAATGATATAGGGTTTCCTGCCTGAGCAAGGGGTTGGACTAGAAGACCTCCACGGTCCCTTCCAACTGTTCTGTTCTGTTCTGTTCTGTTCTATTCTATGAGAATCTGATGAAACTTAGGGTCTCCTTCTCAGAAAAATGTAAATGCAAAAAGGCAAATTCACAAATACAGCTTAAATTACAATGGAAACCAATTATCCTCAATTAAGCAAAATATTAAAAAAAAATTAAAATGTAATATACTAATATATGTTCTGAGTTAATGATTAACACTGAAATTTACTTTTGTATTTTGTATCTTATAACCTAATAAAATGTTTAAAAAATGATTAACATTGAAATCTAGGGGCATAAAATACTTTGTTGCTTACATTCATTATTGAATAAAAAAAATGAAATAAAGTAAAAGAAAATAAAGTTCTATATTTTTTCCCATCCAAATTCATGGAGCCCAAGTTAAAGAACCCAATTCCTGCAACCGTTCTTCGTATGTTTTAGCCTCCAGTCCCCTATGTCCCGAAGTTCCTGTAATGGAGCACCCACAACTTCTGAAGGCAAGCTATTCCACTGATTAATTGTTGTGTCAGGAAATTTCTCCTTATTTTTAGGTTAGTTCTATCTTTGATTAGTTTCCATCCATTGGTTCTTGTCTTGCCTTCTGGTGCTTTGGAAAATAGGTTGAACCCCCCCCCCCCCTCTTATTTGTGGCAGCCCCTTAGATATTGGAAGACTGCTATCCTGTCACCCCTAGTCCTTCTTTTCACTAGACTAGACACACCCAATTCCTGCAACCGTTCTTCCTATGTTTTAGCCTCCAGTCCGCTATGTCCCGAAGCCCAACTGTGCCCAATAGACCAGCCATGAAAGCCTATACCTGTATATTATTTCAGCAAAAACTGACACAGACTCAGGAATCATGGGATAAAATAGGGATCTGTGCAAATGCCAGTTTTCATTGACATTCAGAGTAAATGACAGTATTGTAACAAGAGTCCCCCCCTCTTTATTATGACCACATGGAGCATAGTCTCAGTTAAAAATTATAATATGTTTTGATTCAACTGAGTAAGATGATGTTATTGAACAGGGGTCCCCAAACTTGGCAACTTTAAGACTTGTGGACTTCAACTCCCAGAATTCTCCAGCCAGCCATGCTGGCTGGAGAATTCTGGGAGTTGAAGTCCACAAGTCTTAAAGTTGCCAAGTTTGAAGACCTCTGTTATTGAAGAATGTACCCTAACTTTAAACAGGAATTAGCTACTTCCAGCAAGCCAATCTTTTGCCTTAATCTCATATATATTTTCTGTAACTATAACAAGCAGGTAACTAATATCACTTTGTGGTCTTTGATGCTTCACCAAGCTTGGTTATTTTCTTGCAGAAGTTTCATTACCCAACTAGGTAACATCATCAGTGTTAGAAGGAAGTGGAGTTCTAGCACTGATGTTGTTATCTAGTTGAATAATGAAAACGTCTGCAAAGAAACAGCCAAGCTCAGTCAGCATTAAGGATCTCACAGCTCAACCCTGAGCTACAAATATTCTCTTCTATTGGAAACATCACTTCTATTGGAAACATCTTGTTTTTCTTTCTATCAGTTTATTTTATTGATTCTTCTGAATTCTACTGCTCATTCTGTCATCTTTATTCCTATATCCAGTTATCTTGCTACTCAGAAAGGGTAACGGTTGATTTTTTTTTCCCCTTCAAGGAAAGGATGGTGGAAACAAAAACTAGTATTTAAAGGAGAAGGGAGTTTGTTCTTTTTCTGCAACACGCAAGGAATAGTCTTCAGGCCTAAAACCAAGTAGAGAAACGTAAGATTCTTAAAATGAAGAGATCTTAAACCACAGATTTCTGCCTAGCTTGCAAATTGCTAAATGTGATTCAATGATTAAGTAATAACTATAAAGTGATCCATTTGCAGGTAAAAAAAATATTGACATGGAGAGTGATAGGATCTGACCTAGAATTAATAACCGGGAAAGGTTATTGTGGATAATCTGATTCACTCTATACAGTATGCAGCCTGCTGAGAGAGAAAAAACCTACCTGTATGTAATGCCCTATATGCATGGATGACGTGTCTGTATTTGTAATTAGGGTACAGTTCTAATGCCACATCCCAAAATGGTTACTGTACACCTATAAAAGATACCACTTGCATGTTGAGTGGAATGGAGCAACTCTCGAGTGGAAAAAAACACAATTGCACTTGGGGGGGGAAAGTAATAAAGGAGAGTGGCATACATGATGCAGATTTATTATATGATTATATGTAGAATGGGTGGTGTGGTGGCTCAGTGGTTAAGACGCTGGGCTTGTCAGCTGGAAAGCCAGGTTTGAGTCCTGAGCACCACACAATGGGATGAGCTCCCGTCCTCACCCCAGCTCCTGCAGTTTGCAGTTTGAAACCGCACCTAGCAGTTTGAAAGCATGCAAATGTGAGTAGATAAACAGGTACCACTTCGGTGGGAAGATAGCAGTGCTCCATGACATCATGCTGGCCACATGACCGTGGAAATGTCTTCGGACAGCGCTGGCTCAATGGCCTTGAAATGGAGATGAGCACTGCCCCCTAGAATCAACAATGACTAGTGGATTATAAACCGCAGGGACTGGTTTTACCTTTATATGTGGAATATAGGATGTGAACAGGCCTTTTTTTTCTCATAAAATAAGACCCCAGGATTCTAAAATGAAACTGTGGTGGGAAAACCATAGCAGGTTAAAAGGTGTACTTCTTTGCAAATTGTAATGTTAAATTATGGAAATTGCTGTTGTGCTATATAGAGACAGTTAGGAGAATATGGTGACCAGTTTCAAAAGGAGATGAGAATAATTCAGAGAAATTAGGGTTATTAATCAGGGAGGTGCATCCCATTTACAGTACCTAGATTCTGAAGCATACATGTTCAGACCGGGATTTTCATTTTTCATGTCAGAATGGATTAACTAGAGCCAACTCTGTGGGATTCAGGAAATCAGTGACGTTTAGACTCCCTCTTTTTTTTCTCTGTAGCTTCAAGGTACTATAAAGAACAGCATTAAATCTGGGAGCTTTCATTATTTGTGTAAAATGTCAAGGTGAGGAAGAAGTATATTGGATGTCAGGAAGAAATAGCCCTATCCTCAATCAGAGTGTGGCCAGCTCACCAATCATTCACACACTCTGGGGATCACCATTTGCTTTATATATGACTTTATTTTTCACCTTAGGCAGTTGTGTGTCATTGATTAATTAATCGATTATCCTATCTACTCTGGGTTCTGACTAATTCTGAAATCCTTGCCTTCTCTATGCACATTGCTGGAGTCAACCTTTGTTGGCTTATTTTTTGCCAGCTTTTGATTCATGTGACAGGAAATTTAAATGTCATAGCAGAAACTAGTAAGAAACAGCCACGTAATTACTGGGAGACTGGAAATTGCAAATTAGACTTTCATGCATTCTATCTAAAATGATGAATGCTTTGGATCAGGTGACACCAGATAATATCAACCTGAATTAACAAGCCTAGAGTTTCTAATTGGTGCTGAACTTCTGTCACGAAAGCCTTCTTTGCAACCACAAAACAGGTTTTGGCAATTTATTCTTCTCAACCAGCATTTACAGACAGAAATGTAAATTGTATCCAATATTTTCTAATAGAATGATGACACATTTTTTAATTGCCCGTCTTCATAGTCTCCAATTGATGTTGGACTGAAATTACATATTCTCCAATCAATAGTATCAATAAGTAGTCTAGACCTTCATAGGCAATAAAAAACAGGTCTGACGGGGTAATGTTTTCAGTGGGTTTATTCTAACCCAGTCTAGATCCCAAGCCTATCCTAGGTTTGTCATTATAACACATAAAATGGAATAGCATTGGGGGGGGGGAAGAGGCTGCTGAATCTCACCTTTGTCTCCTGATTATGGCTACTTTATTCATGAGATGTCTTGGTTTTAATTCTGGAATTATTGAAGAGTATTATGAGTTGGTTCTTTTTTTTTTTTTTTTTACTTTGATAATTATGGCAGAGTCTTCGCTCTTGGTTGGGACACTAATCTTACACTGTTGAGAAAGAACTCCCACTAATTAGATAAATATACCATCAGCAAGAAACATTCTAGGCCACAGCCTCTCATGCATAAAGTCCGCCAGCGTGAAGCGGATGGGTTGGCCATTTTTGATGTGACTTAATGTTGGTCAAAAGTCACTTCGGTTGTCTCCCTTGCCACAGCGGCAGGAAGCTACTTCACCTCCTACACAGGGTGGTGTCTATGAAACCACAATATATCTTCCATATATGAATAAACACATTCTAGCATTCAGAATATCTAATCTGAAAGAGTGGATGACTTAATAAGGTTGTACAATAAATTTAGAAAAGATTGCTAAAGACATGCATTATGGAATAACTGCCTAACAAACATTTTAAGAAATAATGACGCTTGACCTAACATTGGCCAGTCACAGAAACTACTTTAATTAGCACTGCTACCAAGGTGAAATTTCACAATACAATATGGAGATTCTCCGTGATGAAATATCCTAGGAATTGGACGAAGGGGGAGATGCATTTTGATGGGGCAAATGAAACATTTCCAAGAATGAATGTAAACCCATCAGGATTTGAGCTGAAGCAAAACCTCAAAGGCAAATTCAGAAGTTTTGGTTTGGGTAAAATATCTAAGGAAATGAAACAATAGCAAGACGATAGGAATAACAGTTCAGGAATGCTCTGTATTATAATCCAAACTCTATCAACAATGAATAAAGCTGTCTTATTTTTAAAGTCCAAGGAAATCACATTCTCCTTTAGTAAAGGCACAACACAGATTTTGCCCTGACTTACTGGATAGGCCGATGGAAAATAATCAATGTATGGTATTTTAAGCAGCTTGAATTTAAAGGACATAATGTGATTGTGATAAAATCATTGTTCCTAATAAAATAAGCTGGAGGTTTGTTTCTCCCACCCCACTTTAAAAAAAAAATTAAAAAGGCAAAATGGAAGTTATGCTTCTCAGTAGGAAGAAATGTGCTCCTGTTAGAAAAATGCATTCAACAATGTTCAAAACAACAACAAGCTTTTTTGATGGTACTGATTATAGCATTCAATACATTTTATTCCAGTTATTTTCCATATTACTCTTGGGTTTTAAACAAATCTGTCTGAACTGTCATCCTCTTACTGAGTTACTCTGTCAGGGTCAATATGAAAATATAAATACTTCAGATTTAAAAAAAAATATTTTCATTGCACTTGCTTCCCAGACCCTAATGATTTTCAAGGAGTTCCTACTCTGTCTCATGTCTTGCAAAATGGCATTTAATAGCAATCTAGAGCTAGGGCTCCTCTGGTGACAATTACTTTCCATTCCTCCTATACTAGGCTCCAACACTAATTAATATTAGTTGCTATTTAGAAAACAAAAAGGTTTTAAAAGAGACAATGTATAACCTAGGAAGGAAACAAAAAGATTAGAAGGCATCACTTCTAGCAGCCAAAACTCAGATAAACAGGGATCAACACCGGATAATCAGGCAGAAAACAATACTCTTAATCACAAAACCCCAAGAAGGAAACCACACCTCTATCAAAACTAGAAGAGCAAGATACTGTATATAAACAGGCAGTAACTTCACAAACACTCATACTGATGGTGTTACCTAGTTGGGTAATGTAACGTCTGCAAGCAAACAACCAAGCTCAAAGAGCTTGTATTTCGGACATTAATACATTAGAGAGGGTCCCGAGGTATTTTACAAGAAGAGTCCTCAACTCCTCTGCTCGCAATAAAATTCCTTATTCCAGTAGACTTGAAATTTTAGGCTTGGATAACCTTGAACTACGCCGTCTATGTTCCGACCTAAGCTTAGTACACAAGATCATCTACCTTAACGTCCTACCTGTCAACGACTACTTTAATTTCAACCGCAATAACACTAGGGCTATCAATAGATACAAACTAAATGTAATCCACTATAATCTTGATTGCAGAAAATACTTCAGCAATAGAGTAGTAAATGTCTGGAACACTCTACCTGATCGCACCAGCGTGCCTCCCGTCCCTGTCCTACTGTACCCATTTGTATGTACTCATTTTATGTGTTTATGGCTATGTTTTGCTTCTTTATATCCATTTATTTGTGCCATTTTTTTCATGTTTCCTGTTTCCTTGCACTTGTTTACAAATAAATAAATAAATAAATAAATAAAATAAAGAGCACCAAGGTCTTCACAGTTCAACACTGAGTTACAGACGTTTCTCTTCTATTCCAACCTTCAAGACATGGCTCTTCTCGATTGAGATGGAGTCCCTTGTTGAATGCAAGAGCAGCCTAAAAAATGGGGGACAGGTTGGGTCCGAGGCCTGCCCCTCTATTAAATGAAGGATTTTCCACTTCAGCATAAATGGATTCCTTCACTCCTCTCTCAAGCCATCTATGAGTAGGCAGAGAGTTGTTAAGGTTGTTGCTCCTAAATCCATCCCTGTCCAAAATGTGAACGTTGTGATCCTCAAAAGAGTGTCCTTTTTCTTTTAAGTGGAGGTATACCGCTGATTTGGTTCCTGTAGTATCACTTCTCCTGTGCTGGGCCATCCTCTTTGTGTAAAGACTGCTTGATTTCTCCAATGTAGAGCTCTGAACATTCCTCACTGCATTGGACTGCAACACTACATTGCTCTTCTCATGTTTTGGTGTACAATCCTTCCCTCAATAGAGGTGGAGGACTCAGACACAACCTGTCCCCCGTTTTTTAATATTGCTCTTGCATCAGTTCCCCAGGAAGATCAAGACTACTTGATTCACCAGGGAGGTCACACTTAATGACCCACCTAAGAGAAGGATTTAGAAGCAAGGACCCTTAACAACTATCTGCCTACTCACCTAACAAACCTATTCACATTAGTTGAGAAATGAAACCACCATATGGGGGTCCCCCTAACCAACTTGCTCAAACTTTAGATGCTTGGATAAGCAGCAAAACTTTTCAAACTAAAAAGAAGTCCAGTTGCCATGATCCAACTTCCAAACGATTCAAAGTTACGATTGACTACTCAAAAGATACAACCTGGTTCGTAACTTCTAATGGCCATACCCTGCAGTCACAAGACCACATTTTGAGCACTTGGTAACCCCACATTTATGGCTGTTTGCAATGTCCCATGGTCACATGACCATGATTACATTTTTGCTGAAAACGGGTGGTTACTTCTGATTTTCTGCAAAAAGTACCCCATCGTGAACAAAGGCTTAATAGCCACTGCAAAAAGGTCATAAAGTCAGGCCCGGTCACATGATAGCTTGCTTTATGACCATCATGACTTACAACTATAATGGGCAGGCTCCACTATGGTCATAAGACAAGGATTTCCTATATGCTCTTCAAAGCATCCTATTAAATTAATCTTAGTGTGTATTTGCTCAGGTTGCTTATTTCAGATGCTCCAAATTTGGTCATGAAATTACCTACGAGAAGAACAATAGTGGATCTTCCATCATTAGCTATAGACTATCACTGTCTATGTAGCTTGCTTCTCAACCACCTTCTATACTTCAAAGCCAAAAGCAATATTGGGTTTCAGAGCTGATCACCTATACAAAAATGTCAGCTTGCAAGCTTCGGAATTTTGCAGATTTCTGTGGTAAGTGTTTCAGAGCTGCAGAAAGGAATTGTAGGTATCAAATCCAGTCCTACTGTAGGAGAAGGAGAGGAAGAACCTGGTGGTGGAGTTAAAAGAGGGATCAGTCTAGAATCCCTCCATAGCCACAAGCAAACTAGCAATAAATCAGTTTAATTGGACCCTCACGTGTGGACCTGGTCTTTCACGCCTGACACATAGAGACTATTGAACTTCAGACACACACAATCAGCAATATGGACAGTGAAAAAGGATATCCTTCATATGTGGCATGTGTTGGATGAGCTTCTTCCTCTTTCTCTATGAATTCCAAACAGCCTCTTTATTGCTTTTTCCCTTTTTTGGCCTGGTTAACTTCTGTTCTATTTACATTTGTCTAATTCAGGGGTGAAATCCAGCAGGTTCTGACAGGTTCTGGAGAACCGGTAGAGGAAATTTTGAGTAGTTTGGAGAACCGGCAAATACCACCTCTGGCTGGCCCCAGAGTGGGGTGGGAATGGAGATTTTGCAGTATCCTTCCCCTGCCACGCCCACCAAGCCACACCACGCCCACCAAGCCACGCCCACAGAACCAGTAGTAAAAAAAATTGGATTTCACCACTGGTCTAATTAAAACAACAACCACAACGTGGAAATGACAATTCAACTCTCCCCCCCTCTCAAGTCATAGGAAGGGTCAAAGTTCAACAAGAAAATAAAGCTTTTCTTGAAAAACACCTTCCAAGCAATGTGAACATTTCTAAAAGCAACAGGTTACATAATACGGAGAAAGGGTTCATAAAGTTTAATATTGGAATGCTGTTTCTTGACGGCTGAAGCCAAAAGCTAAATTCAGAGAAGCTGCATTTTCTAGAACTGTGGAAATATTTAAAAAAACAAAAAAAAATGTAGAAAAGTTTCTTATGGGTACGTCTTTCACCATCCTCTGATTCATCTGACTTGGAAAGCAAAACAAACACATTGCTGCATTCAAAGTATTGCACAAGATAATTCGCAAGAATGAGCTGTGTCCACAGTTCCTAGAAAAGGAGAGAGAGAAAAAAAATCCACAGCAATGCAGGCAGCCAACTCGTTCAGTGTCAACTCTAGGCATCGTCCCAGGCCTAGCAGTAAAATGAGTCACTGTGAGTCACACCAAAGCTATTTTTGCTTTGAAAGTATTGCCAGGCCCTGTGTTAATATTCAACCCGTGGTAAATTTAGCAATGGCAGGAAAAACAAGAGTTTCCATGGTTGCTCCCCAACAACATTTATGATGTTTGTGTGCAACTAATAAACTCAGAAGGTTAAGCCAAATTCATTAGAGACAACTCCCCCCCCCTTTTTTATTTTTAATTAGCAAACCCAAAGCTTGGGACCTTGGTTTATGACTCACGCCGTTGCTACTTTTTATGGCAAATAAATTGAAATAAAAAGCAATCATTCATTCGCAATCCATCAAGGGCTAAACATTAAAAAACCCCTGTTAGGAACATGTTTCTCCCTGTTCTTTGGGATGCTGCCTCTTCCTTTCTGCTTTCCTCTCTCTCATTATTGAAGGAAAGCGGTTATCCATTAATTACTCAGCCAGAGTTGGAATTAGAAGCAATTAAGAGAACTATGTTTACCCACTGATCATTTTGGCTATCAGATATCAACTGGCTACAGATGTGTGATTGTGATGTAAACTTTCATTACTATGTGAAGATAGCGTCTGTGAATGAAAGCTTATCGCGTCTCTCATGTGAATTCAGTGCCAGCCATTCTGTAAATGAAGCCAGCAGGAGGAGGAAGAGGATTCTGGATGCCAAGGTTAGATTTTATAAACAGAAGCAGTGGAAACGAGACACAGAGATGGAGGAATTCCAGCGAGCAAAAACGGAAGCAGCAACACATAAGCGAGCCTGCAAGCTCTAATCGCAATTCCATTTAGATCAGCTATGCTGAGTAAGAATTTTGGGAGCTGGAGCCACACACATCAGAAGGGACTAGATTGGAGAAAGCTAATCCACAGACAGTAGATCAACTGACAAGTTAAGAGGATGAGAGACATCAAGAGAATGATCCAGCAGCTGGATATGCAATGTTGTAGGATAATGGGTTCCATTCTACTGAAGGCTGAAAGGGAGATGGTTAAATTGCCACGGCTTTAGAACAAAATTTTGAATCGATGGTAGTGTTTATTACAACCCGGCCTATTGTAATTACTTGGACGATCGCTGAAGTGTTACAGGGGAGATGGTAAACGCTTCAAAGGCTGCAACTCACCTCTTCCCATCTGAGCATCATGGCAGTGCAGATTTGGGTACCGCAGTACATTTTAGTCTACCTGAATTGGAAGCTGTTTCTCAAGCACAATTGTTGATTGCATTTGTGCAACATGCTTCACCAGGTTGCTGAATTAACCTACCTTCTGGGATTGCATAACACACTGAAATATGAATTAATAAAATAGGCTGGGCAGATAAGCCAATTCAAATCAGAATAGAGCTGGAGGGGACCTTGGAGGTCTTCTAGTCCAATCCCCTGCTCAAGCAGGAGACGCTATACCATTTCAGACAAGTGGCTGTCCAGTCTCTTTAAAACCTCCAGTGATGGAGCACCCAGAACTTCTGAAGGCAAGCCATTCCACTGGTTAATTGTTCTCACTGTTAGGAAATTTCTCCTTAGTTCTAGGTTGCTTCTCTCCTTGATCAGTTTCCACCCATTGCTTCTTGTCCTGCCTTCAGGTGCTTTGGAGAATAATTTGACCCCTTATTCTTTGTGGCAGCCCCTCAAATATTGGAATGCTGCTATCATGTCCACCCCCCTAGTCCTTCTTTTCTCTAGACTAGCCATATCCAAATCCTGCAACCGTTCTTCAAATGTTTTAGTCTCTAGGCCCTTAATCATCTTAGTTGCTCTTCTCTGCACTTTTTCCATAGTCCTTGACTTATGACCACAATTGGAACCAGAAGTTCCGTTGGTAAGCAAGGTGGTTGTTAAGTGAATCATGGCTGATTTTATGACCTTTTTGCCATAGTTGTTAAGTGAATCACTGCAATTGTTAAGTGAATCCTGCGGTCATTAAGCAAATCCAGCTTCTCCCATTGACTTTGGTTGTTGGAAGCCAGCTGGAAAGGTCACAAATGGTAATCACATAACTCTGGGATGCTGCAACCATCATAAATATTTGCCAATTGTCAATCACCCAAATTTTGAATGTGTGACCCTGGGGATGCTGCAATGGTGGTAAGTGTGACGATCAGTTGTAAGACACTTTTTTCAGTGCCACTGTAATTTTGAACCATCACTAAATGAATGGTTATAAGTCGAAGACTATCAGTACAATAAACTAAAACACATATACCCACAATATACACACATCTGATTAAATCTAACCAATCTTAGCATCCTATACAAAGGCAATTGTTGGGCTTTTATTTAACACAAGTAAGTTTATTTTTATAACACTGCTATATGGACACACTTGCAGTTCTGGGTGTGGATATGAAGTTCCTTTTCAGCTTTTATTTGTTTTTAGCCACTTGATGAAAAGAAGACTAAAGGCTGGCTCAGATACTATCCATATTTGCTGGTAGGCAGATCATAAGAAAACTCTGCAATGTTTGTGATCAACCCAGATTTCTTCAGAAAGATGGTTCAAGATCAGATCTGGAAATGCTGCAATTCCACCACAGTTTGGCCTTGATTTTTTATGTGGGAAATTATTTTTTCACATTCCCAGTCCTACAAAAAGTACATTAACAAATCAGACATCCTGGCCAGCTGTTCAGATTGGAATGCAAATATCATTGGGATTTCACATTCCTTCATATTTTGCAATGTAGATTTTGGCTTTTAAAAAAGTACATATTTTTGGATAAAATATATTGAGAAATAAAGATTCTTTTGAGGAAAATACAATGAAGAATACATATTTACCAGCAGTTCTGCAGATTTTTTTAAACTTTCAGATATAGGCAACAAATTGGGTTTATAAAACTGATCTTCACCAAACTGGTGTTCTTCAATGCCATTGCTGGCTAAGATTTCTGAAAGTCGAAATTCAACATATCTGAATGGCATCAAGTTTGCATAAAACAATATAGACTCATCTACCCCATAAGATCCATCCTGTATGACATATTTCATAGAAAATCTTAGTGTAGCCTTCAATTCCAATAGCTTTCTTTTGCAAGCCTAAATATTTGCATTAAAATAAATATATTTTTCCTAGGGCTTTAATTCCCTCCCCTACATCACCCTCACTTTATTTTCTTGTCTCTTGTATGTCCACTTGTACATTGTAAGTTCTCCAAACAAGAGATTTCTACTTCTATGCTGTACTGAGTGGGGCAGCATGGTGGCTTAGTGGTTAAGACGCTGGACTTGTCGGTTGGAAAGTCAGTAGCCCAGGTTTGAGACCCGAGCACCACGTGATGGGGTGAGCTCCCGTCCTTGCCTCAGCTCCTGCTCACCTAGCAGTTCAAAAGCACTACCTGTATAGAAGCAAACAACATTCTCCCAGCCATCTGCTACTTTCACAATGGCCAACAGAACAACATGTCTGAGCTGCTCCAAATTTAAAGGGGCTCTCTGCCAATAAGATATTCAGTCCCAAAAGCGCCTAGCTAATTCGGGTGGATTGCTCAAGAAATGAGAGCCAATACTGCTTCATGTTTGCCTATCCATGTTTTGAAACACATCGTGCTTGGCAGCTGCCAAAAATTAATGGTGCATTACCGATGTAGGTCTGAGGATCTTGAAACATCGATGGGAACAAGCTACCAGAGTCCCTTGATTTCTGCTTGTTCAAAGGAAACATTTCAAATAAGTTTGCTTCAGTAATATCCCACGGGTGTAGGGGTGGATATTAGAGAAAGAAAAAAAAAAACCCGAAAGGTAATTATGTAGATAGATTACCAGAGCCACATTAGATTGCCAAACAATTACACATGATTATGACTGCCTGTTAAAGAAATGCTTTCTTCCTTTGCATTTTAATGCAAGGCTTTTATTCATCAGACTTAAGTTGTTGTAATTATTATTTGCAGCCTAGAGTGAGATAAAGTAATCAAGCTGCTATTACTTACTGCTCTCCTGACTGTGGGAAGAGGATTCCTACACAACCTCTGTTTACGAGTCCAGACACAACTTGTAAAAGTCAAAGACCCGTCAACATTTTCTCTCCCGTGGCTTTTCATCACCATGCAGATTTAAGGTAAATGACGGTGTTCATTCCCAGGAGATTCAGCTAAGGTTGATTGTCCTCATTTCTATCCCCAGTGGACAAAAATACTTAATTAGGAGTTTCTTTATTTTTTCTTTTGAAATCCTATGGTTAAATGAGCAACAGTCTCTCCCCAAGGACAAGGCAAAAGGGAAAGTCACTGGCTGAATTCACACAGCACAATAGACAAAGTTAAAATCAAGTTTGCTGGTTCGTAGTTAAAAATGTTTTGGAATTCAATCTTTCTGGTAAGATGTTAGATGGATCACACCAACATATTAAAATTATTGCATAATTTATTTGCTTGCACATCAGCATTGAAATTTTGAAATTTTTCGATAAATCATAAGGTGGCCTCATTCTCTCTTTCTAACGGGAATTGTCCCTTCTCTGGTAAAACCTTTCTCTAAAATATTTTTAACATTTATTTGCTGGCATTTTAAAAAGTCTCAAAATTTAGGCCCTTTTTTGGATTTTATCTCTCTTAAGCTTCCAAGAGAAAGAACTACTAACTATTCTATGTATTTCCTCTCTGACATTGGTAGACGTTTAACCCTGCCTTGATTAAAGTAGTTTACATCTATTTCCCCCAACATAGAAATACAGAATAATAGAGTTGGAAGGGACCTTGGAGGTCTTCTAGTCCAACCCCCGGCTCAAGCAGGAGACCCTATACCGTTTCAGACAAGTGGCTGTCCAGTCTCGTCTAAAAAGCCTCCAGTAATGGAGCATCCACAACTTCTGTAAACAATTTGTTCCACTGGTTAATTGTTCTAACTGTCAGGAAATTTCTCCTTAGTTCTAGGTTGGATCTCTCCTTGGCTAATTTCCATTCTTTGTTTCCTGTCCTGCTCTCAGGTGCTTTGGAGAATAGGTTGACCCCCCTCTTCTTTGTGGCAGCCTCTCAAATGCTGGAAGACTGCTTCATGTCACCCCTAGTCCTTCTTTTCATTAAACTAGACATAGACATACCCAATTCCTGCAACCATTTTTCGTATGTTTTAATCTCCAGGCCCTTCATCATCTTAGTTGTTCTTCTCTGCACTCTTTCCAAAGTCTCAACATCTTTTTTATAATGAGGTGACCAAATATTGTATAGAATGTGAAGGATGTGTGGTTTTATTTTTATTTTTATAGTTTTCTTATGTATGATGTACACTGAAGATGGCATTTAATTTCGTTGTATGAGGTGCAATGACAATAAAGTAAACTAAAAAAAAAACACTGGATGCAGTATTCCAGATGTGGTCTTACTAAGGTTTTATAAAGCGGTACTAATACTTCCCATGATCGCGACTCTATCCCCCCTGTTTATGCAACCAAGGATTGCATTGTCTTTTTTGGCTGCTGCCGCACAATGCTGGCTTATATATTTAAGTGATTGCCCACTAGGACTCCATGGTCCCTCTCACAGTGATTGCTTTTTAGCCAGGTTTCTCCTAATCTGTACTTGTACATTAAGCATCTTATAGACATATTGAGACTCCAGCTCCCATCAAACCTACTCAGCACTGGTTGTCTAATAGGCATGTAGAAAGGAGATTACTTAAGGAGGGCTGCTTTACAACCTACATTGCATTTTATAATTGGCTGTAATATTATTAACAATTACATACAAAGCAGTGGATCTTGGCTATGCATAGCAGTGTTAAGAATATCATACAACCTGTTAATACTTAAGAAATAAACCGCTGCCACGAATAGAAGTCTGTAACTCTTAAAACAACTGAAGACTTTCATCAGTCAAATCCGAGAGAAATGATTCTTAAAAGGAGCATGGAGTGTAGAAACAAATTGCAACTCATCCAACAGTCTCCTCATATGCACATTACTAATCCTAAAGATGGACAAAATTTCTGATGAGTGCAAGCAAGCCTGGTCACAGGATGTAATGATTTTGTAATACAACTCAATTGCACAAATGAATTACTTATACAATCAAGAATTATGGGAACAGAATGATCTGATGAAGAGGGGAAAAATGTTGCTGAACATCACCAAAATCAGCTGCAGTTGCTTAATTGCTAAGCCCAGGCAACTATGGCACTAAGCTGAAAGGATCCAAAAGTTTTCTTCTCTGCAAAGATAATAACGTCACTAATTCGCAATACTGCTGGGCAGAGGGTTGGCGCCCCTGCTCTCCACAAGCAATAAGTTCTAACTTCGGGGTGGGGGTGGGGGCAAAAGAGAAAAAATACTGCTGGGTTGAATGTCTGGGGAAGAGTGAGAGCAGTGAAGCAAGCCTGAATATTAGTCAGTTGACTGGTCAAGGCAATTTTGTATTGCGAAACATTCCCTGAAGTGCTGAGTAAATTCTTAGGTGAGAAAAAGCTCTGAGAAGTGCACAGCAGAATTTACAAAAAGTAACAGAATAACAAAGTTGGAAGGGACCTTGGAGGTCTTCTAGTCCAACTCCCTGCTCAGGCAGGGAGCCCTGTACCATTTCAGACAAATGGTTGTCCAATCTCTTCTCTTCCAGTGTTGGAGCACCCACAACTTCTGGAGGCAACCCATTCCACTGATTAATTGTTCTCACTGTCAGGAAATGTCTCCTTAGTTCTAGATTGCTTCTCTCCTTGATTAGTTTCCACCCATTGCTTCTTGTCCTGCCCTCGGGTGCTTTGGAGCATAGCTTGACTCCCTCTTCTTTGTGGCCGCCCCTGAGATATCAGAATACCGCTATCATGTCACCTCTACTTCTTCTTTTCATTAAACTAGAGATTCCCAATTCCTGCAACCGTTCTTTGTATGTTTTAGCCTCCAGTGCCAAATGTGTGCTTATGTTTCCTTGCTCTAAGGTGGGGCTGGATGAGGAAGACAGAGCACTGAGAATCACCTCCGATGATCTGGATGCTGGCTGGTTGTTTTGCCCCGTTTCTGACATGCTATCTGCTATTTCTGATAAGATGGTCTCTGGTGTGGTATAAGAATTTGCAGGAGTATCTTTCCACAGCCACTTAGCAATAGCAATAGCACTTAGACTTATATACCGCTTTACAGTGCTTTACAGCCCTCTCTAAGCGGTTTACAGAGTCAGCATATTGCCCCCAACAATCTGGGTCCTCATTTTACCCACCTCGGAAGGATGGAAGGCTGAGTCAACCTTGAGCCGGTGAGATTTGAACCGCCGAACTGCAGCTAGCAGTAAGCTGAAGTAGCCTGCAGTACTGCACTCTAACCACTGCGCCACCTCGGCTCATCCTGCAAATGATTAGCAATATCTCCACTCAAATCAAATCTATCTTCAACACAGTCATAGATCAGCATAAACACAGGCGCAGGTAGTCCTCGACTTAAAACGGTTCATTTGGTGACCGTACAAAGTTACAACGGCACTGAAAAAAGTGATTTATGACAGTTTTCACACTTACGACCGTTATGGCATCCCCATGATCACGTGATCAAAATTCAGACGCTTGACAACTGGTTCATATTGATGATGGTCACAATGTCCTGGGGTCATGTGATCCCCTTTTGCCACCTCCTGGCAATCAAAGTCAATGGGGAAGCCAGATTCACTTAACAGCCGTGTTACTAATGTAACAAGTGCAAGTATTCACTTAACAACTGTGGCAAGAAAGGTCCTAAAATGGGGCAAAACTCACTTAAATGTCTCACTTAGCAACAGAATTGTTGGGCTCAATTGGTGTCCTAGGTCGAGGATTAACTATAGACCTTAATTTATTAACACAATTCATCCCGGAATAACTGTACAGGTAGCCCTGGGGCTGCATTGAATCTTGGAGATTCATAAAGAATTAACAAACTTTTCTAATGATGAGAAAGTAACATTTAACATAATGGGGGTGAGTTCCACCTCTCTTGTCTGGAGAATGGTGTGGGGGACTCAAACCCCTTGGTAGAGGATAAATAGAAATAGAATCAAGGAAGCCATAAATTTCGGCTGGCCATAAAAGTGAGCTGTGGTCCCAAATTCCAACCTTAATATATTTATTTTAATTATTTTTTATTAAAAGAATCTTTATCAAATTTAAACAGAACAATAAAATATAAAGGAGAGGAGAATATTTGGACTTGGTGCTCTCCGACCTTAGTTGTTTTCACCTGGGAAACTGACCATCCTACACCAAAAAAACCAGTAGAGAATTCCTGGAAGCCTGGCACTCTGACAAGTTAGCCATCAACAGGCACATAGACATAAACAATATCTACATACTGTGCAAGAGAGACAATCAACAAGCCAAAAAGGAAACAAAAGGACCAAAACATACCAGCAATCAAGTCAGATGAGTAGAGATTAACACTAAGATTAAGATTAGACCAGCAATCAAAAAGTAAATAAGGAACAATCAAGGAACTGCCAAAAGAGCTAACAGTCAACAGCTATACAGGTAGTCCTCAGCTTACAACAGTTCACTTAGTGACTGTTCAAAGTTACAACGGCACTGACAAAAGTGACTTATGATCATTTTTTACACTTATGACCATTTTAGCATCCCCATGGTCATTTGATTCGTGGTGATTTACATTCGGATGCTTGACAGCTGACTCACATTTATGACGGCTGCAGTGTCCCAGGGTCATGTGATAAGAGCCGAGGTGGCGCAGTGGTTAGAGTGCAGCACTGCAGGCTACTTCAGCTGACTGCTAGCTGCAGTTCGGCGGTTCAAATCTCACCGGCTCAAGGTTGACTCAGCCTTCCATCCTTCCAAGGTGGGTAAAATGAGGACCCAGATTGTTGGGGGCAATATGCTAACTCTGTAAACCGCTTAGAGAGGGCTGTAAAGCACTGTGAAGCGGTATATAAGTCTAAGTGCTATTGCTATTTTACAACTTCCTGATAGGCAAAGTCAATGGGGAAGCCAGATTTACTTAACAACTGTGTTACTACCCTGTTTCCCCCAAAATAAGACATCTCCTGATAATAAGCCCAATCGGGCTTTTGAGTGCATGGCAATAAGGCCAAGTGCTTATTTCAGGGTTCAAAAAAATATAAGACAGGGTCTTATTTTTGGGGAAACACGGTAACTTAACAACTGAAGTGATTCACTTAACAAATGTGGCAAAAAAGCCGTAAAATGGGGCAAAACTCACTTAACAAATTTCTCACTTCGCAACATAAATTTTGGGCTCAATTGTAGTCGTAGGTTGAGGATTACCTGTACCAGGAAACCATCAAGACCATCTCCACCAACAATGACAGGGCAAGCCATTAGAATATAAACTGAGAGCAAATCCCACTCCTTACTAGCACTGATGATGCTACCTAGTTTGGTAATGAAACATATGCAAGAAAACAACCAAACTCAGAAAGCCCCAAGGACCATTCACAAACTATCATAAAAACAGAAGGAAATAAAATGCTAAAGTTAAAAAGTGACAAAAAAGTACATAAAACAAATTATTACAAAAGATGACCTTTGACTTTTTCCAGTCCAGAAACAATAGTAAAATACAACAACCTCTAGGTTTAAACGAATAATAGCAATTACATAACCTTTAAAGTGCTAATAATTGTATATTATTAATATTAAAAACAATTCATATACAGTATTCTTAATTTAAGTTTAATCTAACCTATAATAACCTATTAACTATAAACAATTCATAATCATATATTTAACAATGAACAATATTTCTCTAACGACATCAAGTGTCATCGTCAAATCCCAAAGTCAAAGATACAGTATGTGCATTTTATAAGACTTTGGCTGGCTGACAAGTACAAGTGCTTTCTAAAAACATTGTGTGGGCTTCTCCCTTCAAATCTATTGTTTTAGTTATTTGCAGATTGATGCAGATTTAATCAATCAGTTAAGAGTTAAAAGATTAAGCACTCTTTGATTTATAGAGTAAGACTTCTTAAAATGAATGACAACTTTATTCGTTATCATCATGATTGCCAGTCTTCCTGGTCTATTCAGGTGACTCAATCATGAATTTAAATACTCTTTTCTAATACCCATCTCAGCAGCTGACAGCAGCAAATTGATCTGTTCTGGGTGATGGAGGGAGCTAAGCAAAGTCATGCCTTGGACAGGAGACCACTAAGAAATATTGAGGCTCTATACTAGAATGGGAAGTTTTTAAAAATTCCTTAAAGTAGGTGGTGGCTAACCATTTTTGCATGGCTTTCAAGAGCTCTTCAACAATATGTCCATGACGTCATCACCTTCCGATTTTCCCACCCTACCTCTTCCTCCATGAGAATTTAACAGCAGCTGTTGCCATAAGTTGGATCTTTTGAGCAAATATTTGACAGTTTTAAGAGTTAGACGTTGTATGTATGTGTGAGTGTTAATTACCTATATGCATGTTGGTATGTATTCCCCCTGAAGCTAAGGCAGAAACATTCCATTACAATTGCATGGTTATTGTTTTGAATACCTTAGCAGCATAACCTTTGTGGTTGTGAGAAAATGAAGACTGCCAAGCCAATATAGTATCCGTAAATGATCTATTTCCTAGCCAACACCTGCTTCTTTTTCAAAAGATAAACTTGGTTTAGGCCTAGAATTCCCATTTTACTATAGATTAAGTTCATTACATCTGAACTGTTGCAGAAGGCTGCAGTAAACGAGAAAGAAATTATTCCTAAACTATCTTACGTTCCCAATATTGCACCAGGATTAATGGCCTTCATGTGTAAAAGGAGGCATAAAAAAAATCAAACCGCCCAGGTAGAATTTGAATTTCAGGGCATTGAGTTCCAGGGCAGCCTACACAACTCCTAAAATACTCACCAGGATTATTTTTGTATTTCACTGAAATTCGAGTTCAAGTTATTCATCAATAAGGGATTGAGGGAGGTCTTGCACACTAGTTAAGGACCAGGGTTGTGTAGAAACCCCAAATTAATTGAGAACTTAACTTGAAAATAGTGCTAAGAGTTCTGTGGCCCTCCCCATCAAAGAACTACATTTCCCAGGATTCTCTAGGAATGCTTTTTACAGATTGGGGCATTGAAATTTCAAATGTTCTGCCCACCTCTTCATTACAAAGCAAAGATTATGTCCCTCAACCATTCTTCTCTAACTCCCAGTGGCTCACTCTCGGGTATTATGCATGTCACCATATCCTAATAATATATTCTTCAGGGGAACAAAGTTCTGAGAGCAGGTGAGTTCTCCTTTGCTGAAGGTACATTAGGACAGCGGTCCCAACCTTTCCAGATTGGCGGTCTGATGGGGAAGGAAAGGGGATGATTCTGTGTGAGCGGCAGGCGCGTGCGCAGCTCCATTTGCACAATGAAGCTTCATGGGCAAGCGTGCGCACCCGTGGAAATGGAGCTTCGCGCGCAAGCACACATGCCTGCTGCTCGTGCAAGGGGAGCTACGCGCTCACCTGCCTCTTGAGCAGCCTGGTTTTAAATGGGCCACGGCCTGATAGTGGGCTGTGGGTTGGGGAGCTCTGCGTTAGCACATTATATCAGCATTCTTACCTGCAGACTTTGCACAGACTTCTCTTGCTAAGGAAGTATATTGTTAAGAGCTCTTTCTTTTCTTTGCCGAGAACAGAAATCTAGTCTGTAATTCATAATTGCTCATTTCCTCTCCCAACAAAGTATTTTAATACAATTATTATACCAAGCTGGAGGCAGCCGTGTCTTGGCTAATCTCAGAATGCTAAGCAGGATCAGGCGTTAATGTTGAGAAGGGGGCAACCAGAGAATAGAATAGAATAGAATAGAATAGAATAGAATAGAATAGAATAGAATAGAATAGAATAGAATAGAATAGAATAGAATAGAATAGAATAGAATTAGAACAGAATAGAATAGAATAGAATAGAATAGAATAGAATAGAATAAGAACAAGAACAGAATTAGAACAGAACAGAACAGAACAGAACAGAACAGAACAGAACAGAACAGAATAGATGGAAGGGACCTTGGTGGTCTTCTAATCCAACCCCCTGCTTAGGCAGGAAAACCTATAGCACTTCAGATAAATGGTTATCCAACATCTTCTTAAAAACTTCCAGTGTTGGAGCATTCACAACTTCTGGAGGCAAGTTGTTCCACTGATTAATTGTTCTAATTGTCAGGAAATTTCTCCTTAGTTCTAAGTTGCTTCTCTCCTTGATTAGTTTCCACCCATTGCTTCTTGTCCTGCCCTCAGGTGCTTTGGAGAATAGCTTGACCCCCCCTCTTCTTTGTGGCAGCCCCTGAGATAAAGGGGCTTTTGTACTGAGAATCTCAACATTTGAAAATCAGCAATAGTAAACACTTCCATATTCTTAGCAAGATAATCCCATGAGTTTGTCTAGGTCATCAAAAGGAGTTGACTCAAGAGAAACTTGTCCTTTGATTTTCCTTTGAAATCCACAGTATCCCAGTGCCTGAAGAACTTAGATGCCTTACTCCAAAAATCTTCAAAAGGTTTTCTGTATCAGCCTATCCACAATTATCTATCTACTTTAAGAAAACATGCTCCAGAGAAGCAGTTTCCAGACACTTCCTTCATGCAAACTATTGCCTTATCATCATCCCAAGCTTTGGTAGGTCACAATAAGCCAAGAATTAGCCTTAAAAGTCTGAAAGAAGTGACCCCACACCAGTTTAAAAAGTGCTCGTGGAACACCAAAATTAAATGCCTATTAATTTTTTCAAAATCAATTGGATATGAACTAGTTCCATAGATAGGCCCTCTGGGTTTTTTTTTCTTGCCTTCTGCAAACTGGAAATGCAACTTGTGTTATTCCCAATAGCATTCTGGCTGTGGATGCCTGGAAGAAATTTGGAAAACAAGCTGTCCAAGGTCCCAGTTTTCCCATAGCAGCCCCAAAATGACTGAATTGGGCCATAGGGATTTTAATATGCTGCGGTGTTGCAGGGCTTATATACACAAGCTGTAAACCTGGGAACAGACACCGTAAGCATTTTCTAACAATACAGTTCCATGATTATAGCAAAGGTCTCTTTAGCGTTGCAACACAGCCTGGATTGTGAAATTGGAGCAATTTTGTTAAGAGTGACAAAACAAAAACAGCTTACCTAATCAGTTTAGAAAGATCATATCAAAAAGAGAATGTAACATACGTATAATTTTTTTTTTAAAAAAGCTCATCTTCAAATATTAAAAAAGGTTATGAAGCAAGATTTTCCTTATATAATTATACAAATAAAACCAGCACCATGAGAATAAAAAAAAATATTTTTTACTACTGGGACACCTTCCTTGGAGCCTAGTAAAAGTAATGAAAATCATGGCTTCATCCTCCCATTGTCCTCTTTTGTGTTTTAAAACAATTTACTAGTAAATTAAAAGGAAAAGGTTGAATCTGTTTAAATGTACATATTAATTGGAAACAGAGTATAACAGGAATCGTTCTGGCTTCCATTCAGTTTGACAATAGAGAATTTGCTCTCAAAATTCTTTCAAGAGAGAAGAGAATTTTGGTGAAAATCTCATGAAGTGTTGTGTGCTCACACTAACGAGAAGGCTCTTTGGGCATGAAGTCCTTTTGGATGCTATACAAGGATTTCTGCAGGTCCCTAGAGCTTTAAATTTAATTTAATGCTTCAATTCAATCCCAAAGAGGGATTAATTCAACCCCATTCAATGCATCAGGAGGAAACTCCTTCCGAGGGGTTCTTTTTGAGTTGGTCACTAATATGGAAGAATCCTGTCCTTGAGAAATTATTAGAAGATTTTTTTTTCCTTCCCAAGAAAGAATCCAGAGAAATCATCCCTCACACATTTGATGGAGAAATTCAAAAAAGCCAGTCTGTTAAAATGGATGGGAGCAGAAAGGCCACAAAAAAACTCTATGCACTTTTTCTTCACAACATTCTAGCTAGGAATACTGTTTTGCCTTTCTTCTTCTTCGAAAAGCCAAGAGGTAATTTGGGATGGGAGGCCTGAGCAAAAATGTATGTGCTACTTGTTTTAGAATAGATGCAAAGCAGTGGTTTTTCTACCACTGACTACTGCAAGGCGCATGGACTGCCCTTGAAAAGTACCCAGAAACTTTAATTAGTTCAAAACGTGATGCCCTGCATGGTTTTGTGCAAGTCTCGATTTGCACATTTGTCACTTCTCTTGCAGATTTGTTTCCGGCTCCAATTCGAGGTGCTGGTTTCATTTTTTAAAACCTTACATGACTTGGGACCAGATTATTTTAAGGACCGTCTTTTTTCTCATTTTCATCTACCCAACTCACCAGTGCAGGGAGGCAGGGTCCCTTCTCTTATGGGGGTTCATCTAGTGCAAAACAAGAAGAAGGACCTTTTCCATGGTGGCTCTCTCCCTGTGAAACATCAACCCTGTGGGAATCAGATTGGTCCCCACCTTGATACTTTCAAAAGACCCTTAAGGCATGTTTCTGCCAGTGGACCTAGGGACCCAAGGGTGGCACAAAGCCCATCAAGTGGCTAGTTTGATTGTTGTTGCTAAGGAGTTGCCAGGTTTTGTATTTGGGATCTTATTTCTCGTAAGCTGCCTGGAGTCACTGTGAGTTGGGTGGTTATATAAATTTTCTTAATACATGAATAAATATCACAGGTTAGTAGTAAGAGACAAAAGTAACAGAGCAGAGGTGGGTTCCTACCGGTTCGGACCGGTTCTATAGAACCGTTAGTAATGTGGCGGCCTGGGTCGCTGGAACCGGCAGCGACCCAGGCCTGCCATGCCCTCGAGCCGGTTCTCTCGGCGGTGCCATAGGTGCCGCCATCTTGTTTTTTGCTTCTGCGCATGCGCAGCTTTTTTTAAGTACTGCGCATGCGCGCCCGCGCGTCGCATCCATGAGCGAACCGGCAGTACCTGAATCCGGAACCCACCCCTGTAACAGAGGCACTGAGACCATATACAACATGATGAGCTTAGCGATAAAGTCACACTTACACTGAGCCTTCATTTGCTTTATCTGCTCCTTAAATAGGACCACTTTCTCATTTCTTTGTAAATCAGCACTACAGTTCTTGCTTTCCAGGTTTCTGAATCTCTCCATGACTAGATGTCTTAAATCTGGGACAATTTCTGGTTTATCTTGTTTTATCTGGGAAAGAAAAACACATAAAATAAAAGAAGACATAGATTTAACCCAGTTGTTCCCAAGCAAATATCAGTTCTCTGAGCTCATCAGAAAAAAAAGGCAGTGATTTTCTAAAATTCCCAGATTATTTACTTTGCTCCAATGACATTAAATTCCGGAACGGCAAGAATATGGAAATTATTACACCAACTTTACAGTCCGTACCACAATTCTCATTAAAATTGGATTAACGCACTTAAGTAATGACTTGCTTTGATTCAAATGGAGAATTTTGAAATGAACATGCTAAAAAAAATCTGCCACAAAATACTATCATAACATTGCACCATGTACACAATTTTAAAGCTTCCAGAGCAGTAAAAGAGAACGGAAGAAATGCCATCAGAAATGAAGCATTCTCAGAAATTGTGATATTGAAACTATGCATGCTAATTCAATAGAAAGGTTAAATATTCTTTTTTAAAAAAATTAAACAAATGGACTGAACTCACTGTGAGAAAAGGGAGAGACAAAGCAACATTGATTTGCATTTACCATTTTCCCCCGCCAATACATTGATAGAGACTTAATGGAGGAAGGAATGCAACCATGTCCAGTAGCAAGCATACTCTATCTCTGTAAAGCGTCAACCAAATGCATCAATATCTCCTTAGGATTGGCCAGATCACTACTTCACTCTGTTCTGCGATGTTTTGAAATTTTGAATTCTGCACAAAATTAAAATGTGTCCAGTCTACTTTTAGGTAAAGGTAAAGGTTCCCCCGCACATGCGTGCTAGTCGTTTCCGGCTCTAGGGGCGGTGTTCATCTCCGTTTCTAAGCAGAAGAAGAAGCCAGCGCTGTCCGAAGACGTCTCCGTGGTCATGTGGCCGGCATGACTAAAAGCTAAAGGCGCACAGAGCGCTGTTACCTTCCCACCAAAGTGGTCCCTATTTTTCTACTTGCATTTTTTATGTGCTTTCGAACTGCTAGGTTGGCAGAAGCTGGGACAAGTAACGGGAGCTCACCCCGTTACGCGGCACTAGGGATTCGAACCGCTGAACTGCAGACCTTCTGATCGACAAGCTCAGTGTCTTAGCCACTGAGCCACTGCGTCCCCATAAAAGTCTGCTTTTAAAGCTACCTAAAATAATAACCGTAGCCAAGTCTGAAGGCAACAAATTGAAGGCAGTCCTCGAGTTACAACAGTTCGTTTAGTGACTGTTCAAAGTTACAACGGCACTGAAAAAAGTGACTTTTTTCACACTTATGATCGTTGCAGCATCCCCATTTATATTCAGATGCTTGATAACTGACTCACATTTATGGTGGTTGCAGTGTTCCAGGGTCATGTGATTGCCTTTTGCGAACTTTTGACGAGCAAAGTCAATGGGGAAACCAGATTCACTTAACAACCATGTAACTAATTTAACAACTGCAGGGATTCAGTTAACAAATGTGGCAAGAAAAGTCGTAAAATGGGGCAAAACCCACTTAACAAATTTCTCACTTAGCAACATAAATTTTGGGCTCAATTGTGGTCGTAAGTCGAGGACTACCTGAATAACTAGACCAGTAGTTCCCAGTCCTATTAACTTCCAGATGTTTGAATTTTGACTCCCAGAATTCTCAGTAATAGACAGAATAGGTAAACAATTCTGGGAATTGACCTCTATACCAGAATAATGTTTCTCAGCCATGGCTGTTTGAAGATATGAGAACTTCAGCTCCCAACTCCCATGCTCGCTGCGGAATTCTGGGAGTTGAAGTCTACACCTTTCAAGTAGCCAAGATTGAGAAACACTGTTTTAAGAAGATACCTAGCTTGAGGAACACTTAACTATACTTCCTTCTTTTGACCAGTTCTGAATCTCCCTTGTAGTTTCAAGGGATGAACTGAGTTCTAATATCGAATATTGATATGAAAAACTTTTTACCATCCACGTTTTCTACAGCTTGTTCAGGTTTTATATGCTTCTATCATATTTCCTCTTACTTGCTTTCGTTCCACAATCGCTACAGTCTTGTCTGCTCAGTTCCAGCCTACTCATTATTATAATTGCCCACACTTTTTTTTTTCAGTTCAACAATATCTCCTTTGAGGTTTGATGAGCAATCTATGGAATGAAACCAGTGGTTCTCATGCTAGAGACAACCATTTTGTCAGTAAAATCTGATGTCTTCCAAGTCATTAAAAGAACAACCATAGGAAGAATTATGGACTAAATCTATAAAATGTATGCCAAGTTATAACTTAAAGGAAAATTGGTACAAAATGTTCTACAGATGGTACACAATGCCATCAGTAATATTTACCACAGACAAATCACATAATAATAAACGTTGGAAATGTCGTGAATCAGAAAGAACATTTTATCACATATGATGGACATGTAAAAAATCAATTTAAATTTGAAATGAAACTACAAATCTTTTTACTAGGCATAATAATCTCAGAAAAAATTATCAGAAGCATCATAATGAGATATATGTTTACAACAGAAGAATAAATTTTGCTTAACATTGGAAGAAAGATACAATTCCAATAATATCTTACTGGGAACTTAAACTTAGGGAATAATTAGCAGTGGCAAAACTAATATATATCTAATAGAAGTTTAATCAAATTTAAGCAAGAATGGTCTCCATACATACAGTATGACAAATGAACAGATGTACAAAAGGGAAACCCCCTCATGATTACAAGAATGGAATTTATTGTTTCTTTTCTAGAGTTACATATTGGATCAAAATTTTCATGAAGCTATCCAGCACAGCTTCAAAATAGTTTTCCTGGCTAGTTCAGATCCTATTACTGGTAATTAACAGGGATATCTTGCAATCTGAAAAAAATGCTATTATTTGGGGAACTATTTAAAAATGTGCCAATATCTGTGAAGGCTAATATATGTTCCATGGAGATTGTATGGGAGAGAGTACTACCCAATTTTCACCCAGAGCATTGTTTTTCAAACTTGGCAACTTTATGATGCGTGGACTTCAACTCCCAGAATTCCCCAGCCAGCATGCTGGCTAGGGAATTCTGGGAGTTGAAGCCCATACCTTGTAAAGTTGCCAAGTTTGAAAAACATTGACCTAGAAAGATCAGAGAACATAATCTAAAATTATTTTGGATGTATCCTGCAAGATTAAAATGAGCAGTAATACACATATCTTTTCTGCAATATGTGTCCTTCCTTAGCCCTAGACTCTCCAAACTGGTTGTGACTGTTACTCCCCCAATTTCCCAGTCAACATGTAGGATGAGTAGTTTGGGAGTTGCAACAACAGGTCCCAACATTCAGTAACCAAAAGGGAGACTAGTTGCTCATTCACTATTACTAAGCTCCTGAATCAGACATATTAAATCCTAGAGTATTGTTCATAAACCAGAAAATAGTATTACATCATAGGGGTTACCCAGGGACTCAAGCTTTTCTCTGCATCTCTGTCCCCCTACAGAGGGGATCTGTGAAGATCCCATTTCTATGAGTTATTATTCTATTAATATGCACGTTTGAATGAAGGCAGGACAAGAAGCAATGGATGGAAACTAATCAAAGAGAAAAGCAACCTAGAACTAAGAAGAAATTCCTGATGGTGAGAACAATTAATCAGTGGAACGGGTTGCCTCCAGAAGTTGTGGGTGCTCCAACACTGGAAGTTTTTAAGAAGAAATTGGACAACCATTTGTCTGAAATGGTATAGGGTTTCCTGCCTGAGCAGGAATGTTGGACTAGAAGACCTCCAAGGTCCCTTCCAACTGTCATTCTATTCTATTCTAAATACACGTTCCCTGCAATTAGTCAGTTGAGATTTCTTTAACCAAGCAATCACTCTTAACTAACATCAACAGGATGTCATTTCTTACAATTTAATCCAGGAGAAATTGGGAAAGTTCACCTGCCCGTACCTGAACAGTTTCACATATACTTCACAGTGCCAATTTGAGATAGACATTGTTTTAGGTATGACTATGTACACGCACACTCTTGCACACACCACTTAAATAATATCCTGGTAGCAGCCAATAATTCCTGAACTAATGACAAATACTTTTGCTAAATCTCTTATATGACAAGGAATGTTCCCAAGCAGTCGTCTCAAACATTGCTCCAATCCTACTTCATTTGAGGTATGAAGGGGTAGTTGGTGCTTTTGAATTTCCATATGTCACAGCAACATATTCTGTGGAATGTATAAGACACCAAAATCAAATATAGTTACTTTCAAACAAACATTCTCCTGTCTGCTTGCACAAGCATGCTTTGAACTGGAGCCAAAGACGAGCAAAGAGATACGAAGTTTGGGAGCAAGGCTGGCAAAAGTGTAGATATCTAAACTTCTTTCATAAGCTGAGCTGCAAATGTTTTAATAATTATGTAGAAATACAACACAGCAATGAAACTCTGAGGAACAGAAGCAATGATAATCTTACTGGGTCTCAGTAGGTGGTGGGCAAATGTTTCACTGAATGACCTTTGACTTTTATCTATACCATTCATTTTGAGAATTGACCCCCTGTCCTTAAAAAAAAGTTAAGAATTACCTTCAAGCTGAGCTCACATCGTGGTGAATTTGTGGACACATTCACATCGCCAGGGTTCTCAACCTTAGCAACTTTAAGAGGTGTGGACTTCCAACTCCCAGAATTCCCTAGCCAGCCATGGGAATTCTGGGAATTGAAGTCCATACATTAAAGTTGCTAAGACTGAAAAATACGCCATGTTCCTTAAACGCAAAAGAAAAAGTTATTTTGCGATGTTCAAATTTCACTTCTGGATATTCTTCTATGCTATTTTGTCAAGGGTATGCATCAGGGGTGGGTTCTGGATCCTTTTGCTGCCGGTTCTCTCAGGGTCGCACCGTGTACATGCCCGCAACAATCAAAAAATAGCTTCTGCGCATGCGCAGAAGCAAAAGTTAGCTTCTACGCATGCGCAGAAGCAAAATCCAAGATGGCGGCGCCCACGGAGACACCGACAGAACTGGCTCCGTGACGTCATCGCCGACTTACTAACAGTTCTAAAGAACCGGATAGAACCAGTAAGAACCTACCTCTGGTATGCATGGCTCTGTATGGATGGATGGATGGATGGGTAGATAGATAGATGATAGATAGATAGATAGATAGATAGATAGATAGATAGATAGATAGATAGATAGATAGATAGATAGATAGATAGATAGATAGATAGATAGATAGATAGATAGATAGATAGATAGATAGCTTTCTTTAATGCTCAAAGTTCTGCTATATCAACCTCTCCAATATTAAACTTTGATAGTCAAGTGGGTAAGTGCTTTGTCCCAGAAGCCAAGAGTGCCTAGCAAGCTTATATAGATGTAAGGCAAGCAAATCCATTCCTTCATTCCAAATTGCAAGATTTATAGCTCTTGATAAGTTTATAAACAGCATTCAAAATAAATATGCTTCCAAATTAGCTTCAATAAGTAATTGAATTGAAAAGTATTTTTTTATTGAAAAGAAATTTTCAATAAGGGCAACCTGCAAATAATGCTACAGGGTATTCTCAGCTCCTTTCTGACTTCTGCTTACCAAAAATTTGCCCTATTAAATTACCTCGAGCAAGAGAGGACCCCTCACATAGACAGGCTTCTGATTGCTTTTCCAACTGACAGTCTACATCCCATAACTCCTCAATAGACTCAGTCCTAGGTAACTGAGGTGATATTTTTCTCCACTACTTATGAGTTTAGTGCTGAAAACCTTGGTGTTCTCTTATTATACTGATATTTCTCCAATGTTTGTGAGAAGGTCTACTTGTTGGGTATAGTCCAGCAAGACAGGTAGTCCTCGACTTACAACCATTCATTTAGTGTCTATTGCAAAAATAAAAGTGACTGTTACTTTTAGTGAAGTTACAAACAACGGCACTGTAAAAAGTGACTTATGACCATTTTTCACACTTGCATCCATTGCAGCATACCCTTAGTCACGTGATCAAAATTGGGATGCTTGGCAACCGGCTCATATTTATGACGGTTGCAGTGTCCCGGGGTCATGTGATCCCCTTTTTGCGACCTTCTGAAAAAGTCAATGGGGAAGCCAGATTCGCTTAACAACCATGTTCCTAACTTAACAATTGCAGTGATTCACTTAACTACTGTGGCAAGGAAAGTTGCAAAAAGGGGCAAAACTCACTTAACAACTGTCTCACTTAGCAATATAAATTTTGGGCTCAATTTTGGTAGTAAGGATTGCCTGTACTAAGAATCTGAGTTGGCTAATACAGGAAAAAACACTGTCATAACTGAAATATAAAGGACTTGTGTGAAGAACTAAGATGCCTCTGCCTTGCCCACCAACATGTGGTCTTTGAATATATTAAATTAGGAAGGTGTCACAGATGTAAACAAAGACTCAGCTATAGTTTAGTTTAGTTTAGTTTAGTTTAGTTTAGTTTAGTTTAGTTTAGTTTAGTTTAGTTTATTTAGTTTAGTTTAGTTTAGTTTGTCAAGCATGTATGAGAAAGCAAGTATAAGTATGAACATAACATACAAACATATAAGTATAATATGAATAAATGGGAACAGTAGGACAGGGACAATAAGCACACTTGTGCGCTTATGCATGCCCCCTTACAGACCTCTTAGGAATTGGGTGAGGTCCACGGTAGACAGTTTAAGGTTAAAGTTTTGGGGGTTTGAGGATGTAACAGCAGAGTCAGGTAGTGCATTCCAGGCATTGACCACTCTGTTGCTGAAGTCATATTTTCTGCAATCGAGTTTGGAGTGGTTTACTTTGAGTTAGTATCGATTGTTTGCCCGTGTATTATTGCGGTTGAAGCTGAAGTAGTCATTGACAGGTAGGACATTGTAGCACACAATTTTGTGTACTAAGCTTAGGTCAGACCGTAGGCGGCGTAGTTCTAGGTTGTCCAGGTCCAAAATTTCAAGTCTGGTGGCATAAGGTATTCTATTGCGAGCAGAGGAGTGGAGGACTCTTCTAGTGAAATACCTCTGGACTCGCTCAATTGTATTAATGTCCGATATACAGTGTGGATTCCAGGCAGATGAGCTGTATTCGAGAATTGGTCTGGCATAGGTTTTGTATGCCCTGGTTATTAGTACGTTACTGGAGAAGAAGCTTCGCAAAATTAATGCCTTTTTGGCAGTGCTGTTACAGTGAGCTCTGGGGCTTAGATCTTTTGAAATGAGTACTCCTAGGTCCTTGACAGAGTGAGGGTGGTCTACGAGGTCGTATCCGCCCAGTTTGTATTTGGTGTTCTGATTTTTGTTGCCAATGTGTAAGACAGAGCATTTGTTGGTTGAGATTTGAAGTTGCCAATTGTTCGACCATTCTGACACATAGAACGCTGCCTTGGGGGACACCACTGTTTACTGGTGCAGGGTTTGATAGGGCACTCCTTATTTTGACTACTTGTTGCCTGTTTGACAGGAATGCAGCTATCCATTTGTGCAGTGATCCAGAAATGCGGTAAGAGCGTAGTTTTAGAAATAGTTTGTCGTGTACTACTGAGTCAAAGGCTTTGCAGACATCTATGTAAATTGCGTCTATTGCTTTACCCTGGTCGAGTTGTGTAGTCCAAATGTTTCTGCAGTGTAGGAGTTGCAGATTACAGGACAATTTTTTTCTGAAACCAAACTGGACTCACTTCTAAAGAGCTAATTTAGAGTCTAGATAAATTAACAGGTTTTTTTTCCAACAAAGCTGAGAAGAGTTGTGGGGAGGTTCATGGTTTTTTTCCCCTCTCTTCTCAGTAGTGCTCTGGAAAGGATTCCCCCAACTTCAAAAACCAGCCAAACCGGTACCATATCTGTTGAATCTTTTAGTGAAGGTGCCTACTGCACCGAATTGTGATGAAAAGAAAACTGACAAGCACCATCAAAGCAGGAATGAAAGCTTTGAAAGACTGAAGTGGGGAAGGGGTGGGGAGGGGGTGGAATCTGTGGTTGCATTGTAAGAAGAATGCTTGAAAGAAAAAAATCTAGAGATGAATGAATGAATGAATGAAGTATTGTACCGCAATATCTTTATCGATATTAAGAGATGGGGAGTTAAAAGACTGGCAGATGCAGGTAATCCTTGATTTACAACCAAAAATTCTGTGCCTGACTCTATGACCTCTTTTGCCACGGTTGTTCAGGAAATCAGTGCAGTTGTTAAGTGAATCACATTGTCGTTAAGTGAACCCAGCTTCCCCATTGATTTTGCGCATTGGAAACCAGCTGGGAAGGTCACACATGGCGATCACATGAACCCTGGATACCGCAACTAACAAAAATGCATGCCAGTTGCCAAGCGCCCAAATTTTGATCACAAGAACTCAGGGGTAATGTGATAGCTGTAAGTGTGAGGATCAACTGGAAGTCATTTTTTTTCAGTGCTGTTGCAATGTTGAGTGGTTGCTAAACAAATGGTTATAAGTCAAGGATTACCTATAGACAAGGAGTTCAGTAAATAAAGAAAATTGCTTTAAAGTTCAAGGAGATCAGTTAGTTGTGTTCTGTTCAGGAGTATCACACAATCCCCATATTTATTTATATAGTTATGCTCTTTCAGAAAAGAGATGGCAGGAATCGTATGAGTGACAGTCTCCGAATAGAGGTAGTCCTCGACCTATGACCACAATTGAGCCCAAAATTTCTGTTGTTAAGTGAGACATTTGTTAACTGAATTTTGCCCCATTTTACGACCTTTCTTTCCTCAGTTGTTAAGTGTATCACTGCAGGTGACAAGTTAGTAACCCGGTTGTAAAGTGGATCTGGCTTCCTCATTGACTTTGATTGTCAGAAGGTCGCAAATGGGGATCACATGACCTTGGGACACTGCAATTGTCATAAATATGAACCAGTTGCCAAGCATCTGAATTTTGATCACTATGATCATGGGGATGCTGGAAAGGTCGTAACTGTGAAAAATGTTCATAAGTCACTTTTTTCAGTGCCGTTCTAACTTTGAATGGTCACTAAATGAACCGTTGTAAGTTGAGAACTACCTGTAGTTCAAAAATGTTATTCTTGAGATGTTATCAAAGAGAAGACTCCAAATCAAGGTTGCTTCCTAAAGAGTTGATCGTGGGGTGACTTTGTTTATGAGGAGGGCTGAGATGTTCAGATCTACCTTTTCTGTCCTGTCTGCAGTAACGTCATCCTGAAGAATTAATTTTTTTTAATGGTTAATGGGGCCACCTTGATTCCGTTCACTGTTAATCAGATAATCTCAACTCATCAATCCTGCAACCTCTCCTTTGGTGGGCTGCTGCTTTCCAGATGTCCAATTGAAGGAAACGCTTGAAGTCAACCAACACCTTTGATAGCAAATACTGGCGTGTTGCTTCAAATGTACTAGCGTGAGGTAAAGGACAATGTTCATGGCACTTCTGTCAATGAAGAAACAATCATACGCTTCAATCAACAGTTCCCTGGGATTGGCTAACGTACTGAAAATTCACATGCTATTTTGTCATGGGGGTGGAGGAACAGAGAGTATCTAAAATATTTGGCCAGTGACACAACCAGCGCAAGCAGGGAGTGGCCATAGCACATAAGTATTAATGGGCTAATCCCCTCAAAATTGTTTATAGCAATTGCAGCAATGATAACAACAGCAGCCTTTCTCTAATATCTATTGGAAAAACATCTCTGTAGCAATCCGGTTTATCAATACTCTCTATCACTGACTCAGAGCTTTCAAATGCATTAACATACTTTCTAATGTTTAGCTTCTGTGATCTATCAGCTCACTATAATTTCCACTCCTGAAATGTTTTCTCTCCTCAAACAGGAACTGTTTTTCCACCCATTGAGTTTCTCTGACGTAAAGTCCTATACGTCTGACTACTCCAGACAGCAAACTCAAGACAGACTAAACAAGGCTGGCAAGAAGGCAATTGCCAGTTCTTTCTTTATTGTATTTAACGCAAATGTGGAAATATGTCATCTATCATATGGTCTATAAGGTATCATTCATTTGTTCTTTCGTTTAATCATTCATTCATTCATTTGAATTTGTCATAGTTCTCTCATCTTCAGTGGACTCTGAGCGGTGTACAAAATCACATCATCCACAGGAACAGATAAAACATGAGACCACACAGACAGTCCAGACTAAAATGATCTTAAAAGGTACACAAAAAAAGCTCTTCCCAAAATACAATAATATACCGTGTTTCCCCGAAAATAAGACCTCCCCCGATAATAAGTACAATCCGGCTTTTGAGCGCATGCGCTAAAGTAAGCCCCCCCCCCCCCCGAAAAAAACACCTTCCCCAAAAAATTAAACCCCCGGCCCCCCCGGCCCCCCCCCGGTCCCCGCCATTTCCTCTGGTTGCTTGCCGCGCAAACAACACGAGGTGAGGTGGTGAGGCCGGAGGGGGGGAAGGGAGGGGGGAACATGCCCCACGCACCCCACATGCCCTTACCTAACGGCCGCTCCCGCAATCCTAGCCACCATGCCCCTTCTGTCACACTAATGGCCGCCGCAAAAAGAGCGGCAGGCCTAGCAATTCACCTTGTGCCCCACTCCTTACCTACCGCTGCCTCCAGCAACTGTGGCCGCTTTTGCAGCTGGGCCTCCTCGTTGCTTGCCCGATGTGCCCCACACACCCTTACCTAAACGCCGCTCCCGCAATCCTAGCCACTGCGCTTCTGTCACGCTAATGGCCACCGCAAAAAGAGTGGCAGGCCTAGTGACGCGCCTCGCACCATAAAAAAAAACTTCTCACGAGTTCAATCAATTAATTCCAACTTCTCGAACTCGCGAGAAGTTTTTTTTTTATGGTACAACTTGTTTCCCTGCACACAATGGCGAGAAATGCGACGGAGCTGGAAATCAGGTAAGACGGAAAGAGAAGCCCCGTCTTGCTCCACGCGCCCCAAAATAATAAGACCTCCCCGAAAATAAGGCCAAGCGCTTATTTCGGGGTTCAAAAAAATATAAGACAGGGTCTTATTTTGGGGAAAACACGGTATTAATATATTAACTCCATGCCTGAGACTGCTGCACTCATGTCAGAAGCACTGAGGCATTTCCGGGTTGAAAGGATTAGCCGGTGACATCACCATTGCTCTTGGGACGCCCAGCTGGGGGTTCCTTTCAGGAGCTGGAGTGAAAGACGGGAACTTAACCCTGCCCCACAGCAGCTTTCGGGTCTCGAACGTGGCCTTGCTAACCTCATGTCCAGTGTTCCAATCTCTCGAGCCACCATGCTCCTACAAGGCCTGAGACTAAAGCCAGAATATTAAGTGCCATTTTTTTAAAAAAAAAATCCAAATTAGAGTTCCCATTACAGGTTATTCATTATTTCATTCCCAAATGAAAAGCACCTCTGATCTGCAAAGAAACAGCTCATGCAGACTTCCAACTGTGATGATGATCCATGGACGCACCTTAGCCATCTGGTAGAAGCTACAAGGACACCATATGCATCATGACATTATCCTCCAAAAGATATGACTTATTGAACTTATGTCTTTCGGACAAGGACATCACAACAAATACGATGTTGGACACTCATGGGGAGACATTTTGTTGTATTCCCCTGCCCAGTGCACAATCGGATGTCAGGTTGTATCCAGTCAGAAATCAACAGCCATGTCCTGAAGAAAAATTAAAGGTGCTTTTTTGAAGAGGCAACTGGACTTTCTGGTTTTTCTTTGAAGACGTTTCATTTCTCATCCAAGAAGCTTCATTCAGTTCATTGAACATTGAACTTCAGTTCAATGAACTGAATGAAGCTTCTTGGATGAGAAGCGAAACGTCTTCAAAGAAAAACCAGAAAGTCCAGTTGCTTCTTGAAAAAAGCACCTTTGGGACAACCATGTCCTGGATGACTGAGAACCTCCATAGATATTAAGCTTATCTGCCACATGTGGTCATTCCAATTTAAGAATCTCTTGTAAGGGACAAGGTAATATGGCCTCCGATGAATCCATAGCTGAGAAGTCATTTGCACAGGATGATTTTCTAACATCAGCCCATCATGAACAATAGCTATGCACACTAGTCATTCCAGGGTTTACTAGCATAACTTGTTCCACCCAAGATCTCCAAAATTAAAAAGAAAAAAAAAGTCAAAGGGAGGACAAGGCGAAAAAAAGGCATTCTAAAACTTGAGGATACTCTAAGAAAATTCCTCTTCATAGTCTACTTTTCACCAGGTTTTTTTTTATCTTCCTGGTAGATAAAATATGTTAAACAAGGCAGCCAGCTCTTCTACAAGATGGAAAAGGGTAGGAAGCCACCCTGCCAGCTGACAGGCACAAGTGATAAATGAGCAGCAACACGAAGCTGCAATATGGAGAGCACCCTGTGGCTTTTGAGAAAGTTTCTGCAAGACTTTCAAAGAAGAATCTGCATTTCAAAACAGAAATGGCCCTGTCCTCCGGGACACTTAAAAGAGAACATTTGCTATGTCCAACCTTCCTGGTACAATGATATTATTTCTGCTTGCACTAAGAAAAATGGAGTAGGGCCAGGTTATCTTCGAGACCGCCTTCTACCACATAGCTCCCAGCGACCGGTAAGATCCCACAGGGTTGGGCTCCTCCGGGTCCCGTCAGCTAAACAGTGCCGGCTGGTGGGCCCGCAGGGGAGGGCCTTCTCTGTGGCTGCCCCGGCCCTCTGGAACCAGTTACCTCCTGAGATCCGGACCACCCCCACCCTGCTGGCCTTCCGGAAAGCCATGAAGACCTGGCTGTTCCCGCAGGCTTGGGACCGTTGATCTCGCTTCTGTAATTTGGCAAGATCCGGCCATGAAAACGTGTGTATGGGTTTTTAATTGTTTTTAAATGTTTTTTATTATGTATTTTTTTAATAAGTTTTCTGTATTTTAATAAGTTTTTTATATTTGCTGTAAGCCGCCCAGAGTCCTTTGGGAGTTGGGCGGCATAGAAATGCAAATAAAGTAAAGTAAAGTAAAGTAAAGTAAAGTAAAGTAAAGTAAAGTAAAGTAAAGTAAAGTAAAGTAAAGTAAAGTAAAGTAAAGTAAAGTAAAGTAAAGTAAAGTAAAGTAAAGTTAAAGTAAAGTAAAGTAAGGTAGCAGAGTTTTCAAATACTGAATTGTAAGCTGTAATTAAATATTTCTTTATTATCAGGCACATGCACGCATACCCACACATCCCTAATCCTCTAAACATTTTCTTCAGTTTAAAAAATGTTGAAGGGGGCATGTATTAAAAATGACAGATATTAAAAATGCTCAGTTTTCCTCTTTTTAAATGAAGGTTGGGGAGGAGGAGCTGCTAGCTATGTTGCTAAAACAACATTTTTAACCATTCCACAAATGCAAAATTTTGCAAAAATCCCTGCGTGTTGAGCCTCTGCGTGACTCTCTGTGCCTTCTTGAATTGGGAACAAATCAAGGTAGCACTTCAAACAGAAACGTATAAAACAGGGTCTGCTAAAATGGCATAATTTTGTTTTTGTGCTCAATATTCTAAATGCAGGTAGTCCTCGACTTACGACCACAACTGAGATCAGAATTTCCATTCTAAGCAAGGTGGTTAAGTGACTCGCACCTGATTTTGTGGTCTTTTTTGCCATGGTTGTTAAGTGAATCATTGAAATTGTTAAGTGAATCACGTGGTCATTATGCAAATATATCTTTGTTTGTCAGAAGCTGGCTGGGAATGTGGCAAATAGGGATCACATGAGCCTGGGACACTGCAACCATTGTAAATACATGCCGATTGTTAAGTGCCCAATGTCAACCCTGAAGCCATTTTGGAGCGTCTTCAGCAGAGATGGGTTCCTCCTGGTTCAGACCGGTTCGCCTGAACTGGTAGCGACCCGTTGGTGACGTCACGGTGACGTCACGGATCCAGTTCGGTCGGTGCCGGTCCGTGGGCGCCACCATCTTTTTTTTGGATTTTTTTTTTGGGGGGGTGGAATTTTTTTTATTTTTTCTTCTGCGCAGGCACAGAAGCCGAGTTTCCGGCACTGTGCATGCGTCACCATCTTGTTTTCGGCTTTTTTGGGGGGGGGAAATTTTTTTATTTTTCGCCACTGCGTGCGCGCGGCCACGCAACACGGGAGGAAGCGAACTGGCTGCAAGGTAAGTTAGAACCCACCCCTGCTCTTCAGGGCTGCCACAGCAAGGCTGGTTGGAATTGTGGGAATGGGAGGGGGGAAGTAGAGATAGCTGGAGACTTGTAGCCAAAATAATATTCTTTCTCCTGGGAATCAAGGAAGTTTCCACCAGGTGCTGGGGAGGCATGGACTGAAACCAGCTGAGGTTGGGACTGTGACCTGGATGGACCATGTGATGGATATGTGGACTGGGGGAAGGAACTTTGAATTTAATTTGGGTGGGGAAAACCTCGGGACCTTCAGAGTCGGGTTTTCACCAGATGTGCCAATATGACATGCCTAATAAATTTGGACTTTGAGGAGCACCTTGGCACTGGAGTTTTCATTGCATTAGGTCTGTTACTTGGAACCTTGACACCCAAATTTTGATCATGTGACCCTCTTGATGCTGCAATGGTCATAAGTGTGAGGACCAGTTGTAAGTATTTGTTTTCAGTTCCATCATAGCTTCAAATGGCGGTTAAATATATTATTGTAAATCGAGGACTACCTGCATAAATTTTTACAAGTATAAATATGCAATTGGCCTCAAACTGAAAGAACAAAGAATGTCTCAGCTTTTCACAATCCAGAAAATGCATTTGCTTTCCATGAACATATTAGACATGAGCTATTAAACAATTTAAAACAACATTTAATCTATATAAACGTTAGCATGTACTGCAGTAGAACCATCATGAGTACAACGAAAGGGGAAAGGAGAAACTGTGGTATCCAGAAAGCTGAATCATTAGTACAATTCTAAGAATATATTTGATGCTGTTGCCACATGTCTGAAACTTCAGTTTAATGTCTTTGAATCTGCTGCTAATTTGGGCATTGGGAAACACCACCAACCTTTTAGATCAAACAGGAGACCAAAAAGTTTCCAGGTGAATATGGTAAACTCTCTGTTGAGTGTGCGTATGTGTGGTGCTTTATAAAGATGTGCAAAAATTTGGGAGCCAAAATGTTGACTGTATCTAAGAAACCTTCTGTTGCAAGGTATGCATGCAGAATTGTGACAGTTTGCCATTTCAACAATTCGCACACAACTGCAAGAATTGCAACACAACTGGAAGGCACAAGGCTGGGGAAGAAGGGGACTAAATGATGAAAAATTAACCAGGAAAAAAAGCAGCTGTGGTCTTTCACATTTTATGAGGCTAAAAATGAAGAGAAGCAGGAAGGATGTTTCTGATGGCTAAGGTAGGTTAGTATATATATGACTGATTCACATTTTACAGACATATCTACAACCAGAGTTAAGATTTGTGATCAAACTTCAGTACTGCACCTACTGCAAAATTGCTGCCTACTGCTTTACAATGCAATGATTCATCATTTGGTTACACATAACAATTTACAGCCTCATTATGGGGTGGAAATATAAGCTGTCTCTGCTATCCTGAATTATTCTTTGACCAAAGCACAACCACTGTTCTTTTTCTCTCTTTGAAAAAAACAACCCAACAACCACCTCAGAATCACTTTCTCAGAAAGACCCCATTTACAGATGCCTGAATTGGCACTGGATTTATAAATACCTTTTTTAAAATGGCACTCTTGCAGGATAGTAGCAACTATTTCTACAATTAGCTATATCTGGAGTAAACAATGAGTGTAAAAATTAAAAATTATAGATATTAGAAAAAGAAAAGGATATACAGCTAAAATTAATTTTTACTGTTTACTTTACTTCTCCATATCTTTCTCTTCTTGGCAATCATCTTTCTTTCCACTATGTCCATATACATATTTATTTATCATTTGGTAAATGTATATAGCTGCCCATTATAATATGTGACTCTGGGCAGTGAACAAAGTTTAAAACAGGACAGTAAAATAAATAATCAAAAAGCATAAGAACAACAACAAAAAAACATTAAAAGCAGTAAAACTATTAAAACCATGAAACATAATTTGTTTCTGTAACTACAGATAATTAATCCTTGATGTACATCAATTCATTTAACAACTGTTCGAAATTATGACCGCCCTTTAAAAAGTGGCTTATGACTGTTGCCGCGTCTTGGGGGGGGTGTCACGCGATCACCATTCGTGACCTTCTCAGGGGCTTCCAACAAGCAGAGTCAATGGGGGAATGGATGGTCATGTACAATTTGCTTAACAATCATGTGATTCACTTAAAAACCGTGCCAAAAAAGGTCATAAAATCAGGTGTGACTCCCTTGCTCCATTGCTTAGAGACAGAAATTCCAGTCCCAATTGTGGTGTTAAGTCGAGGACTACATGTATGTAACCACCTTACAGATTTCATGCCAACATTACCGGATGATCCCCAGATTAGATGGTGCCTTTTGTTTTTTAAACAAAAAAAAAAAAATCTTCTTTTTGAGGAACTCATCAACTTCAACCATTATCTTTTCATTCTTCTTCTTAATCTCATTTGTCCTCCTTCTTATACTTGCTTTGCAATCCTTGTAGAAACAATCATGGTTGTATTCTGACCACATTCATTTAACCACCATATATTCTTGACTTCATCTCTTCTTGTTTCACCACAGAAACTTCTTAGGTACTCCACTCCCATTTGCAATTATTATTTTTTCCTTCTGACATAATCAAATCTCACTTCCAGATAACAAGGGAAGCAAAAGCCATAAATGTATGGTGGAAATGGGCATTTCTTACACATTTATGTATAAGTACACTAAACAACCAAGTGGACAACTCAAATTATTTCCTTAATCCCAGATAAATCATTTGTTAAACATTCTATGTCTTCTTCTTCTCCTCCTCCTTTTCCTTTCCACCTCCTTCTCTTCCTCTTCCTCCTCCTCTTCCTTGGGTGTTGAGGGATTCTACTCATTGATCTTCACTTATGGCATGTACTATATTCTATTATATATTGATGGGGTTTTTTTAGCTAGTCCTTGATTTACAACAGGACTTTTAATAGTTACAACAGCCTTGGAAAGGAGCTATATGGTCCATAAAACACTTCCGGTCATCATAAATTATTGCCCCCCTGTGATTACATGTCTGTATTTCAAGTGTGTGGCAAGTGGATCACATTTGTGACTGGTTGCAGTGTCCTGCAGTCATACGACTGTTCATTTGCAATGTTTTTTGTGTGTTTCTGGCAAAAATTGCCCATACGGGAGAATGGATTCGGACATACAATGGCATGATTTGTTTAACAACTGTTTGATTCAGATTTATCACCATGTGATTTCCTTAACAACTGCTGTAAAAAGGATAGTAAAATTGAGTCTGGTTACGAAACTTTCAACTTACAACCATTACAACATACGATCAAAATTCCAATCTCATTTGCAGTCGTAAGTCAAAGACTACCTTCCAGCAACTAACATTCCACTATAAAAGACAACAGAATAAGAGTTGGAAGTACCTTGGAAGTCTTCTAGTCCAACCGCCTGCACAAGTAGGAGACCCTATACTATTCTGTCCAATTTCTTCTTATAAACCCCCATGATGGATCACCTACAACTTCTGGAGGCAAGTTGTTCCACTGATTAATTGTTCTCACTGTCAGGAAATTTCTCCTTAGTTCTAGGGTTGGTTCTCTCCTTGATTAGTTTCCATCCATTGCTTCTTGTCCTGCCTTCGGGTGCTTTGGAAAATAGGTTGATCCCCTCTTCTTTGTGGCAGCCTCTTAAATATTGGAACACTGCTATCATGTCAATCCTAATCCTTCTTTTCACTAGACTAGACATACCCAATTCCTGCAACCGTTCTTCATATATTTTAGCCTCCAGTCCCCTAATCATCTTTGTTCCTCTTCTCTGCACTCTTTCTAGAGTCTCAACATTTTTTATATTGCGGCGAGCAAAGCTGGATGCAGTATTCCAACTGTGGCCTTAACCAAGGCATTATAAAGCGCTACTAACACTTCACATGATCTTGACTTTGAATCTCTGTTAATGTAGCCTAGGATTGCGTTGGCTTTTTTGATGGCTGCCAGGACATTGCTGGCTTATATTTACAGTAAGTGGTTGTCTATTAGGACTCCTAGATCCCTCTTGCTGTTGTTGTTGTTGTTGTTGTTGAGCCAGGTTCCACCAATTCTACACCTGCATATTTGGTTTTTCTTGCCTAAGTATAAAACCTTACTTTTCTCACCATTGAATTTCATTTTGTTAGAGAGCCCAGTGTTCAAGTCTTTCAAGATCCTTCTGGATCTTGAGCCTATCTTCTAGGATGTTGGCTATTCCTGCCAGTTTGGTGTCATCTGCAAATTTAATGAGTTCCCCTTCTATTCCCTCATCTAAATCATTTATGAAGATATTGAAGAGTACTGGGCCTAAGAAGAAGCTTCTTGGATGAGAAGTGAAATGTTTTCAAGGAAAAAACCAAGAAAGTCCAGTTGCCTTTTGAAAAGCACCTTTGAGACAACCATGACCTGGATGATTGAGAATCTCCATAGACAACAGCCTGGTCCTCTTACTTTTCCTATAAAAGATCAGCCAAACTCAAATATGCTATTGCCCAAGAATAGAATAGAGAATTTTAATTTCTCTCAAGGTCAGGATTTTAGCTGCTTTTCCAAGATTTTGCAGAAGGGCAATCTGATTGGAGTTAACTTTCTGCTCTCTGTGTCCAGCTTCTGGAGCTGGCTTTTGAAAAAAATAAACTCATCATTTGCAGATCATTCAAGAGCAAAGCTCTTCAAATTCAAGATGCTTGAGAAACTCAGTTTGTAAATTCTATCGAGAACTGAACTGATCTTGAATTCCTAAGCAAATGTCAAGACTGAGAGCTCTGCAATGGATTTTGCCGCAGCCTGAGCACCACAAAGCGGTGTGGGTATGTGCAAATGTGTAGAACACACACAATTTTAAGTCATGTTTTGACATTAAATGGTAGCTTTTGAGATAAATGTGTATTTAAGCATGAATTCACGCTGACATTTTAAAAATAATTTATTAATTAACGTGGATACAGGACAAAACAGCTTTATACATTGGCTCATGCAAAAGGCCTTTTAGATTTGTTTGCATAGTGAAAACATGTGCCATTTATCATATCTTATTGCCGCTATGCAGAAAGTGTTTTAATTGCTTTCATTGTTCCTCTCATTACATTTTGCTATTTTTAGTTTGCAATGCTTAGATACCTACACCCCCTCTAGGAAAATTTGTTTTCAAGAGTGCTGTAGCATTTTAAACATAAGTAAAAGTGACTTGGGTGAGAAAGAGACTAATCCAAGCATTCTCTGCCTCTACTGATTCTTCTGAGTGCTTTTTCATCCCAGCTTTGTGGCTTCAGCCAAGAAGCACAGAGGTGCCCTCAACCCCCTATGATATTTCCATGAATGAATTCCTTCACTTTTCATGTTTTTGCGGGGTTGCAAGAGAGTTGTTTTGGCCTTCAGCAGGCAGATTCCTTTCAGAAAGGCAGCCCACATTCAATACATACCAAAAGCAGTTTTCTCAAACAAAGTTTACAGTTGACTCTCAAACAGATGGTTTGCTGTACTGCTAACGGTGACCACCTCCCATAATACAATTCCTATGATTCACATGTTTTCCTTCACAATGGGGAAAATGGAGCTCCCCCAAGTGAAGACGGCACACAGCAGCACTATTTCTTACCTTAAGAGGCTGCAACTGAAATCTGGCAGCTTCCCTCAAAAGCTACTTGCTCCCTTGTGATTATCCCAACTTCTAAGCTATTTCTCAGGTCATAGTGTTCTGATGCAACTCTCTTTTGGTATGATGCCTATATCGCAGGGTGAGAACCTGCTGCAGTACCCAGCAAGCTAAACAACTGGAGAGCAGGTACCTACGTGAACAATTCAGGCAGAATGGGTACCCACAAGCATTTGTTACAAGATGTCTGTGCAACATGGTGGGGAGAAACAAGGTACAAAACCAACTACATGGCACACCCTGCCATATATCAAAGACATTTCGGAAGCAGTAGAACGCAGCTTCCAAGATCTGCAAGTCGGCGTCGCACACTGCCCAGAAGCTAGCATGCGAGGGCAAATTATGCAGTGTAAAGATCTCTCAGAGGTGGGAGATACTTGCAATGTAATCTACCAGATCCCCTGCATGGATTGCCCCTGTGACTATGTAGGACAGATGGGAAAGAAGCTAACCACCAGATGGCAAGAACACAAGCAAGAGGTCAGATGAGAAGACATGAACTCATTGGCAGCCTCACATTGCAATGAACAAGGACATACATTCAATTTTGCAGCTATTAAGATTGTTGGACGAGCAGGTACAAAACAGCCAGGGAAGTAATTGAAGCCTGGGAAATGGACCCCTTGTCAGTCAACAGGAATGCTGATTTATCACCAGCTTATGAAGTACTTAGGAGGCGAGGGCTTGGCAGCACAAGGAAACAACAGCCAATGACTTAATATCCGGGGTCATCAACACCCCAATCAACAACTAAAAAGCCACACACAATCAGGCACCATATAAACACCACACACAGAATAGCCCAAAGCACACACTCTGCTAGAGAGACGTTCCCTGAGGATGGGCTCCAGCATGAGTCTGAAAGCTCGGAAGACTAAACCTCTGATCCCGGTGACCGACCCAGATTGGATCCTACAAAATTTGTTCCACATCTGGACATAGCATATCCCTAGAGGCAGACAACATGATTGAAACTGTTGATATTGTGGCTAATTTGTGGTCTTCAATGGCTTAAAAGTAGTTAATAATCAAATTCCAAAATTATTAGCAAGTGAAATTAGCAAACTTAGTGTGTTTTAAAAAATTGACTTCTGATGCAGAGAAGATGGCAATTCCCATAATCTCCCAGGACTTACACCTGCAGGAGCCCACTGTCTTGTAGTCTCCTCATGAGATGCAGCCATTCAGAACATATGTGGGTGATCTCCTGACCTCTCCTTATCAACCAGTCTACTCACTCACTCACTCATTCACTCACTCAAGGAACTGTAGTGGTTAGAATGCAATATTGCAGGCTAACTCTACACACAGCCAGGAGTTGTGACTGGCTCAAGGTTGACTCAGCCTTCCATCCTTCTGAGGTGGGTAAAATGAGGACCCAGATTGTTGGGGGCAATATGCTGACCCTGTAAACCACTTAGAGAGTGCTATAAAGCATTATGAAGCAGTATATAAGTCTAAGTGCTATTGCTATTGGTTCCTTGGTCTTTGCCAGGATCATCAATTCCACTTTCATGGAGATGTCTTCAATCCACCATTCCTCCCTTGAAAGCCAGAAATAACTAGGTGTTTGCATAACAAATAAAAGAGGTATTAATATACCAAATATTATTAGTAATGCATTTAGGTATATGGGATCCTAGTAACAAAAGAGCAAACTTTTCTTTGCCCCTTCATTTCAAGAGTGAATGAATATTCAACTTTTACAGAGTTCAAAAGTACATAAACAATTGCACATTCATATACTTCTAGAGAAACGTGGGATGAGCATTTATCTGGAACAATGCTGACTCTTTTTCGTGGATCACTTCTGTAATTCATCTCAACTCCTGCTGTGTTTTAACACTTCATTTATTTCCAAATGGTAAATGAAGTGAGCTTAGACTCAGGAGTGTCCACAGGATCTGGTTCTCTCCTCATTTTGGCAAAGGTAACATTGCATCATTGAGAGGCAAGCTCCTTCCCTTTCTTGTAGTCTCGTGGTATCAGAGCGCGCATCCGAAAGGAACAGAGTATACAGTACATTGCAATGCTGCTTCCATCCTTTGACACACAAACACACACATGTGCACACTTCTGTGCAGTCCCCCAAAATGTCCTTCCATTATCCAGGGGCCCAAGATGTATTGGACCACAACACAATAATGGCATCATCCCCAACCTATGAAGAAGGTGCCGGGTTGACAAGATCACTCGGGAACAAAAAGACCACTCAACCAAGATTAAGCCGACATAGGGGTAGTCCTTGAATTACAACTATTTGTTTGGTGACCATTCGAAGTTACAACAACACTGAAAAAATCAACTTATGACCATTTTTCACACTTACTACCATTGCAGCATCTCCATGGTGATCAAAATTCAGACACTTGGCAACTGGCATGTATATATGATGGCTGCAGTGTCCTGGGGTCATAGGATCACCTTTTGCAAACTTCTGACAAGCAAAGTCAATGGGGAAGCCAGATTCGCTTAACAACTGTGTTATTTAACAACTGTAGTGATTCACTTAACAACTGTGGCACGAAAGGTCATAAAATGGGGCAAAACTCACATAGCTGTCTTGCTTAGCAACAGAAATGTTAAGCTCAATTGTGGTCATAAGTTGAGATCTAACTGTATTCAAAATAATGTGGAGCTGGGCACTCTAACATCCACCTCAGAACAGGAAAAATAATCAGGATGAGATGCCCCATCAATCGAAATAATGTTCTTGGCCTACGCACTGACACATAGGGGGGAAATAAGGTGGGCTTTGAACTAATCCCTCCACACTGCCAGGATTTGAATAAAATGTGGAAGATCAAGCAAATGACGCAATACGACGGTTTATGAAAAATGAAGGAAAGTGAGAAGTTATCCCATGAAAGAGAACTTATCAGTGCATTACATGCGTAACCTTGTGCAATCAGATCAGTAATTAGAAGAACGTTGCCTTTTTCCAAAAGATAAAAATAGTTGGTCTTATAGTTTGCAAATTACCATATAGATTCACTACAGAACAAAGACAATTATAATATTAATAGTAAAGAACACTATTTGCTTTTAACTAAGTACCGTAATCCCTTTTCTTCAGGTCAGCAAATAATTTGCTATTCCATCAATCCTCTCTGATTTTCACATGATATTAAGTGGCCTGATCTCTTTAGAAAGAGCTTCCATCAAACTGTAGTCCTGAGGGGAAAAAACATGGTTGGTGGGCAATTCTGGGAATTTGAAGTCCAGACATCTTCAAGTCGTCAAGGTTGAGAAAAACTGGACTATAGGAAAAGGAAGTCTGCACCCAAGTTGAATTATTTATTCCGATTATGGCATCTAATACACCCAGCTCTTGGGACTGTATAATGCTTTTAAAAAATCAGAAGGCTGCAAAACAACAGAGGTTATTAGAATACAACAACAAAATGAAATATGTTGGTGTTGCTGTTGGGCTAGGAAGTAGATGATGTTCTTCTCTTGGCCTTCTATTTCTCCAGCATGCCTTGAGAAAAATTATGAATGCATTTGCTTTCATGCCCGAGGCAAAATAAAAAAAAATTCTCCCTCCATCATTAATTTATTTATATTTGGACAACCATTATTCACTGGGAGGGGAGAAAGAAATCATGAGAGCAGAGCAAATTTGCAAGTTGAGTCACATGTGGCCTTTCTGAATCATCTGAGAAGCAAATCTTTGAAGTGACTCATTTTCTATTAACTGAAGGCAGGCTGAAAGGTTTCTGGTTTCTCCACCGCCGCCACCCCCAATTTTTTTTCTTTTAAAAAAGGAAAAATAAAGAAATGACCACCACTAATACATTTATTTATTTATTTTATATGCCTTCTCCTTTTTTCAAGGATAGGCTTACAATGCTAAACCTTGCCTTCAAAAGAAGAAGGCACTCATATCTTCTGCTGATAGAATTAAAAGCTGGCTTCTCCGTGTACCAAATTAAATAAGGGATTAGACCACGTGAAATGTGAAACGGTAATAAATCAGTAAAAGGGCTGGACTTCCAACTACAAAGAAGTCCCAATTTCCCGAAGGCTAATATCTGATCCCAAGACTGGCTTAGTCTGCTTCAAATCATGACTTAAGGGGCGGTTGAGCAACAGATTATAGCAATAGCCCTTAGACTTCTATACCGCTTCAGAGTGCTTTCCAGCCCTCTCTAAGCGGTTCACAGAGTCAGCCTATTGCCCCCAACAATCTGGGTCCTCATTTTACCCACCTCGGAAGGATGGAAGGCTGAGTCAACCTTGAGCCTCGTGGGATTCGAACCGCCGAACTGCAGCTAGCCGTCAGCTGAAGTAGCCTGCAGTGCTGCACTCTAACCACTGCGCCACCTCGGACAACTGGAAAATGCCAAATGACACCAACACTGACAAGGCAAGCCTCTCAGTGTTTGTGTCATTTGAGAACAATGAGAGCAAACCACACTCCCTTACTAGCACTGATGACGTTACCTAGTTTGGTAATGAAATGTCTCCCAAAAAAACAAGCAAGCTCAGTGAGCATTAAGGACCCACAATGCCAAATGAGGCACATTTGAGGGAGTTGACCCACGCGTATGGTACACGGCTTGTGCAAACTAAGCCTGCATTATTGGAGGGGTGGGGAGAGGCTCTTCATGGTGTCAGGCTCTTGATGGCAGAAAGCCTGCAGGGTTTCCATCAGAAAATCCATAAAGAAACATAGCCTTGATGGCTAAGTAAGCAACATCTGGTTGACAGACACAAATTCCATTTTCATTTCAGTTTTGGAGGCATTAAGACTTTTTTTTTTTTTTTAACAAGGACCAACATTTGCCCCTTCAAGGAATGACATGGAGCTTGTTGTTGTGCTCCTGACCTCTTTGGAGTCATCCTGGTTTCCTTCAGAGATTCCATCCATCCCAAATTGGTTTTATCTGATAATAGTTTTCTGAGTGCAGAAGTGCAGGAAGTAAATATAAATATAATTATATTTTAGCTGCAACTGTAGAATCACTTTGGGTAGTGGGATGGGCGGCATATAAGCTAACTGCCTGCCTGCCTGCCTGCCTGCCTGCCTGCCTGCCTGCCTGCCTGCCTATGAATGAATGAATGAATGAATGAATGAATGAATGAATGAATGAATGAATGAATGAATGAATGAACAAACTTCTGTCAACCAGATGTTGCTTACTTAGCCATCAAGGCTATGTTTCTTTATGGATTTTCTGATGAAAGGAAGTTATCAAAGGCTGAAATTGAATCAGAAGTTCAGTTTTTGTTTTGCTTTTGTATTTATACTTTCTCTGAAAAATACCTATTTTGATGTACTGTATTTTTAAATAAATGCAAATAATCCAATATATTGCAGCATTTCCCCCATATTTTTTTCCCTTAAAGGCGGACTGAAAACTAAAATACAAATCTGGAGAATTATCTCTTCCAAATATGGTTTTCATCCTATAAATTACAAATTCTTAAAGGTAGGTTTTAGGAGAAGAGCAAAACCGAAAAGAAACAAATATCAGCATGGCCTGAAAGTTGTGTGGTTTGGCAATCCTGTTGCAGCTCAGCTTACATCGGAATCTGCTCAGAGGTTGGCTGGATTGAGTTGGACATGAACCAACAGTTCTCAATGTCCTTCTAATGGACTCCAGCTCCTGCTAATGCCAACCTGTCACTTACTAATTAGTGGGCACGCTACTTCTGGGTCTGCCATGGCAATGCCATGCAAATTTGGGGCTATGTAGTAGACTTAAGATCTATATTCAACAATGCTGCCTAATGAATTATCCAAGTGTGTATATATTAGCACAGAGTTGGCATAATTACAAGATGGTGCTAAATAATGGAGGTGTTTCTAAGTTAATGGCAAATGTCCACAGAACGCCATTTGGCAGTACTGCCGGGCTTCCCCCACCCAGCTTTCTACCTCTCTGTTGGCACCCAAACTCTTATTCATTGAAAGCATCAAGAATTATGCCTGACCTTGCTGGCATTGCCATCTTAACCACACCAATCCTGGGGTGTAATTAACCTGACAACACCAGCAAGTCCTGGCAGGCTAAGTAGGTTTAGAATTTCACTCACTGCCATTGATGGATAAACTGGGAAATGAACTCGAGAATTGACAGCAACCCTAGCAATGGGTTTTCTAGCAAGTAACTCTGGAAGCTTTCATTTAAGTGGCAAAGGAGCGAATTAATGTGTTGGGAGGAATCTACGATCAGTCATACAGTAACACTAATTTAACTCACTGAGAACCCTGTGTCACCCTTCCTCCGACTGCCCTACACACTTTCAAAGGCCTTCCTAATCAAAAATATATAAAATATAACTAATGAATCTATTTTCTACTTATATTCCTTGTATTTGTGCCAGACTTCATGTAACTTGAGTGTCACTTACATCTGGTACCAAACATCACTGTAAGTTTTCCAGGAAAGGTGCTTGTTTGTTTTATTTTGATTATTTCACTTGAAAAGTACCAGCGAAATCAGTGATGCTACCATATTATAGACAGAAGGAGCTAAGATCAAAAATAAATAAAGGAAGAAAGACAGACAGTCTTTCAAGTCTACAGGTGATCATTGACTTACAACCATTCATTTAGTGGTCATTTAAAATTACAACAGCACTAAAAAAAAAGTGACTTATGACCTGTCCTCCCATGTATGACCACTGCAACATCACCATGGTCACATGATCAAAATGTGAGTATGTGGCAACCAACATATATTTATGCCATTTGCAGCATCTTGGAGTCATGAAACTCCCATCTGTGACCTTCCCAGCCGGCTCCTGACAAGCAAAGTCAATGGGGAAGCCAGTTTTGCTTAACAATCTCATGATTCACGTAACAACTGCAAGAATTCACTTAACCACCATGGCAAAAAAATGGTCATAAAGTTGGGCATAACTCAACAACCACCTTGCTTAGCAATCAAAATTCTAGTCCCAATTATGGTTATAACTTGAGGACTCCTAGTAAAGTAGATTAAATACTTTCGTATTATTCCAATACATGATTTTAATGGTCAACCACCATTAAACTGAATCTAATTTAATTTAATTCACCCTATCGGTTACAGGGATAGAAACTGAAAAACAGGTTGCCTTATCTAGAGCCAGCCATGGAGTCCATGACATAGTGAAAATTTAAATTGAGAAGCTTTAGCTCACAAATGTTTTAAAGCTCAAAACTCTACAAAATCAATATGGCAGAGAAACAAAAATCTGTCCCAAATTCAGTAGGGAAGTTCTGCTGTTGGTTGGAAATGTTATGTAAGTTACATAATATGGTAAGTATTTCTATGAGTATGCAAACTTCCATTTCGAAGAAGTCTCTCTCGGGCAAAAGAGAAAAGGGAAGCAAAGGAAAAGAGGAAACAGAGACTTAAGGTAAATTCACGCAATAAACATGAATCCTGACCGATGCCCTTCTGCTACAAATTGCATTCTGCAATTTAAGTGAGCCCCACTGAAAACTCAAGTGTAGACAGACCTTCACTAAGGGTAGAGTATGGGATTAGATCCTTCTACAAGCTTCCTACACTAATAAATGTATTTATAAGAGATTTGTTTAGTTGAAGCAAGCAAATTAAAGTTGAAGTTGGTAGCTATTTTAGGAACAAGCCACAGCAAACAGGGCATTCAGCAGGAAAACGGTATGCAAGGAAAAATTCAGTTCCACACTGAAGCATCTCACATTGCTGTGCTCTGTTTCCCATAGCTGCTGTTCAGTTCTTCTATCTGGCAGCCTCCAGCAACTTCTCCTCCACACGAAAAATGAGTTTTAAAAAAATCCCTTTTTGCACATCAACCCTTCATCAACTTTTGATAGATTAGACCAGTGATGGCGAACCTTTTTTTGCTCAGGTGCCAAAAGGGCATGCGCGTGCCCACACCCATAATGCAATGCCCTTCCCCCCCACGCATGCACGCACAACCCCCCCCCCCGTACTGCTCCCCTGCGCATGTGCGCAGGCCTCACTGAAGCCTCCGGACTTCCGGTAGGCCAGTTGGGTCGTTTTTCGCCTTCCCCAGGCTTCAGGAAAGCCTCCGGAGCCTATGGATGGCAAAAAACGGTGGGCCGTTTTTTGTCCTCCCCAGGCTTTAGGAAACCGTCCGAAGCCTGTGGATGGCAAAAAACGGCCCAATGGGCCTACCGGAAGTTCGGAAACGAACTTCCAGTAGGCCCGTTGTGTCCGTTTTTCGCCATCCACAGGCTCCGGAGGCTTTCCTGAAGCCTGGGAAGGGCGAAAATGGCCTCCCCCCGCCTTCCGGAAGGCCGAAAATCAGCTGGCCAGCACTGGAGCTGACATAGGGCAACGCCTCACGGGATTAGACTGTGGTTAACATCACCTCTCATTGGTAGAGTCAATAAATTAATTAATCACTTTCCTTTCAGCGTACAGGTCTTAAAGGACTCTAGGTCTTGGGGGGGGGGGTGCAATATGCTATTTACAAAGTTAAAGCATCAAAACACATACATTTAGAAAGATTGTGACCAGCTCTAAAAATCTTCATTTTCACAAGTTTGTATTCCTAAATTCTCCAGCCGTAATTGCTGTGTAGTAATGTTCCAGAACTTTAGTGGTGATCATGTTTGCCTCACATGTCAAAAGGAGACAGAAAAAAAATGTATTTTTAAATTATTATTTCTGTTTACCTCAAATACCATTTTCTGCAGTTTTTTTTTAAGTATTTCACCAGTAGATCATTTTATTATTCTTGTCGTGAAGTAAAAGGAGAAACTGGCAAACTCTTGTCAATTTCACCCTGATCCTAGATTTATAAGATCTGAAAATGACTTGCTTTTGTTTATTTCTCACAGGGGCCACAATAAAAGAAAAAAAAGTTCAAGCACTTCAACAGTTTATTGATGGACTAATTTTTTTTTTAAGGATGTCTATGAAGATTCTCCTCTGGTCCTTTTAAAAAGGAACCAGAGGAAAGTGAATAGTTGTTCATTTTCAAGCAACATTTTACTTATCCTTGAATTCTGGTATGAACAATTATTTTTTTCCAGAGGCTGCAGAAATGTATTGATCAGAAAACATATTGATCAACTTTTTTAATGTTTCTACTTGACATAATAGTGAATGAAAAATTATTAAGGATTTTTTTTAATGTAACACTTTTGAATTTTAAACATAGCTGTTTTATCTAGCTGTACCAATTTTTACAAGTATTTTAGATAGAGCATAAGGGAAGAATATGATACTTTGATAATTATAAATATTCTAGATTAAAACATACTAACACAATAATTGTAAATAATCATATTACACATTAATCGGAGTAAAACATACTTTTTATAAGCTTTAATGTACCTATAAAAATCATGTGATTGTGAATTCCAATTTCCTGCTGGCTTCCCCATTGATTTTCACAATCATGTGACTGGGATGCTGAGATAGGCAGAATTCAGAGGACTGGTAGTAAGTGCTAGTTATTCAGTACCATCAAACCTTGAATGGTTGCTGAATGAGTAATTGTAACCCAAGGACTACCTGTATAATTTATTTGGGACATATAAAAAGGATACGAAATAAGCAGCTAAGGCACTATATACTTTGTTAAATACTTTAACACACCAATCTCTGTAAATGAGATTTGCTTTATCATTTTCTTTCTTATTAAAACAATACTGTCAACTCCCCAGCTGGGAAGGAGCCAATGACTGGATTCACATGAAATAAAATGAGCTTGGGGAATCTCACCATATTGAAGGAACCTATAATCTTGGGCTGCTGTGCAAATCTGGCCCTTATATTGAGCTTAGGTACATCTTATGCGAATAAAGCAATTGTAATTTGTAAATCTGGGCTTTCGCTTTGTTGCTGTTGTGCGAGTGTGAAAGGAAGTAATGAGGAGTTGCAACTGACTTCCTGCCTGGCATGGCAATAAAGCACACACTCTCCTCCTCTCCCTAATTTCTGCATTCCCAAGCAGAAGTAATTGTATTGCTGTTTTGCAGAGAATTAGGACGCCATTCATACAATGAAATGTGCCACAGGAAAATGCAAGAAACAATAGCAATAGCGATAGCAATAGCGCTTAGACTTATATACCGCTTTACAGTGCTTTACAGCCCTCTCTAAGCGGTTCACAGAGTCAGCATATTGCCCCCAACAATCTGGGTCCTCATTTTACCCACCTCAGAAGGATGGAAGGCTGAGTCAACCTTGAGCCTGGTGAGATTTGAACCGCTGAACTGCAGCTAGCCGTCAGCTGAAGTAGCCTGCAGTACTGCACTCTAACCACTGCGCCACCTCGGCTCTTCCACTTCCTATGCTTCAAATGTTAAGTTACTTTCTCCTCCCCTTCTGAGCCAATGGGCTTCGGGCTATTCTTTTCCCAGCCTTAAAGCTCCTTTGTCACCAGTCCCCTACTTACCAATCCCCTATCTCTGACATGGGAATCTTAAGAACAGGTAGTCCTTGATTTAGCAATAGCACTTAGATTTATATACCGCTTTACAGTGCTTTACAGCCCTCTCTAAGCGGTTTACAGAGTCAGCATATTGCCCCCAACAATCTGGGTCCTCATTTTACCGACCCCGGAAGGATGGAAGGCTGAGTCAACCTTGAGCCTGGTGAGATTTGATCTGCCAAACTGCTGGCAGCTGGTGATCAGGAGAAGTAGCCTGCAATACTGCACTCTAACCACTGCGCCACCGCGGCTCCTTTTAGGCTTAAAATTGAGTCAAAAATTTTATTGCTAAGCAAGAGAGTTGTTAAGGGCCCCATTTTACGACCTTTTTTGCCACAGTCGTTAAGTGTGTTAATAACACAGTCATTAAGTGAATCTGGCTTCCCCACTGACTTTGTTTGCAGAAGGTCACACAAGGTGATCACATGATCCATGCCAGTTGCCAAGTGTCTGAATTTTGATCACATGATCATGGGAATGTTGAAATGATCCTAAGTGTGAAAAACGGTCATAAGTCACTTTTTTCACTGCCATTGTAACTTTGAACGGTCACTAAACGAACTGTTCTAAGTCGAGGATTACTTGCACTTCCAGCTTTAGCGGTATCATTCAGCAAGGTGAGATGAATGAACAGCCTACAGAAATGCTAAGGAGGGGAAAACAGGGAAGGACATATGGCATATGTGGGAGAGAAAGAATCAGTTAAGAGGTGGTCTTGAGTGAAGGATGAGAAAATATTCTCTTTAGGGAATTTGGAGTGAGAATGAGTGGAAGATTTCTCTTTTGCAAACTCATTTCTGCTTTTCCTCTTCTACATTTTTGCTTGTTCATATATACATTTTACTTCATGAATGCTAACATATATGTTATGTAATTCTAAAAGATTATACAAGCCAATTTTTCCCCCAAGTCTTGTTTCAACTAATCATTCCTCTGTTCTTATGAACCTGAATTGTTTAAGCTAAATGGCCATTTAAAAGCCAATTTGGTGTAGTGGTTAAGGTGTTGGCCTAGAAACCAGGATATTCTTGAGTTCTAGTCCCACCTTAGGCATGATAGCTAACTGGGTGACTCGGTCAATCACCAGGAGATTGAGAGTTCTAGTCCCGACATAGGCATGAAAGCTGACTGGGTGACTTTGGGCTAGTCACTCTCTCTCAGCCCAACCAACCTCACAGGGTTGTTGTGTGGTAAATAGGAGAAAGGAATATTATGAATGTTCACCACCTTAAGTTCCTTATAAAAGTGGGGAAGGAAGGAAGGAAGGAAGGAAGGAAGGAAGGAAGGAAGGAAGGAAGGAAGGAAAAAGATGTCCGTCTCCTATACCACACACCTCAATCATGAAGAAATGTCCTGTTCCAGCATTTGGCTACATATACATATGCAAATACCCAGCAATGTCTAATAAAAAAAATTATCTTTTTTTCATCCGTAAGACAATACCAAAGTGAACACTTCCTCCCATCATACTTCCCTTTGCTGGCTTCATTATTATTTCATTCACCCACTGAGATTCTTGTTCTCAGACAGCTTTTTTTTCCATGCTTTGCAAACTGGTTGGATGACTCATATCGTCCTCTCTTGTTAAGGCTAAATGTAATCTTCAGAGCAAACAGTATAGGAAGTTACAAAGTGGGTAGTAGCAGTTCAGCGTGCACTCTGTCAGAAGTGGCATTCATTCAAAGAGACACCGCCTTGAATAGTTCTTTTCAAAACCTGCAGAATTTTCAGAGCTATGATAGATTTTATGTAGTATAAATAAACCCAAAAGTCTTTACAAAACTACAGGAAGGACTACCCAGAGAGTAAGAAGGCTGATCAGCTGAACCAGACTACTAGCACTGATGATGTTACATGGTCGGGTAATAAAATGTCTGCAAGAAAACAACCAAGCTCAGAGGGCACCAAGGACCCCTCACTTCAACCCTGAGCTATAAATATTCTCCTTTACGTTTTTGGGAAAACCACCCAAGTAGGACATGATGGCAAAGGGATTCCTCTGGTCATATTTTACAACAACTGGAATTCAGAAACGTGCGGCTTCTGTTCTTGTACAGCCATATTGATTAGGGAAGGACATATTTCAGATTCAGTCTGGAAGAAGTTCTTCAAAACACATGGACTGCAAACACAGCACCGATCTGCCATTCATTGAACAGCAACCCAATTTCTCAGGTTCACAAACTGCAACACGGAGGCTCCTGTCAGGGACCCACATTATTAGAAACCAACACAGTTACTTTAATGAGTTGCCAACAGGCGCACTGTGTCCCACACATTTTCGTGCATCTATTCTCAGTTGAAGTTAAAGCCTTAGTTAACAACCGCAGTCTTAATACCTTTCCACAGTCCGAAGAATCTTGATCACCATCTCCTCTTCCATATTTTCTATCTAACCAATACAGCCACATCTAACCAGAAACAGACTAAGGTGATGATATCATTGGAACATTCTGACATTTCTGAATGGCTGGACTGGCAATGGGAAGTTTCTCAAGAAAATCATGCTTGGGGCTTCTTGCCAGTTTCCTTGTTTTCATAATAAAGCGGATGTTCAATATTTATGGTTAGACCATAAATACGTTGTCTGTTTGATGGTACTTGCCTCACGGAGTCCTGATTAACAAGAGATACATATTTTTTTCTTGCATAGATTTTATTTGGAGTTCTAGCAAGGAAGCATTTCTTAGAAGCACAGATGAAAAACAGGATATAAATTGCTGTATTATGGAAACCATAAATGAAGAAATTCAGCTATGAATCTAAGAGTCCTCACCCTGTAATAGATACAAGATACAAGTGCAGAAAAAAGTAATTTTGCATTATATTTCTGACCTGGAGTTATAATTATGAAAGCAGTAAGAAACAGGAGCAAAACTGACGTCTCTATTACCTACAGATAAGCTTAGCAAATTCAATGCTACATTACCTAATTCTTGACCCAGGAAAAGATTTATGCAAGTTTAAAGTTAATTGGGAGGAAAACTGCTTTTCAATTACACATAATTAAATAATTGCTCTAAAATTTACTGAAGTTTTTTAAAAACAAAATAAAACTTCCTTTTTTCCCTCAAGGGGAGGCGTAGTGTTTTACTATTAGCTTATTAACTCTCAACGAGGATAAAATGACAAACCAAGTTTAACTTTATGCTGAAAAAAGGTTGTGTCAAAACTAAGAGTACTTTACACACCCCATAATAAGAGCTACCATGGTGGTATTCTAAAAAGCAGAAACCTTATTCTTCCTTAGAAAATTAACCTCATATCAGAAATGTTCAACAAACCAAACATTACAAGGAGACCACAACATATGACCGTAATCCCAAAGGTACTTTTTCAGGAGGCAACTGAAAGGATCCCCACTATCCTGTCAGAACTGAAGAAGCTTCTTGGATGAGAAGCGAAACGTCTTCAAAAAGAACGTCCAGTTGCCTCCTGAAAAAGTACCTTTGGGACAACCATGACCTGGATGACTGAGAATCTCTACAGACTTTTAGCTATATGACCGTAATGGAGCCTGCCCATTATAGTCATAAGTTATAAGATGCATGTTACCAAAAAAAAAAATTACAATCTTCTTTGTGGCGGTCACTAAAAGAATGCCACAGTCATAAAGCAGACACCATGGACATTAAGCAAACGTGGCAATCGTTAAATGAATTGATGGTTCACTATGGATGCAGTTTGAAAACTGGAAGTGCCAATTTTTGGCAAAACTGAAAGTCACATGACTACGGGAGGCTACAACAGCCATAAATGCAGCCCGAAGTTTGGTCACATGAGCATGGATGGGACCCAACCATCAGAACTTCAAATCCAGGTTGTAAGTAGCTCCAAGGTAGGTCCGTCATAACTTTAACCAGTTGCTAAGCAAAGAATCGTAAGTCCCCACATCTGTCTGCACAGAACTGGATTCCCCGATTCCTTCCAGTTGGGTTGGATTATACGTTCTATCATACAACCCACCCACCCCAATCAGCTTAGCCATTGAAACGTACACACTAGCTGGAAGAGAAACACGATTGCTTTGCCCAAGGTACTTTTGCTTGCGTATTATGCTTACAATGGGAATCTTTAAGAGCTTTTCTCTCTAGTTATCTTAATTACTTTGCTACCATTTCCAGCAATTATCTGATGAGATTCAACAAGGGCTGCAACAAGAGAAACCACCATAAGGAACATATGTGTGTTATTATGCCAAGACAGTCTTAAAGATCTAATGATAACGCCTTATTACAAGTTATTACTGTTTAGAGTATCTTAAGATATGAGCATGCATATTTTCTCCATGAAAAATTTCTTCTTGGAGTAACCAAGTCTCTTCACTCATCTAAATGGCATATTACTTTCCAGAAATCTCACTTGCCATTCTCAAAACCAATCTTTAATGGACAATTAAAAAATTCACAAATTGCAGATGGAATAGGAACAGACATGCTAATTATAATTAAATTTGGTCCAGCTCAGAAAAGTTTGGAAATCTAAGTTGGAGGGGGGGGGGAGAAATGGAGTACATAAGTAAGCAGTGCTAAACAACCCCATCCTTTCAGTATATGGAGGCAATGAGTTTGATTTTTTTTTTCCAGAATTTTTTTTTTCAACTTTCCAGTGGTGCTAGGCTCCGATTCCCAAGTTGTTTCTCCATCCAAGCACTAAGCAGGGTGCATCCTACTTAGCTTGCAAGCCCAGACAAGGCTGGCCAGGTAACCTAAATAGGATAATGTAGTCTTAATTTACAGAAAAGCAGATACTAGTTGAATATTTGGCAAAACTAATCTATTTTCTACGTTCTCACAATACAGGTAGTCCTCGACTTATGACAATTGAGCCCAAAATTTCTGTTGCTAAGCGAGACAGTTGTTAAGTGAATTTTGCCCCATTTTATGACCTTTCTTGACACTGTTGTTAAGTGAATTACTGCAGTTTTTAAATTAATATCACAGCTATTAAGCGAATCCAGCTTCCCCATTGATTTTGCTTGTCAGAAGGTTGCAAAAGGGGATCACATGATGCCCGGGATACTGCAACCGTCATAAATATGAGTCAGTTGCCAAGCATCTGCATTTCGATCATGTGACCGCAGGGATGCGAATGAGAATGCGGCAATGGTTGTAACTGTGAAAAACAGACATACGGTAAGTCACTTTTTTCAGTGCTGTTGTAACTTTTAATGGTCACTAAATGAAGTGTTGTAAGTCGAGGATTACCTCTACAATGAACGGTAAGTTTGGTTTGCAAGAAGCTGCTAAGCTTCCATAAATCAACAAATCAATAAATAGCCATCAGAGTTATCTGTTTCAATGCAGCCATTAGCCCTTTGCACAGCCTACGGTTCTATGCAGCTTGGCTTTTCACATTCAGTGTTCAGGTAGTCCTCGACTTACGATCACAATTGAGCCCAAAATTTATGTTGCTAAGTGAGACATTTGTTAAGTGAATTTTGCCCCCTTTTACAACCTTTCTTTCCACCGTTGTTAAGTGAATCCCTGCACTTGTTAAGTTAGCAACACAGTTGTTAAGTGAATCTGGCTTCCCCATTAACTTTGCTTGTCAGAAGTTTGCAAAGAGTGATCACTGAGCCGAGGTGGCGCAGTGGTTAGAGTGCAGTACTGCAGGCTACTTCAGCTGACTGCTAGCTGCAGTTCGGCGGTTCAAATTTCACCGGCTCAAGGTTGACTCAGCCTTCCATCCTTCTGAGGTGGGTAAAATGAGGACCCAGAGTGTTGGGGGCAATGTGCTGACCCTGTAAACTGCTTAGAGAGGGCTGTAAAGCACTGTGAAGCAGTATATAAGTCTAAGTGCTATTGCTATTGCTATCACATAACCCCAGGACACTGCAACCGTCATAAATATGAGTCAGTTGCCAAGCATCTGAATTTTGATCACATGACCGCAGGGATGCTGCAACGGTCATAAGTGTGAAAAACAGTCATAAGACACTTTTTTCAGTGCCGTTGTAACTTTGAACAGTCACTAAATGAACTGTTGTAATTGAGGACTAACTGTATATATCTTAGATTTTGTGGGGCATCTCCCCATTCTTTCCCCCTCTTTTACAGCCCCTCTTCTCAGATGGAAAGCAACAAATACTAGAGGGTTTTTTTCCACAAAATATCCAACTCAGGCTTTAGTTTGTTGGTAGAGAAAAGAGGCAGGTTGATTACAAAAAGGCTTAGCTTCTCCGGCTTGAAGTTTACCAAGTGCCCTTCATTTCAAAACCTGCAAAACGAATCCGGAGTGGGTTTAGGGATTTTTTTCAGAAAACTCAAAATTCAAACTTAGGGATTCTTCAGAAAACTTCTGTTTAACAATGCAGAATTATTTCTCACCTCTTTGCTCTCTGCTTTCAAACAGGCACTCTCATATCTCACTAGCAGCTTATGCAGAGGTTGCCACAACTTCCAATTCACAATTCATCAGTGGAATGAGTTGCCTCCAGAAGTTGTGGGTGTTCTAACACTGGAGGATTTTAAGAAGAGATTTGTCTGAAATGCTATAGGGTCCCTTGCTTGAACTAGAAGATCTCCAAGGTCCCTTCCAACAATTTTATTCTGTTTTCTTCTGTTAAGTTGGTAAGCATTCTTATATCTAATTATGAAAGTAGCAATATTTGCATAGGCCAGTGATGGCTAACCTTTTCCGGACCGAGTGCCCAAAGCGCGCGTGTGCGTGCCCGAACCCCCAAAATGCAATGCACGTGCGCCCCTGTGCATGTGCCCTGCCCCCCGCACATGCGTGCATTGCCACGCATGCGTGCATGCCATCTGCGCACGTGCGCACCCCGTGCATGTGTGTGGACCCCCGCACATGCCACACCCCCACCCCACCCCACATGCACGTATGGCCCCCCCGCACGTGCCCCGTGCATGCACAGCAGAGACCCGAAGACCAGCTGGCTGGCGGGAGGCACGCACGCATGCACGGCAGAGCTGAACTGGGGCGACAGCTCGCATGCCCACAGAGAGGGCGCTGCGTGACACCTCTGGCACGCGTACCATAGGTTCGCCATCACGGGCATAGGCAGTTAAGAACAAATGGGTTTAGCAATACAACAGGTTGACGTTTTTAGTTCAAATGTGTTTTTTTTTCTTTAAAGAAGACACCTGATCCCCTATCTGCAAGTCTGTCTCCTTTCTCATCCCACAAAAAACTTGACTCATCTCACCCTGATCCTATACCTCAAGGTAGCACCAAGCAGATCAACCTGATTTTCCAAGAGATTTCTTTACTTCAGTATCTCCTCCTCCTCACCTTGATATATAATAAGCCATTCTTATCTTTTCTTCAAAAGAAAAGAAGGCTAACGCTGCACTTTGCAACTCATTCACTTGCTGTGTAGTCAGAACACACAGGCACACACAACCCACACGGGCATTTTCTGTGCTGTTGGAGGCTAACCATAATTCCAGGTTTCAGTATACTTGAGACCAACAATCAGCTTTATGTGAAAGCTGTATACCTGTACAATAAATGGAAAGAAGACTCCCTAAGCCTTCGTAAAATTGGCCTCTTCCAGAGGAATTATGGGACATGTACCCCTGCACTACAGGAAGGCCTCGACTTACAACAGTTCATGCAATGACTCTTCAAAGTTACAGATTTGCTCCAGACTTAATTATGTTTAGTAACCTGGATAGATCAATAAAAGTAATGCAGGTAGTCCTTGACTTACAACAGTTCATTTAGTCACCGTTCGAAGTTACAACGGCACTGAAAAAAGTGACTTATGACCGTTTTTCACGCTTATGACCAATGCAGCATCCCCGCGGTCATTCGATCGAAATTTAGATGCTTGAGAACGGATTCGTTTTTATGAGGGTTGCAGTGTCCCGGGGTCATGTGATCCCCTTTTGCGACCTTCTGACAAGCAAAGTCAATGGGGAAGCCAGATTCACTTAACAACTGTATTACTAACTTAACACTTGCAGTGATTCGCTTAACAAATGCGGCAAGAAAGGCTGTAAAATGGGGCAAAACTCACTTAACTATCTTGCTTAGCAACATAAATTTTGGCTTCAATTGTGGTTGTAAGCCGAGGACAACCTGTGTTAGAGAGCAAAAAGTCACAGAAGACTGAATTAGAAGGGGCGTTGGTCTTACCTGATACGCCTCTTCTCGTAGGGTGGAGCTAACCTCCAAGAATGGGAAGACACCGTCCGTTCAGCCAATGAGGACTGAGTCTGTCAAATTGATATCTTCCTCCTCCTGCCTTCATTCCCCCTCTTTGACGAAGGACGATAGACAGACTCGGCGTGTAGCTCCCCTGGAAACAGTCACGAACCAAAAACAACAAGCAAATACCCAAGGGCCAGGTTCGAATTAACGGTGATCAGAAGGCCAGGTCAGATGAAACAGGGCGGGATTGGAGGTTAGCTCCACCCTACGAGAAGAGGCGTATCAGGTAAGACCAACGCCCCTTCTGATAGACAGACTAGCTCCCCTGGAAACAGTCACGAACCAAAAACAACAAGCAAATACCCAAGGGCCAGGTTCGAATTAACGGTGATCAGAAGGCCAGGTCAGATGAAACAGGGCGGGATTGGAGGTTAGCTGGTTAGCTCGAGAAGAGGCGTATCAGTTAAGACCAACGCCCCTTCTCCATAGTAGGTGGAGCTAACCTCCAAGAGTGGGACATACCAAAGCAGTCTGTCCATAGGGAGGGCAAAGTCTGGCTGACTTCTCCAGTCCGCGGCACCACCCGCTGGAGCACTCTGCGACCGAATGCTGCCTCCGCTGACGCAAAAATGTCGATCTTATAGTGGCGTATAAATGGAGTTGGTGAGGCCCAAGTGGCTGCTCGGCAAACTTCCTCGATGGACGCTTGTGTGGAC
>QLTV01002565.1:442238-452238 GCA_003457575.1 Thermophis baileyi
CTGCGGTGGCGGGGGGGTCGCAGCGGCGGGGGGGTGTTCGCGGCATTAGAAAGGTTGAGAACCACTGCTCTAGCGGTTCTCCATTTCTCACAGTGTGGTGAGCCTGCTTCAGAAGACAAGCTGAGTGGAAGTTTCTTCCCAACAACATGGACCTCTGAGATGGTATAGCCTCAGATCACTCTTAGAATGGAATTTCCAAAATAGGAAATGTCTGTTCCTGAACTCCAGAAATACCATTTTCTTGGCTGAAAGTGTTTTAGGGGGAAGTCCCTAATTACTTTCGCTGGTGGACAAGACTCTTACTCAGCTTCTCTATAGATTCCAGCATCTGGGCCAAGCTTCAGCCAGGCTGAAATTATTCATTTTTAAAACACACACACACACACACACACACTTATTCATTTTTAAAACACACACACACACACACACACACACACACACACACACACAATCTCTCAAAGATGATAAAAAATAAATGAGGGGAAGCAGATGAATGAGGACTTGTAGCAACAGTAAAAAGTAGTAAAGTACAGTGAAAGAGAAGTACAGATAGTTCTTGATGTATGACCATTCATTTAACAATGATTCAAATTAATGATGGTTGCAGAAAGAGGATGATTTTATGGCTGGCAAAGCACTTACGACCACCACAAAGTATCAGACATACCCCTCCCTCTCTACAGCCATGTGATCATGATCTGGGGGCCTGGCAACCTGTTTGCACTTATGACCGGTTGCCACGCGTTCCGCAATCATATGATCACCATCTGCAATCTTCTCAGCTGGCTTCCCCAGAAAGTCAATGGGGAAGCCTGCAGGGAAGATTGCAAAGCTGCTGCCGCCTCCCTATTGTCTCTTAGGGCTGGGTGAAAGAGCTACCTGCTGAAGGATTTCAGCTCTGTGCACGCAGGCATGGTGCTGAAATCCTTCGGCAGGGAGCCCTTCCACCTAGTGCTAGAGATCAGAGAGAACTGAAATCCAGGCAGGATTTTTAGCCCCTGAGCACAAAGACATCGTGGTAAGGTAAGGAGCACAGGATGCCTCAGAAGTGTTGGGTAGGCCCTGGGAGGCCTGCTGCAGGCCGCACACAAGTATACCTCCCTGCCCAGAGGCCTGTTTGGATTTCAGCAGGGAGAATGTTCAACTCCTGAGTAGAGAGTCACTTACATGTGGCCTGTGCCGGGCCTCCCAGAGCCTCCCCCATCTCCGAGGCACCCCACACTTCTAACCAGGAACTCTGTCCACTTAGCAACACATGAGATCACTTAATAACCACAACCAGGAGTGCCAAGATTGTGGTCATTGAGCAAAGCGATCACATGACATCTTGCTTAATGACTGCTTCTTTCAACAACCGAGGTTATAGTCCCAATCGTAGTTGTAAGTCGAGGGAATTCATAGATGAGTGTGTTTCTGCATTCCTAAGCCCTTCAAGTAGGTCAGGTCATGGAACAAACAGGCAAGGATTATTGGAACTCTATTGTTCTAGGGTTTTCCAAACCTGACAAGTGAGCTTCAACTCCCAGAATCACGCAGCCAGAATTCTAGGAGATGAAGTCCACATTTCTTAAACTTGCCAAGTTTGAAAAATATTATTCTAGGGTCTACTAACAGTATTTTTGCCAGTTTGTCTGTGCCTCCTCTTATACCAAAAATAATCAAGGCAAAATTATTTTGACTCTCTTTTTCCACAGGGCTGATAATAGCCACCCAGTAAAATTAGCCCATGAAGTCTTAAAAATCGTAAGAACCGGGGTTAGAAAAGTAATCTGAAAGCAGAAAAACCTTTTAAAGAAATGATGGAGTATGTGAAATGTCCCTCTATCATAAAGATTCTTCTACATATCTCTGGATATACAGACAGAGACAAAGAGATCTAGAAAATGATATATAGGGATATATAAAGATATACATGTCTCCTCTGCATTGCCGCACGTTTAACTTAACCTGACAAATTCCCACGAAATAATAGCAGGTAATATGTAGGGTTGTTCAGGCAATATTCTACCATCTACTGGGCTGCAGCAAAAACTGCAACAAGATGAAAGGAGCAAAACAGCAGGAGGAATTGCAATCTCACAGCTTGTGATAACAGAAAACCCAAAACAAAGTAAGACACTCAAATATACATAGTGCTGTCCTTCCCCATATTGATACCTTCTAGAACAGGGGTGGGCAACTGTGGCAACTTTGCAACCTGTAGACAGGACATGGCTGGTTTAGGAATTATGGGAATTGAAGTCCACAGGTCATAAAGTTGCCATAGCTGACCATCCCTGTTCCAGAGCCATATGAGACACGAAACCTACCAAGGATGGAGAACCAGTATCAGGTACGGCAGGGAAGCAACACTTCCCAATTGAGTTCTGCATGTGGAGGCCAGAAGTTTATCTATTATTTCATTTTATATGGCCACTCAAATCAAGTTCATGACTATGGGTGACTAACAATAATTTAAAAAAAAAAACAGAATAAAATTCTAACAAGAAACAACCTCACAGATGTCATCTGCATCCAGGCTGAAAAACTCATCAATGCAAAGTCAACACAACTATTGTATCAATCACGCTTCCTGATCTCTAGGTCCAGTGCAGTAATGGGTTTCACTTACCTTTGCTACCGGTTTGGAGATGTGCGCATGCGCAGATCGTCTGTGATGACGTCCGGGCGGGTGGGCAGAGTCTCCCACCGCCGCCGCTGCTACCGGTTCGCCCGAACCGAGGCAAACCGGTAGCAACCCACCACTGGTCCAGTGAGAGAATCATGGTCAGGACTGGTCTCATCTCTGTTATGTTGTGATGTTGTGAGAGTGGATACAGTTGAATTTACAGGTTCCTTCTTTCCCCGTTTGGAGGTGCAGAATAACGTTTCTAATAACGTTGCTTCCATCTTTTGATTATGTATTTCCTAGACTTCCAGAGCAGCATCAAAACATTATCAACAAGCTGGGATGTAAGAGCCGTGGTGGCGTAGTGGTTAGAATGCAGTATTGCAGGCTAATTCTGCCGATTGCCAGAAGTTTGATTCTGACCAGCCCAAAGTTGACTCAGCCTTCCATCCTTCCGAGGTGGGTAAAATAAGGACCCAGATTGTTGGGGGCCAATATGCTGACTCTGTGAACCGCTTAGAGAGGGCTGTTAACTACTGTGAAGCTAGTCTAAGTGCTATTGCTATGTAGAGGTTGAGCTGCAAGAGAATGATTGGCCCAAAGTCACTCAAGGTCTTGGCAAGGGCACAGGTGACTTAATAGGATTGCTTTTCTCCAATTAGTTTTGCTTAACCCACTAGATCTGACATCTATTAAGCAGGGCCATTTGTCAGAACCCAGGAAATGGGTCTTTTCTGTCAATATCCCCTGATTTGCTTGGCTTGACCCTGCTGGCATTTACAGTTCATAAAGCACCTCTGATGGTCATAAAATGGTTGTACCCCTCTCAGGTCACATGACATGTAAGACGGGTCAACTTTATGACCCGTCGCAGCGTTCCATGGTCACGTGACTGCAATTCACGATGTTTTTATACTTCCAGTCACAGGGATGCCTTGACTTATGACCGTAAGGACTTATGACCGTAATTTCAGGCTCAATTACAGTCATAAGTCAAGGACTACCTGTAATGCCAGCTCAGTTCAGCTGCTTTGGACTCATGAACTCAACAAGGCTTACCTCCATTTGCGTTTTTCTATGGGATAGATTTCTGCAGGTGCAGAAAAGTTTAAAGAATTGGTTCTGTATCATTCTATTGAGCTTGACTGATACTCCCTTCTTTTTCCTTTCCTTTTTATTCATTATATCTTCAAGAATCCTGTTCTTTCTGTCACTTGAACGCCTTACTTGCATCTATCTGACTATATCACTATATCGCACCCTTCACCCTACCAGCCAGTATAATTTAAGGTGGGGGAAAGGGAACATCACATTGTCCTACAACAGGGAATGATAAATCTTTGCTGATCTACCGTGAATCACTCAAAGAGCTACTAGTAGATCCTAATCGTATTTCCCTGTTTTAATTAATTTGTCTCTAATTCCTGCTAGTAAAAAAAAATGGGAAGGGAATGAACAGAATCAAATGGAGATAAGAAAAAGTGTACAGCTTTCAATTCCGCTTGCTGATTGTCATCAACAAAGGATTTAATGACTCTTCTATAATTATCTACAAGTCAGATATGCAGAGAGGGAGGAGTAACGCTCCTTGGTATGAAATTGGAATCATGTACTGGTATATGCATTGATATGTACTTTAGAATTAGCACCAGGTAGCCAGGAGCTTTTTAAAATGCAAGTGCCATTACTCAGTTACTGCAGATATCCCTCCCATAAAACCTATATATAAGATTATGTTAAATGACTGTAATTCAAGATTTCCATCTTTTCAACTCAGAGGTTCCGTGAGATTTTGACATTCTCATCTTCAAGATTCTCACCCAAACCCTGAAGGAAGATGTTCAAACAAGACAAACTTCAAGATTAAAAAAGCCAAAACTAATTAGAGATGTAGCTTCTTGCCAAAAGGCAAAATATATACTCTGGTTTGGGAATATCGGCATTTACATACAGTATAATAAAAGACTATAAGATTTAAGACTGGCATCTGAAGCCCCAAACCTCTGTGGGTTCCCACTACCTTTTCCGACCCCAGAGAAAAATATAACAGGAGATCTTAAATAGACTTTTTAAAGAAGAAAATGAAGGGAGGGAAATGAATTTCCACCCCAAGGAAAATCTGAACATTCCATATATATGCATGAGAAGATTCTGGTCAATTTGCACTATGGTTCTCCATGCAGCCCCTCAGCCACCAACCAGGAAAGGTAGCTCCATTCCTTCCTTCCTTCCTTCCTTCCTTCCTTCCTTCCTTCCCTTGCACTATGGTTCTCCAAGTTGCACTATGGTTCTCCATGCAGCCCCTCAGCCACCAACCAGGAAAGCTAGCTCCCTTCCTTCCTTCCTTCCTTCCTTCCTTCCTTCCTTCCTTCCTTCCTTCCTTCCTTCCTTCCTCCCTTCCCTTCCCTTCCTTCCTTCCTTCCTTCCTTCCTTTCCCTCCCTCCCTCCCTCCCTCCCTTCTGTGCATATCTGTTTTTTCATACTTTTTTGCATTAAAATGTATCAATCTATAAATGTATTCCATTGTTTTCTTTCTGTGCTATAATATTATCCTGTAATATTGTATATTTTCAAGTGGAGAAGAAAAAGAAAAAAACATTAAATTAAAAGTGCCAGCTGGAGAGATGAGAGATGAGAAGAATAAAATTTAAAAGCTCTGTAACTTTCTTGCAAATGCCAAAAAGGCACTAGATAGCAACTGAGAATTATTGGCTTAAATGGTTTAAAGTGATTAAGCCAAGTACAAGGCACCGTAACAACATGAACTTCCTATTCTCGGAGGCAGAGAAATACCCTATAGACCTGCAATTCGCGACTTGACACAATGAACTCACAGGGGCACGGGTGGGTTATAATAGGGACCAGTGGAAAAAAATTACTGAGACACTAAAGGTGCTGTGAACCAAAAATCTTTGGGATCATCTGTTATAGATTGTAACTACCTTTATGCTCTATTTGAAACATCTGGTTCCCAGAAGCATCCAAGAAGCATCCAGAAAACAAGATGCTGAGCTAGAAAAGTCTTTGACTTGACTTATTAATGCTCTTTTCGTATCTATTTCCTTACACTTCATTGCAATCATATCTATCTCTTTGTGGTTCAGGTGTATTTATATTCCAACACACATTTTTTGGGTTGTCTGTGTTCAATCAATACAAAAATGCACATGCATTTTGAGAATCCACAATCATACACACACAAATACTCACACATACATGTGCGGGAGGCCCCAAATCAATAAAAGAGAATAACTGTAGCTCAGGGTTGAACTGTGGAAACGTTTGCTTGCAGACCTTGTTTCATTACCTGACTATGTGATGTCATCAGTACATGTCCTGGAATTGATCTGACAACTAGGTAACAATATCTGACACATGTTATCTAGCTGGGTTATAAAATCTCTGCAAGCAAGTTCACGGAGCATCAAGGATTCCATAGAAGTCAAGAATATTCATTCTTCTTTTCCTGCATTCTGCTGTGTTGAGCAAGTGTCTCTTAGTTTCTCCAACTTTTCCTTTCCTTTTTTTTTTGGTTTGGTCAATTGCTTTATTATTCATCCTCTTATCTATCTTCTTCTCCAGAAAATATCTTCTCCATATAAATATAATCCCTGTTACACTTTAAGCAATGAATTCTTGCAAAACAGTTGAAATCCATGATGGCTCCAGATAGCATTATATCAATCTTTCCTGGATTTCTCAATGTACAGTATGTGGTAAACCTAACATTGGGAAAATCCAGATTAAAAAATTATTCCCAGGGAATAAGGGAAAAGAAAGGAAAAATGAGCAAAAGCCAAAAATATTGGCCCCAAACATATCAATAATAGAGAGCATCTTCAACTTCTTCAATGTGGCTTATTAGTTTCTATAATTTTGGATGTGCAGTATTAGTCTACATAGATGTAGGATAGGACTACATGTGTCTACTTCCAAATCTTGGATGTGACACCAAGAATTCCTCGAAAAATTTCCAACAAAATGTACTTTTTAGGATGGCATAAAGAGAAAATCATTAAATCCACATGGAATAATCATGTGTTTAATCAGATGAGTGCAGACCTGTTCGACAATGAGATGGGTAGCATATAAAGTCAATACATGAATTAAAAATAAACTATTTAATTTTAAATTTCAAACTTAAAATTCAGTTCAATTAGTTGGATCTGAGCACTCTTTGCAGAGGGCTCTTGAATCCTTAAGGCCTTCAAAATACTTTATACATAGTCCTGGTAGTTTTCAACTTACGATCGGTCACTTAGAGACTGTTCAAAGTTATGACGGACCTCTCCAGGGGTACTTACAAACCGGCTCCGCGCTTCCAATAGCCACTCTCATCTATGGTCACGTGACCGCATTTAAGTGCTCAGCAACCAGCCCACACTTACGGCCATTTGCAGCATCCTGCAATCACGTGACTACATTTTACAACCTTTGGTTTTTTTAAAAAAGGCATTTATTTCTGGGGTTTGGCAAAAGCATTCCATAGCAAACAGTTGGTTCACTTAATGACTGTGTCAGGGTGCTACGTGAGTTGCTCGAAGGCAAGCCAACCCTGACCCATGCAGGACAAACCCTAAGAAAAACAATTTCAATACCAAGACAATGGGGAAAATAACATGGGAATGTCTCTAATCTGTTACTAACCATCATGACACCAGAATGATAAAATGTGCACTGAAATGTCATGATACACGTCTGCCATTTTGTACTCGGGCCATGAATTTTGCATGCAATTAACTTAAGATTTTGCACTGCAGTGTCCTTGTCCCCTGGCCACCTGCCTCAGGAATGACTATGACTATATATAGAATAAGGCTGAATTTGGTCCATAATGGCAATAGGGACTTAGCATAAAGTTTGATGGGTAAGTAATAATTACTTAGTTGACCATGTCTGTGTGCGCACATGTGCCTTCAAGTCAGTGTTGACTATTGGTAACTATCTGGACCTGCAGTTGCCTTGGCAAGATTTTCAGAATTGGTTTGTCCTTGCCTTCTTCCTAGGGTTGAGAGAGGGAGTGAGAGAGGGAGATTGGCCCCAAATCACCCAGTTCGCTTTGTACATACAGCAGGACTAGAACTCACAGTCACCCAGTTTCTAGGCTGATGCCTTAACCACTATATCAAACTGATTCTCTGGCTCATCTGACTATATCACCAAATTGTCTGTCTAGCTCACACCCAATTAGATGGTAGGATCTAACCAACTCAGTCTGATCTCAAAAAACTAAGTATGCTCAGATCTGGTTAATGTTTAGATTGAAGGCCTTCAGAAAATTTCAAACACATCCACTTCTCTGCCATTTCCAACAAAACTACATGGATGGGACTATGAAATTTTATTCAAATTATATCTCTAACATACCTCACAGCCAATGTTATAATGCCTAATTCCAAGGGACAACATTTGGCTATAGAAAATGAATGAATGAATGAATGAATGAATGAATGAATGAATGAATGAATGAATCAATCAATCAATCAATCAACCAATCAATCAACCAATGAAGCACTTTTGAAAAAAAAACTGAATAAACTAATATTTAACTGGATTAAAAATTTAAAAAATTATAAGGGTTTACCCCATTCCTCATTATTTTGAATTACCCAATGGACAACTTGCTTTTTATCATGAAATACAACACATTTGACATATCACATATTTACCCAACTTTGTCCTGGATAGGAACTTTTTTTAATGGAACCCAGAGACTTGCTTGCTATGTTTTTAAGGACTTTTAAACAGTATTTTTAAGAGGCTGTTTTCCTAATATGGCCAGAGAAAAACAGACCACCTGTTTGAGAAAAGCTATGGTTCTAAGACGCAAAGTCAATTTGTAAGTGTGCTAAATGAGCTATGTGTTTTCTGGATCCTAGTTTGAAACTAAATTATGAGAAACGGGCTGTATTCCAGGGCTAGTGCTAACGTAAAAACAAATATGTCTTCCACAACGGTTACTCCATATGGTTTGGCACATCTTTTTCTATTAAAAAGTAAAAGTAAACTATTACAAAAATGTTCAATTGTTTTTTTTCACCAGCTAAAATGCTTGTCCCACAACAGAAGCATTGTTGACACAGAACCACTATGTCAAAATACATCCCTGGAACAAAAGGTTAAAGTCCTCTACAATATTTCATTTCTATAGGGATTTCAGTCACAATAAAACAAAGTGGTGACTCAGAACTGAACACAAATCCACTAATATGCATTAGTCATTCAACAAAACAACGCGCTAAGGGTTTACAGAAAATATGTTTGAAGAGGGAAAGGAAAATAAAAGACAGTAGCCTAGCCCATGAGAAGATAATGTAAGATTCTATCCTTGCAACTTCTCTGAACTGTCCCCTTTTTATCAAACTTTTATAAATATATGATAAAATACTCCTAGACCAATACCTCATACACTGCTGAGAAGCTTGTCAAGGGTAGTCAGTTTTGGCAACCCTATCTTCCTGAAAGAAAGCTGGCCCAACTCACCTGTCAAACATATACGGATAGTACTTGACTTATAACCACAATTGAGCCCAAAAATTCTGTGGCTAAGCAAGACAGTCGTTAAATAGGTTTTGACCCATTTTACGACCTTTCTTGCCCAAGTTGTTAAGTGAATCACTGCAGTTGTTAAGTTAGTAACACAGATATTAAACAAATCTGGCTTCCCCAATGGATTTGCTTGTCAGAAGATCGCAAAAGGCGATCACATGATCTCGGGATACTGCAACTGTCATAAATATGAGTCCGTTTCCAAGCACCCAAATTTTGATCACATGACCACAGGGATGCTGCAACAGCAGTAAGTGTGAAAAACAGTCACAAGACACTTTTTTCTGCGCCATTGTAACTTCAAATGGTCACGAAACCAATGGTTGTAAGTCAAGGACTATCTGTAATCTACTGGGACATTCTTGTTGCTTTCTTAATCATTTTTCTTTTGCTGATGAGGGAGTTAGGATTTTGGGGCACCAGATAAGGAGCTTCGGAGAGCCATTGCTGACTCTAATAGCACCCCTATGGATTTCCTAAGACGATCTCTGCAATTACACAGGGTAGATGTCTATGGAGATCCTCAGTCATCCAGGTCAGGGTTGTCCCAAAGGTGCTTTTTCAAGAGGCAACTGGACTTTCTGGTTTTTCTTTGAAGACGTTTCGCTTCTCATCCAAGGTGAGCTCAGAGCTGAAGAAGCTTCTTGGATGAGAAGCGAAACGTCTTCAAAGAAAAACCAGAAAGTCCAGTTGCCTCTTGAAAAAGCACCTTTGGGATACACGGGGTAGGTTATTCAGTTGCCACCTCTTCTTTAATATCAGCTGGATTTTCTCAGGAGAGCTTCTGCTGGCATTAAACCATTTCTAGTTCCAAAATTTCTAGTTTTCAAAATGAAGATAGCA
>QLTV01002565.1:464025-475371 GCA_003457575.1 Thermophis baileyi
CAAGGAAAGAAACACACATCAGAATTAAAACCGTCTCTGGAACAACAGCTTGCCTGGTTTGTTCCCCAGAAAGAAGGCAAAATTCAATCTGAGGTTTGGAGCACCAAAACAGGTCAGTTAGCCAGTCCAACCGTTGGTCTCTGCATAGATCTTCATATATCTGTATATGATGTCTTGTTTATGCTGTCCTCATCCCATCTGGATTTTCTTTATGCCAAAGCCGCTTCAGGATAATAGGATGTGTTTTTCTGCCTGCCCTTTCCTTCAGATAGTTGCCAGGAATGTTTGCAGTGTTTGTAATGAAGAGAGGAGGAAGCCTCCCAGGGCTGCTGCTGCTGCGGTTGATTAGTATTATGAGATAAACCCAGGAGCAAAATACAGCACACAGCACACAGAGCCTTTAGATACTTAACAGTGGTTTATGTACAGCTAAATATATACAAACTTATACATGGTTAAATACCTTATCATACAGCTACTGATATACAGAGAAGAGCAATGAGAATACACAACGAGAGAGAACATGAGAATCACTACGCTATATCTACTGGTTAATATCATGACAGCTGAAAGGAACAGTATTATTAAAATATATCTCCAAATACAGGTATCCTCGACTTACAACAGTTTATTTAGTGATCGTTCGAAGTTTCAATGGGAAAAAACGTGTCTTATGACCATCTTTCACACTTATGACCGTCACAGCATCCCCACGATCAGGTGATCAAAATTTGGACGCTTGGCAACCGACTCATACTTATGACGGTTGCAGTGACCCAGAGTTATGTAATTGGCTTTTGTGACCTTCTGACAAGCAAAGTCAATGGGAAAGCCGGATTCACTTATCAAACTGTGTTACTAACTTAACAACTGCAGTGAATCACTGAATTGTGGCAAGAAAGGTCGTAAAATGGGGCAAAATCCGGGTAACAACTGTGTTGTTTGGCAACAGAAATTTTTGGCTCAATTGTGTTCGTAAGTCTAGGACTACCCGTAAATGGTGTTGAGGGCAGTGAACAGTGTAACCCATATACCCAACTGATCATTATCAGAAAAAGTATATTTTCCTTAACAAAACCTTAGTTTGAAAAAGTGCTACCACCAGACTTTTTTCAGTATTTGATTTTTAATGCAGATCTCAGCCATCTATGATTGACTAATGGCTGCGTAAAAATTTCATATGTTTGACAGGTACGCCTTGACATACGACTTATCATTAAACAACTGTTTGGAGTTACGACAGCTTTGGAAAGTTTGCTTTATGGCCCGTAAAGTACTTCCAGCCTTCGTAAAATGTTTTGGCGCCCTCTCTGCCACAGTGTTCACACGACTGTGATTTTGGGCACTTGGCACTTCACATTTACAATTGCTTGTGGCATCCTGTGGTCACATGACCACAGTTTATGACGTTTTTTGTTGATTTGCAGCATTTTTCCGGCAAAAAATGTCCATCTGGAAAATGGGTTCACATTTACGATGTGATTCACCTAATGACTGCTGTAAAAACAGTCATAAAACTCCCTGTCCTCTATCCTCTGTCCAGAGCTTATTCCTGCCCTTTATGCTGCCCCATGGCAAAGAAAACAATGAAAATAATTTTTGCTACTGGTTATTGAAATAGTTAAGAGCTGTGTTCACATCTCTGCATATTTCTTACACTTCCCCAATCTGATGCTCTCACGATAGGTTGAAAATTCAGACAACTGCAGTCCCATCATACATCTGTCTGGCTCACCCTTGCAGAAGTCTGGATTATACAGTAGTCCATCTGCAAAATGAACTATTGCATAATCTTAGCTTGTTTGAACATTGTGACATTTTAAGTCAGGGGTGTCAAACTGGCAGCCCGTGGTCCGGATACATCACATGCAGGCCACGCCCATCCCAGCTCTGCAAAGGCAAAAAACATCGTGAGACGTCACGTGACGCAATCGAGTTTGACACCTGTGTTTTAAATAAATATAAACTTTTCCTCCTTTTAAAAAATTAAACTAAATAGATACCCTTAAGCTAGGGGTGTCAAACTCGCATCGTCACGGCATCGTCACATGATGTATTGAGACTTTTTTCCCCCTTCGCTAAACCGGGCATGGGCGTGGCCAGCATGTGACGCATCCGGCCCGCAGGCCAGGAGTTTGACAGCTCTGCCTTAAGCCCATCGCTTAAATTTGTTAATTTAATATTGATCAATCTGAAGGGGGGGGAAAGGGGGGGAGAAATAAAAAATAACCTAAGCCTACTAAAAAAGAGGAGTAACAGAAGGTGGGTTACCTGCCAGGTAAACTAAAAGGAGCACAGAAGGGAGTTTCCATTTCTGCTCAAACAAAGGGTTTCCCAAAGCCAATTGTTAGAAATATTACAGCAACTCAATTGCTTGTTTCTTATTCAATGAGTGCTGAGTCAATCAAATGAGGATGTTGGTGTGGCTCACCTACCCTTTTGCTCTTACAACAGCTTAAGTCAACAAAAACTTGGCTTTCTCAGCTACGCACCTATACATTTTGCTACCAATCTTTCATTTTCGACAAACCCTTTTATTGTTTTATAAATAGCAGGGGTGAAGGATTATTTGAGGTAGAGGGAGGGGAAAAAAAAATAAAGAAATGCACAGCTCTGGGAACCAGCAAGTGATCTCATGATTACTTACTCAACACCCACCAATCTGCCAAAAACAGCTACTGCGGCTGCTCATAATGAATGCCACTAAATGTGATTCCTGTAAAGCAATCATACTGACAGGGTCATCCGAGGTCAGCTCTTCATCAAAACAGCCTGGGTAACACCATTCATGTAAAATACATCAAACTGAAGTGTTCTGCCTAGGGTTTTTATTAACAACAAGAGAGAAAGGGCATTTTCTGCCAACACCTTTGCATAGCTGGCTGGAGAATTCTGGGAGTTGAAGTCCACAAGTCTTAAAGTTGCCAAGTTTGGGGACCCCTGCTGTAGGGCAAAGGCCTTGCACCCAAAATTGACAGAACAGCCAAGCCTTCTCAATCTGTGGCAACCGTATCAATAACCAGAATTTCATCGTCCTTCCTCTCAAGTCAATGTGATGGAACAGAGGCTAAGCGACCTATTCATGAGTGGTCCTTGGTGCTCTCTGAGCTTGGTTGTTTTCTTGCAAAAGTTTCATTACCCAAATTAGGTAACATCATCAATGTAACACACTGATGATGTTACCTAGTTGGGTAATGAAACGTCTGCAAGAAAACAACCAAGTTCAGAGAGTATCAAGGACCCCTCATTTCAAGCCTGAGCTACAAAAATGCTCCTTTATCAATTTATTCATCTCTTAAGAGTCTTTAAGACATTTAAGGGATGTGGAATATTTGGAAGAAAGGACTAGTCCAGCTTGTCAGTGAAGCTTTGAAGAAGCATGTCTGAAGACACAGTTTTGGCATGTTTCATGCTACAGCTCTTTTCACCATGTCAAACCCACCTCCATGCCTCTCACTGCTTTTTGATCTAGCCAACCCAACTCTCTGATCTCTGGATTCAACCAATCCTACAGTTTTTGCAATATCACCTGGTTACCCAATTTTCTTGGCCAAACCCAAACTCCTAAGAGATTTGGTGCTATAAATCATCAGAAAAGTCTCTGAATTGTTAATATTCCTCCCCCTAACTCTAACCTTCATTTCTACATATTATAATTGCATCTCATTAAATAGTTCAGATATCCCCAGCCTGGTTTTCTGTAGATGTGTTGAGGCTATGGCTCCCAGACTTCCTTAGGTTCCTGGCTGTGAGTTGTAGTCCCTGCACAGTAGCATTGTCCTGGTTTGGGAATGGATGGAGTTGGGTATGCCTCAAAGTTTCTGAGCATGGTCACCAACCTTTCCCTTCATTCTACCACATTTTTCCCTTTCTCTTTAAATTCTCATCTTCCATCTACAGCTACTGTATATAGCTCGCCTAACCTCTCCTTTCCCCCACCCCAAAGGATTTTTTCTTTTATTTTGCACAACTTTGAGTACTTCATAATTCCACTGAAATATTTGAAACCGTTCCAGAATTTTATAGAAGCTTGCAAAAGTATGTCACTTGTTAAAATCCAGGGATTGGTACAGAACAAATGATGAGCTCATATAACATATTGAATAACTGAAAGGACATTTTCCAAATTGTGTTCCACTGACCCCCTACAATTCAGGTTAGAGAACTTGACGGGGGTCTGTGAGAGACCAGGAGCAAACCCCACCCATTCACCTTCAAAGTCAGCAAATTTTCCATCACTACAGCTTTAGCTCTTGATCTGAAATTCAAGGACTTTAAAAAAAAAAACAACTAATGGGTTCTGTGACTTCAAAATTTTTGAAAACCTTTGAGTTAAGGTGCTTCAGATACACTTGTAAGGGAGGTCACTTTTATTCCAAGTTACAGGGAAGGAAAAATAAAAGAATTCCCACATCTTCCTTAGACACTAACGAAGATCAGCTTTAAAATTAAAGAGGGCACAAGAAAACAAATGGTTCTCACATGGGCAGGACAGATACTGGCCACTGTTCTAAGACACAAAAGGTATATATGAATACAGTACCGGCTTCTGTGACTCAGTTCCTAATTCGCTGTCTGTCACATGTCGAGAGAAGAAAAGTGATCTCATACTATTCGTTAATCATTAGAGTCTTTCAAACTCCAGTTTGCTTTCATGACATGGGAAAGCTATAAAAGCTGGACTAAAGATCAGCCACATTTACCTGATTTACTGTATCTTCAACAGCTTGCACATAATGACTCAGTTCTCTGTTCATTACAGCATATTCCAACATCACTTCTTCCATTGTGTTAATTTCTTCCGGGTCATCTGCAAAATAAAAATTTACTTTGGGAGTTGGGCGCCATAGAAATACAATTAATTAAATTAAATTAAATTAAATTAATTTTTTTTAAAAAAAGGGTATTCGCTCTTTCAGATAACTAGGATCTGAAGATGTTAGAGAGAACCAAATAGAAAAAAACATACTAAATGTATGCAAGAAAAAAACAGGGGCAACATAGTATAATTTAAACATGTAAAAACTACCAGTATTTCCCTAAATGCTGCATTGATAGAAAACTGGACTGAGTGGCTTCTTTTAAAGGCCAGGTCTAACCATCATTGATGGAGATCACAAACAGGCTCTTTTAGTGATGGTTTGAGGGAAATTATCATGTTCTCTCCCTCATGAATTTCAAATACAGGTAGTCTTCGACTTATGACCACCATTGAGCCCAAAATGTATGTTGCTAAGTGAGAAATTTGTTGAGTTTTGCCTCATTTTATGACTTTTCTTTCCACATTTGTTAAGTGAATCACTGCTGTTGTTAAATTAGTAACACCGTTGTTAAGTGAATCTGGCTTTCCCATTGACTTTGCTTATCAGAAGATCACAAAAGGTCCCCAGGACATTGCAACCGTCAGAAATATGAATCAGTTGTCAAGCATATGAATGTAAATCACATGACCATGGGGATGCAGCAATGGTCATAAGTGTGAAAAATAGTCATAAGTCACTTTTCAGTGCTGTTATAACTTCGATTGGTCACTTAATGAACTATTGTAAGTCAAGGATTTCCTGCATTTTTGATAGATTCTGTTTCAAAAGCCATTTGCCTATCTTACTCTACTAAATTCTTCCATTAAATGTCTGTTTACAATTTAAAATAGGTTTTAAATTGTATTTATAGTCATTTAATATTTTAAGACATCAAGTAAAGGCTTGCTGCATTAAGATTAAAGTAAGTAGCCCTAAATAAATAAATTAAATCAAAATAGTGCTGTGCCAGGATCACAACTGCAATTCATGGTCTACTATGGTTAAACATTTCATGGAAATCAACTGTCTTTTTCAAGGTACATGTAAATACAGCAATTCAACTTTCCATACCATTAACATCGGCACTCATAAGTGCTGCCATAAGTGCTTCTCTAAAGACGGCACAGTTCAACTGTGGAACTCATTGCTACAAGATCCAATGAATATCACCAACCATCTTGTTGGGGCTTGGAAATTAAGGAGAGTCAGACCTGTTTAAATACTAGGATGGGAGACCACCAGAGAAAAGTTATGAGCTAGACTGTAAAATTTGAAAGTTGTATCCCATAAGATGGCAACAACAACCACCTCCATATTGCTACCAAGTACAGGTAGTCCTTGACTTATAACCACAATTGGGACCAAAGTTTCTGTAACTTCGAAAGCTTATTGAACAAATAGTTGTAAGTTATGGACTCCCTGCAAATTTGGATATTTACTTGTAATCTCCAGGAGTTGAGCCTCCCATGAGGGATTTTAGAAGAGGACTAGACCATTCATGAAGGATTAAACTAACAGTAACTACTAGTCTTTAGATTTTAGTAGCTTATGGTACCCAAATGAGAGTTTCCAACTTGTGGACTTCCTAAGAGACATCTGGTTTCCCCTGTGGTAACAAAATATGGGACAAAAAAAGCCCCCTCTTAAATTCTTATACCGCAATAGATTTGCCTGTGGTAGGTCTGGGGAAGGCTTAGCAATAGAGTGTTTCCAACTAATGGGAAATGCCCAAATGAATCAAGATATACAGCTCCCAACTCGGTTGGTTAATCAGAGAAGGACAAAATGTGTCCCTATGGAAATTATCTTCGACCTGCTCTCTAGGAAATAGGAGTTAATGAGCCTGCAACTCACAAATGAGTATGGATTTAAAATCTTTCTCTTCCTCTCTCTCAACCACCAAATCTCTAACAGCAGAGTACAACCCAGAAAGATTTACAGTGAGTTTCACTAGCTCAGCTTATTGTCAAGACGCTAAGGAGTTAATATAGAGAATCTTGGAAACTGAATAAGCCAAAACTTCTTAAAGCTAATTATTAGTAAATCAATTAAAACAGGACCTCTCAAAGCTGCTTGAATCTCTTTTTACTAGAATGCAGGACAGATGGGCCGGCTAATCATTATTTTCCTAGCTATGATTGACTCTGAATTATCCATCTGCTCGTCATTAATTATGGCTTGATATATTCCCGTTTCTGTTTTAGCCCCAGAGTTCTCTCTTATATCAAACTAAGATTGATAGTAGCACCATTACAGGAGCCCCCATTTTTCTTGATCTGATTGGAAAAAGAAGAAATGGAAAGAAGACTTTTCTTTCCAATTTGTTTGCAAAATTAGATTTCTTAATTTTAAAGTGGCAACATGTGAATATGAGCCAAGGGTAGGACAGCATTCAATCAATATCACTATTACTTTCATACAATTTTTTTACTGAGCATGTAAACTTCTTGGTTACTTGAACTATTTTTCCCCCCAATAATTTTTAGTCACATTTTTGCATTTGAACTGTAGAGGTATGTGAAGTGCTGAGATGATCATAAGATCTGTTTCCTAAGAGGTTACATTAATCCAAGCCATTACTTGGAAGAAAACCATCTATATTTTTGAAAACCATTCCCACTTTATCTTCATAAACCCCACAAGAGAGTATGGGTTAAAAATCCACAATGATCTGAAGGGAAGCAAACGAACTTAATTTTGTCCACTGTACTACACCAGCTATCCACCAGCTGGCTTTGAAATATTTTTAACTCTTATTATCAGCACCCATTATACTGTTCACCACTATCAAAAAGATTATCCTCTTTTTTTACTATTTTTGCCTATGTAATTACAGAAGTAACATTTCTGTCATAGGCATAACAGACATTTTCCAGACTGCATTTTTACATGTTGTGCAACCAAAGGCCATTTTACAATTCTTGGGCAACCCCAGCTAATGTATTACTCAGAACAACATTTCCTTGGTTTTATGCAAGAAAGATTTTGAGAGAGAAAGAATGGTGTGAGTGCGTGTGATTTCAGTTACCAACACCTAATCATTAGGCAATCAGGGTATTTAGTGCAGAAGTTGTATTTAATGAGTCATCATATTGCTCCAGAAATATTTAACAGAAATATGAATGCCCTCTCCTGCGGAACTATGGCTGAAACTATAATTAGCCCCCATTCTTTTAAATGTCATCCCTTATAAAATCAAATCTGAGTCAGCATTTTCTAACCCAACAAAAATAACAAAGGTTTATCCAAATTGGAATAGCATCAACCAGAAGCTGTGCTTTGCTCACAAAACTGAAGCAAATCATAAGATTTATCTTTCCACAAGAATAGCAATAGCAATAGCACTTAGACTTATATACCGCTTCATAGTGCTTTACAGCCCTCTCTAAGCGGTTTACAGAGTTAGCATATTGCCCCCAACAATCTGGGTCCTCATTTTACCCACCTCAGAAGGATGGAAGGCTGAGTCAACCTTGAGCCGGTGAGATTTGAACCGCCGAACTGCAGCTAGCAGTCAGCTGAAGTAGCCTGCAGTGCTGCACTCTAACCACTGCGCCACCTCGGCTCTTAGAAAGGAGAACCTATTATTTAAAAATCCAAACACATGTCTTTTAAGCTGACTTCTCACCTTTCCTCCAAATAAACCCCTTCTCCATTGCAACATATAATTTGGTATTGTTTTTCATGGAAAAGGCATGTAAACGGTACAAAAGTCCAGCCTGAGCTTCCTTTCCCATTGAGCAATTCCCTTTCTCGGTAGAGTCCATGAACAGCATCACACAAACAAGACATTTCCTAGCCAGGATGCTAAAGGTCTCTTCAGTGCTTTCTTAGCTAGCTATAGCATCCCAAGCAAAACCTAGATTCAGTGCCTCATATACTAATTATAGCAATGTTTCTTGGCCACTTTCAGTTGTGTGGACTTCAAGTCCCAGAATTCCCTAGCCAGCACTCTGGGAGTTAAAGTCCACACATCTCAAAGGCAAGGTTGAGAAACACTGTAATATAGCAATCTACTTTACTGCCTTACTCACCTAATGTTCCTCCTGGAAGGTCAAATCCTCAGATGAGTTATCTTAAACAAGGCTGGTTTCAGTTACTAAACAGGATTGCAGCAATTCTTTCTAACTGGGGCTAACTTTAGAAACAACTTGGAAGTATGCAAATCATGCAAAATGTAGCACAAGTATTCAGCTTGTGCAAACTGCTTTTATTGCTTTTAAAATTTAAACTGTTTGCACATCCATTTCTGGGCTCAGTTTAAAGTGATAGGCTAGATCAGGGCTGTCAAACTCCCGGCCCACGGGCCAGATGCGTCACATGCTGGCCACACCCACGCCCGGTTTAGCGAAGGGGGGAAAAGTCCCGATACATCACGTGACAACACCATGACATGAGTTTGATACCCCTGGGCTAGCTGCTGAGTCACAAAGATGCCAAACACTTTTTAATGAAGGATGTGGCAATTCAATCCATACAGTTGGTTTACAGTTCAACATGTTGGGCAAAGGAAATGGGTTAATGGACAAAACAAGGGATAAACTAATGGGAGAAAAACATAACTTGTGAATTACAGTCATGGCAAACCACTGAAGATTTTTTGATGTCTAAGCATGTTACTTAGCGGAAAGTTGCAGGATCCAATCTGGGTCGATCACTGGGACCAAAGGTTTTGTCTTCTGAGCTTTGGGACTCATGCTGGAGACAAATTTCAGGGAACTTCTTTCTAGCAGTGTGTGCGCTGGTCTCTCTACTAGAGAGAAGTTCCATGAGGATGATCTCCAGCACGAGTCCGAAAGCTTGGAAAACAAAACCTCTGGTCCCAGTGACCAACCCAGATTGGATTCTGCAACATTAGCTGAGGACATGTATATTTGCCTTCATTTGTTGATGAAAAGTGTACACTTGAGCCTTAAGTTCATCTACTGCTATAGATAAAGAGTCTTCTCCAAGGTAGCTTCACAATTGCATAACCATCTCTCTGGGAAAATTCCTAAGCCTCTTTTCTTTTCTTAAATGGACTGTGAAACTTACTTGATTGAGACAAGTAGAGTGAAAGATATCAACTTTGTCAATTTCTGTATGTAAGATGGAGAAGGGACATCATCTTATCTTTTGCTTCAGGCATCAAAATATCTTGAGCAAACCTGCTATGACAACATTGTATAAACATAAATTCCATAATTATGTGTTGAGTGAAGAGTTTTCTTTTGTCAAACCTACTTGGTCAACTGTATTGTTTTGTATATATATATAGGTATTGTCAATTTGGGGTGAGAAGGCTGCATGTTTTAAAGCAATGTTTCTCCAATCTGTTCATTGGAGCTCATTACAGAAAATTGGTCCTTGTGCTTTGTAAACTCTATTTTATGGATTAATGGGACATGCGAACCCAGAAACTGTGCTTATGCAACAATGCTTGAAGCAAACTATGATTAGCCTAATGTGTGCGCACAGCTAAAAGCACAAGAATATAATAAGTGAAAGGCTAGAAGCCTCTTTCTCCAAAGCATATCCAATTCTCAGACTTGGAAAAAGTGTCACTCACAGAAATCCTGGTGAAGTTGTAGACATCAGTCTCCAGAAAAACTCCTGTCTCCTCCTGTTCTCACCCACCTTTCATGCAGTTACTTTCCTATGATCCTTTGGGAAGCAACTCCACACCAGCCAGGTGGCCAATGAGCTTCTCTCCTTCAGAACTGACATGGATCACATTTCATGAATCATAAGTTTGGCGAACACATGTCACCCTCCTCTCTCAATGAATCATACTTCCAACCAATACTAACCTTCACTGAGCTATACATCAGAACATTGGTAATGCAAGGAATTGCAACAATAGCATTCTCATTAGAGAAAGTGATTGAGGGAACAAGTAGCTGAAAACCTTCAGACTTACTGAGAATGGCTTAATTGCTATGAATCTGAGACTCTTTTTTTTGTAAAGGAACTAACAAACAGGTGGAGCCTAACTGAGACAAGACGGATATTAACTAATTATCTCTTACACTTTATTCTTCCGGGCTCAACAATCCACCCACAGTGCCTCTGTTGCTAATTTAATGACGCTCAACAGAAACTAAATAGGCCTCTAATTTTTTAGCATGTGTATGTACTGTTTGTGCACACCATTTTCAATAGTGCAGCATTATTTCTCAACCTGGTGCTCTCCAAATGTGCTTGGATTACAACTCCTATTATCCTTACCTATCACAGCTTGGATGCTTGCAAAACAGAACTTTACGCTCAAGCAGAATATCAATGTTTTGGGCGTCCTGTTCTATGTACCAAGGAAAAGGAGGAAGAAGGAACACAGTTGTTTGTGCTTTGCTATCTCTTCTGTGTATCATTTGTTTTAACATTTCACTAATTCCAGGGGTGAAATCCAGCAGGTTCTGACAGGTTCTGGAGAACTGCTATTGGAAATTTTGAGTATTGCGGAGAACCGGTAGCGGAAATTGTGAGTAGTTCGGAGAACCGGTAGCGGAAATTTTGAGTAGTTCAGAGAACCGGTAGCGGAAATTTTGAGTAGTTCGGAGAGCCG
>QLTV01002565.1:475411-522545 GCA_003457575.1 Thermophis baileyi
TTTCCCTTCACGACCCTCTTCCGATCTCCTTCCCCTGGGGTGGGGTGGGAATGGAGGCTTTGCCGTATCCTTCCCCCTGGAGTGGGGAGGGCATGGAGAATTTTCAGTATCCTTCCCCCAGGAGTGGGGAGGGAATGGGGATTTTGCAGTATCCTTCCCCTGGAGTGGGGTGGGAATGGAGACTTTGCAGTATCCTTCCCCTGCCATGCCCACCAAGCCACTCCCACCAAGCCACACCACGCCCAAGCCACGCCCACAGAACCGGTAGTGAAAAAAATTGGATTTCAACATTGACTAATTCTCAGATGATAGGCCCCAAGCAGGAGTGACCTTTTTATACTAGACATTTATCATTATAACATGAAGCATAATCTTTTAAGTTACCCTGTTCAATGTTTGACTAGAGTCTCCTGAAATGCAAAGCATATATAGTACCTTATCACTATGATTTTTTCCACTGTGTTGTCAGGCCCCACTGCATTGTAGTTCTACAAAGTCCCTTCAAGCCAAACCATCCATTCTCCTTATGCAGGCAGAATAAGTAGAGTATCTGCTAGGCTTATGCAAAGACACTTGTAGCTTTCTGGATGAGTTCAACCACATCTCACACTTGTCCCAAACAACACAGCCAATACTGAAAAATGTTGAAAGTTACGGTTTATCAACTTCTAGAAGAGGCCAGAGATTTCTTACACCTGCTCAAGGCTCTACTGATAGGGCTAGACTGCCTTGAGGGCTCTCGGTGAACTTCACCAACTAATTGAGACATATGAGACTTGAGCAAATCCCTGAAGGCCAGAGATTCCTCACTGCTGCTCAAAGCTCCATTAACTGGTCTAGATTGTCTTGGGGACCATCAGTTTGCCACCCAAAGTCACTTGTTTGTGAGATTGGTAGCTATATAAATCAGTGAATTTCACCAACCACTGAAGACATAATCAGATTTGAACAGATCTTCTGGCCTCAGCTTCTCTTCCCGATCTGGCTTTTGACCATGTATCTGCCATTTTGCCTGCCTTATAGGACATTTGACAGCTGGCCCATCCGTCACTCAGTTCCCACCCTGTGAACTATTTGACTGCCCGTGCCACAATTTGTCCACAGCTGCAACCTGTTGCAAAGCTAAACTCTTAGCCTAGAAACCTCTTCCCTTAAATGTCTTCCATCTGAAAAGAATGCTGCTTCCCCAATTATAGCATTAACTTCTCAAGTCTTCAGATGATGTGTGAGACTGTGGTCATCTTTAGCAAAACATGCCAGGCATGTGGGACTTTGAAACTGTTCTAGAGAATTGCAAACCAGTTTCCTTACATCTTTCTTTGCCTTAAGATGAAAAGGCGTTTTCATTTCCAAGGGCTTTTAAAGTATAATCAGCAACCGACAATTTAAATTTTTGCACGTTCTGCCTGCTACCTTCTGAACAAGTGGATTATTGGTGTCTTTTAGCACCTGATTCATGACAACATTTATATTTCTCGCCGGGTTTTTCATCTTACTGCTTACCTCCGTCCCCAGCCCAGAAAATTCATTCGAAATGGGAAGTTCAGAAGCAAATGGTTTCAGTAAATTAATCAGGAAAATAGCAATAGCAATAGCACTTAGACTTGTATACCGCTTTACAGTGCTTTACAGCCCTCTCTAAGCAGTTCACAGAGTCAGCATATTGCCCCCAACAATCTGGGTCCTCACTTTACCCACCTCGGAAGGATGGAAGGCTGAGTCAACCTTGAGCCTGGTGAGATTTGAACCGCCAAACTGCAGCTAGCAGTCAGCTGAAGTAGCCTGCAGTACTGCACTCTAACCACTGCGCCACCTCGGCTCAAATTGTGTCTACAATTTAGTCTGTCAGAAGTTAATATTCAAAAGATAGCAAACGGGGGAAATCTGTAATCAAGTTGACTTACAAACTAAGGAGACAAAGGAAATTTAGAAAATAAATAAATAAAAGCTGCCTGGTGATATCAAAGGAGTGTTTCCCTTAATTCAAGCTCAATTCTCTCTTCCCTTTGCCTATTTTTCCCCAATAACCCAATTTAGCTACATCTCTAGGATTTCTTAGCCAGTCTTCTACTAATCTAGCCAGAAACTACAAATCAAGACCAACCCTGCTAGTTTTTTTCAAGAGTAGCCAAGGTCAGTTAGGTGCTGCCACCTGCTGAGACATGGTGAACGGGTACAACAAAACCAACATGTTGAAGGAGATTCAGTTAACCCAACTGATCACAGAATAACAGAGTTGAAAGATCTTGAAGGTGGTCTTCTAGTCCTAATCCTCTGCTGAAGCAAGAGGCCCTACCGTTTTAAACAAGTGGTTGTCCAGTCTCCTCTTAAAAACCTCCAGTGATGGAGCCCCAATAACTTCTGACGACAAACTGTTACACTAATGATTTTCACTGTCAGAAAATTTCTCCTTTCTCTTATTAGTTCCAGGTTGATTCTCTCCTTGATTAGTTTCCATCTATTGCTTCTTGTCTTGCCTTCAGGTGCTTTGGAGAATAGGCTGACCCCCCTCTTCTTTGTCCCTTTATCTACAAGTCCTTAAGTTAAAGCGTGCTTCTCATTCTGGGCAACCTGAATATGTGTAAACTGCAATTCCCAGAATTTCCCAGCCATCATGAAGTCCACACATTTTCAAGCTGCTCAGAATGAGAAACACTTAGGTTAAAGGAAAGATATAACAGTAGTAATTTTGAAGGTGACCAGACGTGGGTTCCTCCCAGTTCGGACCGGTTCCCCCGAACCGGTAGCGACCCGCTGATGACGTCACTGAACTGGATCGGTCGGTGCCGGTCCATGGGCGCCCCCATCTTTTTTTTTAAATTTTTTTTTTAAATTTTTTACTTTTTGGAAGTTTTTTCCTGTTCTGCTGCTTGAAAGTGGGCCCTCCCTCCCTCCCCCGGGTTTATACTGACCTTTATTCCTTCTTCCGAAGCCCAGCTGATCAGCTCCTCAGCTGTGTTTCGGGCTGATTTTCAACTACTGAGCATGCGCTGAAGCAAAATTGCACGAGGGGACGCGCGCAAAACGTGCACTTCCGTCGCGATGCTAACCGGTGGGGAAGGTAAGTAGAACCCACCCCCTAAAGGTGACATTAGTACATACCAAAGAAAATAAGTTGGAAGCGAGACCTTTAAATAAGGACATAAACATTTCTATTTTCCTGCCTTGGCAATGTGTTCTTCTCAACATTATTATCTTTCCCACTCTGCTATTTATCCAACAAGCTATTCATTGTTACTTATAAACATAACCCACTCTAGCATATAGCTTCAAAATGTGAACTTCTATCATCAGCGTTAATGCACCATACAGGACACATTCAGCTATGACCTTTCTTGTTCCTCTCACACCCTGATGCTATCTGGGCCATTTTCTCATTTTTTTTTCCACCCTTCCTCAACTAAAACTATTCCTATCTCATCCTAGTTCACTTAAGTTCACTTTACTGAACCATTTGATTTGTTTATCCCACTCAACTGTGGTATAACTAATGGGGAAAAAAAACCTCACTAGGACCAACATGAAGTAATGCAGAGAGGTTAATTAAGGAGCTAGTCACATTCAAAGGTATTTCTGAACACTGGATATTTTGTGCTGCTTCCATCTGAGAATTAACAGTCCCATAAACATCATTTAGCCCTGCCAATTCCCCTGGTGGAAGGTGATTGTTCGTGCTGATAAATTAATGGTACTAACAGGGAAAGAAAGAAAGAAAGAAAGAAAGAAAGAAAGAAAGAGAGAGAGAGAGAGAGAGAGAGAGAGAGAGAGAGAGAGAGAGAGAGAGAGAGAGAGAGAGAGAGAGAGAGAGAGAGAGGGGGAGAGCGCAGAGAAAAAAAAAAAAAAAGAACAGAAGCGTGCAAAGAGAGAGAGAGAGAGAGAGAGGTCCTCGACTTACAACCAAAAGTAGAACCAGAACTTCGGTTGCTAAGTGATGTAGTCCTTAAGTGAGACATCATATGATCAAACCCAATTTGCCTACCATTCTATCACAATTGTTAAACAAATCACACAATCATTTAGCAAATCTGGCTTCCCCATTTGACTTTGCCTGTTGGAAGCCAGCTAGTAAAGTCACAAATCGCAATCACATGACTGCAAGACATTGAAACCATCATAAATGTGAGCCAGTTGTCAAGCACCCGAATTGCGATCATGTGACTGTGTAACTTCGAGGACAGGTCCAAAATCACTTTTTCCAAGGCTGTCTTAAACTTTGAGCCATTGTTAAATGAACGGTCACATATCAAGGACTACCTGTACAGCTAATGGCAAGGTGGGAATTCAGCCTGTGCACAAAATGAGTGCAGGGTGGAAGTGAAAAGGAACCTTTCTTTCTGGATCCTCTAGAACAGTGTTTTTTTTTTCAAACTTGGCAACTTTAAGATGTGTGGACTTCAACTCAGAGAATCTCAGAGCCAGTCCTCTAGACTGCTCTAGACCAGGGGTGTCAAACTCATGGCCCGTGGGCCAGATGCTTCACACGCTGGCCACACCCTTGCCCGGTTTAGCGAAGGGGAAAAAAGTCACGATATGTCACGTGACGCCGCCGTGATGACGCCAGTTTGACACCCCTGCTCTAGACCAAGGTAGCTCCAAAGCTGCTTCTCTTCCCCTTCACTAAAGTCTCCCAAGGCGCTTTGAAACTAATGACACTAGATAAAGTTTTAATACATTACTCAACTCCCACAGACTGTCACAGACAAACAGTTTCAGAATTAACAAGGTCAAATTTGTACCCGTGAGAAGCCTTGGAACGAATGGGAGTAAGTGAAGTCGGTCCTTTATTATTCCATTCCACACACCCCGCATTATTGGAGGAGGCAGAGCATTCAGAGTTGAAAAAGAAGGGCACTTTTACCATGAGGTTAGGACTCAGTGCCAGGGTACTCTGCTGACTTCATCAGCTTCGTTCTTTCATTCCTTTCAGGCTGCATAAACTGACCTCTCGGGCCTCAGTCGTCACTCAGGTGGTCTACTCCAGCAGACTCAACATGGATTACTTTAGAGATGGCTCAAAAGTTGCAGCCAGGACACAGCACAGCAACCAAGAGTGCCAGCAAAACAACCAGGAATCACTTCTGGTGAGATTGGCAGCTACGTAAATTTGATAAATAAAGAAACAAACCTTGCCATTGCAGAGGGATACCCGTTCTTAGTGGGTTCAGGGAATCGGTTCCAAATGAGGGCTTTTTATGGCTTAGCCACAAACTGCCTCGGGCACCACCTTGCTGTCCACCTAAGACTGTGACGGCAAACCATTTGGGGTCGGCATGTCAAAAATTCTTTATAACGAACAGCACAAACTCATTTTCATAGGGTCCAGAGACTGCAAAAGCATACTCCATTCTCACATAGCCTCTGAAAATACCGCAAAAAACAGGGCGTGCTATTGAAAATAGTTGTTACTGAATGCCGGTATGTCACCCAAAATGTTATGGCATGCCACCTTTGACACATGTGTCACAGGTTCACCATCATTGACCTAAGGAGACCATGTTGAGAATTCCCCACATGGGGGGCTAGGCAGCAGACCTTCACTATCATGCTCCCCCTTCGGAAGACACTTCCTCCAGAGCAGAGATGGGCAATTAATTTTCCCAAGGAGCCACATTATTATTAGCATATGGCATTGTTACATTAGCCAGGAGATTACAATGCTAATGCAGAGTAGTAGTTTGGCTGCCAATTTACTAGCTCTGTTGTGGTACAAGCTCGTGCGCTTCCCAAAGTGTGGCAAAGCTAGCATTGCATCAGAAAGATGAGCGTCTCTTCCTGCAGCAGCATCCAAATCCCCCTCCCTCCACCAGCGCCATCTTCCAAACGGGCATTGCAACTGGGAAGGTTCAGAGCCAGCAGGAACCTGACTGCTTGCATGAAGCATCAGCTCGTCTCTTCACCGAAGTGGTACCTATTTATCTACTCGCATACAACAAAATGCTTTTGAACTGGATTTCCGGTTGTACTTCCGGCGATTTCGGAGGTCTGATCTGCGAGCTCCGCGGTCAGCTCTGAGCTCTCCTTGTCAGAGGGTCCAATCGGGACCATAGCCACCCTGGAGGGGTGGTGAAGCAAAGGGGGACCGCCTAGCAGGTAGAGGGCAGCCGCATATCCCCTCCCTGGTTAGGAAAGCCCCCTCCGCCGCCGACAAGAAGCAACGGCAGCAAATATGGCTGCCACGAAGCCGAAGATGACCAGAATACCTAAGACAGAGCAGGAGGAGAGAAAGTGAGTGGCTTGTGATCTGGGCAAAAGAAAACTTTTTGAAATTAACACCAAGAAATAAGAGGGGGAAGTATATGGGAGATATGTGCTAGCAGCAGAACAAATACATTAAAAGGAAATTATAAAAATTTAAGAGAACAGTTTAAAGGAAACAAAGAAAAAAACTTTGAACTCTCAAAACAAAGACGTGGCTTTGGAAAGGTATTTTTAAATACTGGAATTCGAGCTGGAATTGGTTAGTATTTCATTATTATTAAACTATTAAACTGATTATTATCTACTCACCCGTATATTGGATTTACAATTTAAAAGGATTAAATTTGGACTATGAATAAAACAAAGAGAAGCAATACTAAATTGAAGTAGGAGCGCCATCTGCTGCCAAGAGGAGAAACTGTGTAACTTTGGGGTTTTTTTATCTTTGTTGGATAATATTGTTGAGCAAATAAAAAAAAAAGATTGGAAAAGACGTAGATAAGCCCCTGGATTCTTCTTTTAAACTGGTTTGACTTTAAAATGGAAATAAGTGGAGTTAAAGACATGGAGCAAACATACCAAGACATTAAAAATATCATAAAAGAACAATGTAAGGAGATGATGGAAGTATCTGGCTGTATGGATCGTATAGAGCAAAAACTGGAACACATAATACAAGGAATAACAAGTATGGATCAGAATAACGAGGGAAAAATGGAAGAATTTGAAAAAGTGGAGAAGACAGTAGAACTGGGAAATCAACAACAAGAAGAATATAATAATGAAAAGATAATAATAAAATTGATGGTGAAAAAAGGTTTAGGGCAGAAGGATGATATTTTAGAAGACATGAAAGAGGAATGGGAGAAACAGGAAGATAGTTGGGGAGAAAAGACAAGGGGAAGGAAAGTTATACATTACAGTCAAAATACAGACTTAAAAGCAGATGAAATAAAGGATTTGAAAGAAATATATGGGAGACAATAAAAAAAAGAAGATTAAAAATTTGGATGAGGGAAAAAGATGTGGGATAAAGGGGAAAAAAGAGAAGGAGTATGAAGCAAATATTTTATGGCTTTTCAATAATGGATATGTACACTAGAATATTAGAATTGTAGGAATGGTATAAGTTGATTAATTGCTTGTATGTGGTGTAAGAGAAAAAAGATTACTTTTGAATATTTGTTAAGAATGTAGTAAAGGAATTTATATTATTATTAGAATTGCATAAGTGGAAAAATGAGTTTCTATTATAAGTTAAAGTACAGGAAATGAAGAAATGGAGAGACACATAAAAATTGTGCTAGAAAATAGACCATGATTGATTTATGCAAAAGTGGAATAATGAAAAAAGGAAAGATCATGTCTTTGATTAGTAGAATGACAGGAGAAGCGGGGGGGAACAGATGGTTAAAATAGAGATATAAATATAAGGTGAAAAAGAGTAAAAATGTATATTAAAATGAGAAGTGTAGTAGAATTATGAGAAGGAATAGAATTGAAATATGGTAACAGACATTATGTGTTAAAATCAGAAATGGAAATGAATTGTAATTAATAAGGATAATATTGTTATGATTATTTGTATTGAAAAGTATGAAACCCGGAAAACAAACCATTCACGACATGAGATGTGTAAAAAGAAAAAAGAAAAAACTTTTATATTAAAAAAATGCTTTTGAACTGTTAGGTGGACAGAAGCTGAGGAAAGTGACGGGAACTCACCCCACCATGTGGTGCTAGAACTCGAACCGCTGGAGCAAAGACTCTCCAGCGTCATTAAGCTACTGAGCCACATACTGTAAGAAATTGGGACTGTTGTGGAGGGCTGATGATATACCCCGCTCCCACCACTGTCAAAGCCCCACCTCTGTCGATTGTCCCTGATGATGTCCAGCCAGTGCTGTCAATACCACCACCACCACCACTGTCACAGGCCAGACAGGGCAGCTTGTGGGCCAGATGTGGTTCTAGGGCATAAAATGCCCAGGTCTGCTCCAGAGGTATATTTGGCTCCTCTCCTCAATGCAGTTCACAATGCAGTTACACCATATTACTCCAGCATGCCTCTGGCTCAGATTGACTGATTATGAGCAGTTCTTTTCCATAAATATCATATTGTTGTCTATTCTGAGAATTATTGTATCATTCCATTGTGTTGTTTGCTCACCAGAGCTGCAATTGTTTAGAGCATCTTGCAACTACTGCAAATCAATCAATAAATAAAAGAGTCCCTTGGGAGTTGGGCGGCATACAAATTTAATAAATAATAATAAATAATAATGATCACTGGAAAAAAAATCCTCAGATTCAAATGCATTCAGGGAAACGTATCCATCATCTTCACTAGAAAAGGAGATAACGGCAGCTAAAACCTGCATAAATACAACCTCACATCCAAGAAAACCAGCCATTTTGACTTTCTTTTCCAGCTCAGGAAGAAAGCCACAAAGAATTATCTCCAGGAATTCGGGCCTAGCAAGGAGATAGAGCCAGTGGTAAACCTATTAATGTGAATGTCTAAGGAGATTCTCAGTCATCCAGGTCATGGGTGTCCCAAAAGTGCTCAAGGAAACATCCTCAAGGAAAAACCAAGTGCAGTAGCCTTTTGAAAAAAGCAGTTTTGGGATATTAACTTGAATCATCATGCAAAAGAGCCTTTTAATTCATCATAAGATTTGCTGTTTCAGGAATTTTTAGGATGTGCCTTATGTTGGTTTATTATTACTTCTTTATTTATTGGTGTTTTCTTCTGCTTGGTTGGAATTGCTAAAGCAATCTTCAAAACATCTGCTGAATTGCTCTGGAGACACTTGCTTGGAAAAACAATGTGGTAAATTTAACTGACCTTGATTGAGCTGAAAAACCTTAAAGGGGTCAGACTTGATCAGTTCTTGGATGAGAAGCCACTAGGAAAAATTGAAAGGTAAACCGACGTGTTGAAAAACCATCCCAAAAGTTGCAATGATAAAGCATTTCTATATTGGTACCAAGAATGAGTGTCCCTATTAGGTTACCAAGAGTCAAATTTGATATGAAGGAGATGTTATTTAAATACAGAGATGTCACCGTGTGAACTTACAACCTTCTGCAGACAAACTGTTTGTTCTAGCATTGAGTTATGAGCCTTCTCTGATCTACATCCCTACCCCCAAATGGATTGGTGACCTCTGAAGCCTTTTGAACATTGTACTTATAAGATTCTGCCTATCTAAAGTTGCATTCTGGAATTTGAGTCTGCACTGAGCATCAAATTTAATTCACCTATTGGTTCTCTGTTAGTACAAACAGAAACACCCCAATAGTAAGGAATAAGCCCTCACTGATGGCAGCTACAAGTAAGTAGGCATGCCTTGTTTTGGATCCAGGAAGACAGAAACTGTGTCATCCAGTAGTTAAAATGGCAGAGGCAAGAAAAATCAGGAGTCATCCTGTATTGAATTTGGGAAGCTGACTGAAGCCAGGCTGTGTTGGTATAAAGATAATATTTAAGGGTCTTATACAGGGGTGGGTTCTAACTTACCTTGCTGCCAGTTCGCTTCCTCCCGTGCCGCGTGGCCGTGCTTCGTGGGCGCACGCACACTTCGTACACGTGCGCATGCGCAATGCAACCCCCCCCCCAAAAAAAGCCAAAAACAAGATGGCGACACATGCGCAGTGCCGGAAACTCGGCTTCTGCGCATGCGCAGAAGAAAAAAAAACCCGGGGAAAATTCCAGAATTTTTTTTTTAAAAAAAGATGGCGGCATCCACAGACCGGCACCGACCAAACCGGATCCGTGATGTCATCGTGACATCACCCGCGGGTCGCTACCGGTTCGGGCGAACCGGTCCGAACCGGAAGGAACCCACCTCTGGTCTTATAACACAGCCTGCTCTCTTCCATCAACTGCCAAACACAATAAAGCCGAAGAAAGAAAGGTGTGAGAAAATTTATTCCCACAAAGATCGATCAGTCTTTCCTATGTAGATGCTCCCCAGATGTGCTGCACTTCCAATTCCTTCAATCCCCTGCCCTTTGGGGATTATGGAAAGAGATCCAACACGGGGCGAAGTTATGCTTCGTGATGCTATTGATAAGGTTGCCAAGTGTCCAAAGTGCGATCATGTGACCACAGACAAGGGGGTGGCCTTTGGAAGTTCAAATCCAGATCAAAAGTACCTTTTGAGGGGTCTGTTGTAACTTTGAACGGTTGCTAAGTGGCAAGTCATAAGTCAAGAACTACCTGTGCTCATAAAAAGCTCAAGCAAACACCACCCTGACTTGCAAGATTTATTTTTTATTTATTTATTTATTTGTTTGTCAAACATGTACAAGATAGCAGGTATAGGTATAAACATAAACATAATCAAAGTGAATACAGATAGATGTTAGGACAATAGGACAGTAGGACAGGGACGGTAGGCACGCTGGTGCGCTTATGCACGCCCCTTACAGACCTCTTAGGAATGGGGTGAGGTCGACAGTAGACAGTCTAAGGTTAAAGTTTTTTGGGTTTGGGGAAGAAACCACAGAGTCAGGTAGTGAATTCCAGGCATTGATCACTCTGTTGCTGAAGTAGTATTTTCTGCAGTCGAGTTTGGAGCGGTTTACATTACATACACTACATATACACATTACATACAATACCTTTAAAATACAGGCTATCTCACCAGTATTACTACAGGCTATCTCACCAGTAAAGCAGAGCTAGAGGCTTCCTAAAGTGTTGGTTTCCCAAACTCATCTATCTTGTAGGGCTGACAACTTGTAGAAAGGTAGAATAATAGAACCTTGAAAGTCTCTCCAGGTGTTCCTCTCTCCCACCTTATACCAAACAAAATCACAGAAATGCTTCTCCCTTTCACAGGACTGTATAACCTTTACAGCAAGTGCCCCCTCCCTTCATTCATTTTTTTCCCTATGCCCCAAATCAGCTCTACCTTCCTTTATAGTGGTTACCATTTTGAGTCCTTAAACTATACCGGAATACAGAAGTACAGTAAACACTAAAATAGCTGCAACATCATTTTTTTAAAACTAGGAAACCACCTGCAGAAACCCATTAAAAAATAGGAAATTTTAAGTCCCCCTCCCACAGGTGTGACAGGGTCTGCTGTCTCTTCATCATCAGCCAGCAGCCTACAGACCTTGGCCAAAGATTGCTCAACCAATATGCTTGGTCTCTGAGTGCCAAAATGAGACGAATGCTTGTGGGCTACTATCTCTATCAAACTATCCCCGTAAAAACCCACTGATGTTCTATATTTAAAGGTTGCTTGTTCGTTTTAAAAAGAAGCCCAATATTGAACTTATAAGCTTTTTTCTGCAAGAAAAGACCTTGCAAGGAATTTAAAATGAAACATTGCAGAATGTCACATCAGCAAATTGCATTTATGGAAGTTCCTCTGAGCTGAACTCAACTCTGTTGACTTCATAGGTCACACTAAGCCATTAGTGTCCCATTGCATTCTTCTGGGATGTATTTTCATAGTTTATGGCTCTGGTATTCATCGATGGTTTTTCCATCGTACGGTGCTGATCAGGTCTGACCCTGTTAATATTATGAGACCTGCCAAGATAAGCTACAAGCTACCCTAAACTGGAAGATAAACCAGAAATCTCCTGTTAAGATTTTCTCTGTTGTATAACTATTGTCTTTTTGTCAGATTTTTTAAAACACGGTTTTACTGTATCATCCTGGAGTTATTTTTTACATATTTCTTAATGACCACAGCTTCTAGCGACATCCCTTTAAAATGACACTGGCACTTGTATTGTAATAACTATTTGGTTATGCTTTCTGTGGACGTAAACCATTCCGGTTCTTCCAAGTTCAAAAGAGTGCGATGATGCAAATAAAGGAAAATCATAAACACTTGCAGGCTTTGACAAATCAAAGGATATGCTTATTAACCTGGGAGAAAAGGTTACCCATTGTATTTACGCTGTAAATAAGCATTGATTGCTATGGCCCTCCTCAATTCCTAGTTATGATCTCAACAAAATTGTTGTGGGAATTAACAGCTGCTGCCAGTTCTCTTTCAAAACCCTTTCTCCATCATTCCAGAATGCATAGTATAGAATGGCAGCTTTTTGTGTTCAAGTTAGACAATTAAAACAGTTAGAAATGCTTTAATTTGGACTTTTGCCCTGAATCTGATGGCCTGAATAGCCGCTTCCAAGTTCTGATTTTACAATTCCATGTTACTATGAATCTCCATTTTACACACACACGCACGCACACACACACACACACACACACACAAATATACACACACATATGTATGTATGTATGTATGTATGTATGTATGTATGTATGTATGTGACTATGGTCCTAAGCACACTACAGCACCTGAGTGCACAGACTACACTTAACGTTTGTGTAGCTATAGTTTGTTAAATAAGCTAGAATTGGCTTGGCTTGCATCATTCAGTAAGTCATTAACCATATTATTTATTTAGCGTATGGCATATCATATATGGCCTAGCAATAACCATGTTTAAATAAGCTACAGTGGCTGAGTTTCTAAACAAATAATGTTACTCCTTAACATGATATAGGGATCCAACCACTGGTTATGTTTAACTATCATACTACCAAATTAAGTTAATTTACACACAACAGTCCATACAGTATTGTTTACGTAGTCCATTTATCGAATACAGATATCACACTAAGGCAAACTTAAACAAGCAATAGTATGGCTTAATATGATATATCAACCCAACTAGTGCCAAGATTCATACATTAGGCTTAGCCAATAGTTGTTCAACAGGCTATCATTCTACCATCATATGCCTTAATTTGATGAATGGACCCAGCCAGCGGCAGGATTCATGCATTATGCTAAGTCATGGTTTGTTTAAGAAACCATGTATTATATTAAGCCAAAACCAAGCAAATCATATTACAAATTAAGATAATGTGTAACTTCAACCTTATTAGTTAATATGTCCCCTTGGATACAGTGGGGCTAATATCCAACTCAATAATATTTTTTACCACCCTGATTTAGAAAAAAATGTTTTTCCCAAACCTAATCAAAACAGTGTTTTGAATCTATTTACTACAGCTAGTCCTCAACTTACAACAATTCGTTTAGTGACTGTTTGAAATTACAATGGTACGAAAAAAATGACTTATTACCATTTTTTTACACTTACAACCCTTGCAGCATCCCCACAGTCATGTGATCAAATTTGGATGCTTGGCAACTGACACATATTTATGACAGTTGCAGTGCCCTGGGGTCATGTGATCCCCTTTTGTGACTTTCTGACAAGCAAATACAATGGGGAAGCCAGATTCACTTTAACAACAATGTTAACAACTGGAACAATTCACTTAACAACTCTGGCAGGAAAGGTCATAAAATGGAGCAAAACTCACCTAACAACTATCTTGCTTAGCAACAGAAATTTTGGGTTCAATTCTGGGTCATAAGTCGAGGACTACCTGTACTAAATCTCTCGTTCCCATTACCCTTACCTGGGCAAAACAGTGCAGTATAGGGCAAAATGTTTTGAGCTAAGGTACCTCAAATGCCCTAACTTACACAATGTGTCCAAAATTCAGGAGCCATCATTCCCATGGAATTGAAATTTGGCAAATTTCATAAAACATTTTATGACATAATTATAATTTAAAAGTTTATGACATAATACAAAACATCACAAAACATTTCCAGTGCTGATATTTGACTGTGCCATACAGTTCAACATGGGCTACTTTCTTTTCTTTTTTTAATATTTTATTATTTTTTTAAATAGAAGAATTTCCTTTTTACAACATTTGCATATCGGTTTACATTCACAGTTTTTCTTCTTCCCCCGTCCTATTAACATATCTATACATACGGTTCCCTTGTCCTATACACATTATACATGCTAATAATATTCATGTACCATTTTACAAACATCCTATATGTTTATACCATCTTACTGTTAATTCCTAGTTTCCATCTGTTAAATATTTTCTTATTTGTTGTTCCTATCTTCTAACCATTTATACCATTTTTACCATACTAAATAGTACTCCGTTTCATCTTTATTTTTTATTTCTTTCGTCAATTTATCCATTTCCACGCAATCTAAAACTTTTCTTATCACATTTTCGTCTGTTGTTAACCAGTAAAATTAGTTTTGGTTTCAATTCTATTTGATGTTCTGTTATCTCCTCAAGCCATTTTCTTATTTTAGTCCAATATTTTTTCGCTATTGCACATGTCCACCATAGATGATAATATGTCCCTTGCGTTTGTTTGCACTCCAAGGCAGATACATCTCTGAATGTATCTCAACTTTTCCAGTGAAGGCAGCACATTAGAACTTCTGTCATTATTGAAGGCACTGAAGAATAAGGAAATATCTCTCCACAGGGTCATGGGTTGTCTAGTTTTCTCCTAAAATTGACTGTGTTCAATGAAATCAACTGAAATCCTTCACCTTCCTCAATCCAAACCATGGATGGAAAATCCCAAATTTTGATAGGAAATGGCCATTTTATTCCATTCAGGTGGCTTTAGAGGAGCTACACTGGAGGCAAATTCATATTCTAAAAGAGATAATTATGGGTTATGGGTCCCCAGGTGATGGTTGGGGGGAAAAAACCACAATTTCCCAAGTGTTAGTTGGGAAACTGATTTTTTTTTAAAAAAAAAAATTACAAACAAGTCAAATGAAGTAACTTCCAACATTGTGAGAAAGTTATAAAATGATGAAATCGGTTGCATATAAAGAAAATATTTACAAAATATTCCACAGATGGCATCTCCCACCAGTAAGGATTGCAAAAATGTATGCCAATGTGTCACCAGAATGTTGGAAGTGCAAACACAACCCAGGAACATACTACCACATGTGGTGGTCCTGTCCCAAAGCAAAACAGTATTGGCAAAGGATAAGGAAATGGATAGAAGAAATAACAAAACAACGCATAGAAATGAGACCGGAACTATTTTTATTAGGGATATTCACAGGAAATCAAGACAAGAAAACGCAATACTTAATTTTACATATTATCACAGCAGCAAGGATATCATTCGCTCAGATGTGGAAGAATACCAACATACCAACAGAAGATTGTGTGATTAACAAAATTTTAGAATGTGCAGAGATGGATAGGCTTACTAAAGCAATAAATGATGAAGAGGAATCAGAATACTATAAAACATGGGATGATTGGTATAAATGGTTAAATAATAGAAGTAAAGGTTAGAAATGATGAAACCCCCTCTTCCTTTAATCTTTTCCAAATGAGGAAATTGATAGAAGGGGAAACCCCAATATGTAAAGCCTGCCCAGTTTCTCCAGACAATGTCAGGTTAACAACATAACGAAAGCTCTCTGAGGAATAATGACAAGGCAAGCAGAGAATAAAGATGTTACTGCAATACTGGACTTGTGAACTGTGCCCCCACCCCCGCAAAAACAGTATGTGTAGGGAGAACTTTCCAGTCTTTTCTGTATTTTTAACTCCTTCCTTAGATCAGCCTGATTCAGCTGAGTCATGGTTTGTAGACATCACTGAAGGATCAGCCCCACAAATCTCTGCTCTAGGGATTATTTTTTTAAATGTTGCTTCTCTTAAAAAACAAATCACTTTTTTAAAAGGAGCTATGTGGGCCACTGGGGAAAATGTTTAAAATCCCTAACAGGCATAATTTTGGATTTTCAAGTAGTCAATAGGATAGAGTTCCATGACCCTCAGATACTTGCCAGAGTTTTAAAAAGCAAGATTTTAAAACATTTAGATGGATTAACAAAGGAATGGACTCAGTAGGGATTTTGGATTATCTTTCCATTAAGGTAAGAAGGGAAATGCATTGTGACCAAAGAATAATAGAATAACAGAGTTGGAAGGGACCTTGGAGGAAACCCTACACCATTTCAGAGAAATGGTTGTCCAATCTCTTCTTAAAAACCTCCAATGTTGGAGCACCCACAACTTTTGGAAGCAAGCCGTTCCACTGATTAATTGTTCTCACTGTCAGGAAATTTTTCCTTAGTTCTAGGTTGATTCTCTCCTTGATTAGTTTCCATCTATTTCTTTTTGTCCTGCCTTCAGGTGCTTTGGAGAATAGCTTGATTCCCTCTTCTTTGTGGTAGCCCCTGAGATATTGGAGCACTGCTATCATGTCACCCCTAGTCCTTCTTTTCATTAAGCTAGACATACCCAATTCTTGCAACAGTTCTTTGTATGTTTTAGCCTCCAGCTCCCTAATCATTTTGTTGTTTCTAGAGTCTCAACACTAGAATATTTTAACCACTTAGCTTTCTATAGTTAAACAGTAGAATATTTTTTTTAAACAAATTAATACAGGGAGGGAGGATTTTAGAGAATTTTTCTGGGTCTTCCCACTCCTAGTCCAATCCCTTAACCACTACACACCATTGGCTCTCACCACACTCCTACATATCTTTCTGTATTACCTAGTTGCCCTTGCATATTTATGTTTGAGATTGGTGTCCTTGAAGCACAAGATCATTCATAGCCAAAATACTTCCAAAATCGGCCCTCATATCATTGTTTGGTTCTTATCTCCCTTCTTCTAAGAAAAAATAGGACCTTTTGGGGGGAAGTTTTATGGATGGTTAGAAACTGAATATAAATGAAGAAGTTTGAATATGAGTGATGGATATATCCTAGATGTAACACTTGAAAGAGATGAGGGGATTGGGAGGGGATGGGGAGGGGTTGGGGAAGAGGGAGAAGAGGAAGAAAGAGAGGGGGAAGGAGAGTTAGGAGAGAGGGTAGGAGGGGAAGTAGAGAAGAGGAGAGGAGAGAGGGAGGGGAAGGAGTTTAGGAGGAGAAGGAGGAAAGGAAGGGAAGAAGAAAGGGAAGGAAGGGCTGTAAGATAGGAAAGGGGGATGGTAAAAAAGCAACCTTGAACTAAATAAAGCAATAAGATAAATATAAGATATATGTATAATGACTTTATAAAAGAATGAAATGAGAAATGAGATGATAAATAAGTAAAATGTCTGTATGGAAATAAAAATAAAAAAAAATTGTAAAAAAAAAAGAAAAAGAAAAAATAGGACCTGTCTCCAGACAGAGGCTCCTGTAAGCAGGGCTCTGGTAGATCTATATTATAAAGCTTGATGATGCCCAATGTTTCTATACTTGTCACAACGATGCCATATTGATAACCAAAATATCAAACTATTACCGTGTTTCCCCGAAAATAAGACCCTGTCTTATATTTTTTTGAACCCGGAAATAAGCGCTTGGCCTTATTTTTGGAGAGGTCTTATTATTTTGGGGAGCGTGGAGCAAAACGGGGCTCCTCTTGCCGTCTTACCTGATTTCCAGCTCTGTCTCCCTAACCTTAACCAGAGGAAATGGCGGGGACCGGTTGCGCATGCGTTTCAATATTTTTTGGTAGGGCTTATTTTCTGGGGAGGGCTTATTTTCAGGGGATGTCTTATTTTCAGGGAAACACGGTAACTGCTTTTGATACAAACCGCCTTCTTTTTTTGTTAACAACTGGACAGCTTTTCCTCATTCAGCCTCTTCAGATCTACTGAGCTATATTTCCCATATTTCCTAACCAGGTACATAAGTTGGGAATCTCAAAACCTCTTAAGGGCATCAGGTGGAAAAAGGTGGCCTTGGTGATTTGGATTTGTTGAAAAAAGGATTCCTTAACCAAATATAGATGTTTGTGTGAAAGTGACAGGTTTTTCATATTCTTAGGGAAATTAATGGTAAAATTACTTGGTTGATGTAGATTTCAACTCTGTATCACAAAAGGCCTACCGGTATTTATACAAAGGAATTTAGAGTTAATTTGGGGAAGACAGAGGAGAGCTGTTAAAGAATTTGAACAGTCCAGAGACTGACAGAAGCATGAGAAAGAAACTCAAAATAACCCCACGTTGATCTTGTTCAGTATAAAATGCAACACAGAGAAACTTGGATAGGCTTCCTAGAATCTATTACTATATCTTACAGGCCTCTGCTAAATGTCCTGCAGTTCCTTAGTATTGATATGCAAAAGGACAGTTCCCGAAATATCTGCGTGATCAGTTTTGTGACCTGGCCTACCTTCTAGGGCTAACAATTTATAATTATTTTATTTAACCCCCTAAACTGTTTTTATGAGTGACTTTGAGCAAAATTGTAATAATTCAGCATGTAAACTGCCAGGCAAACCTGCAAAAAAATTAAAATATCATTATGCATTTTTATACCTTGAAAGCAGCTTCAGCTATACTGAACAGCCCTACCAAGGTGGACTTAATAGCACAAGGAAAATGAGAGGAAACTGTGGTCCTGCAATTCCCATTATCATGACTATACCGGCTGACTGGAAGTTGAGTCCAATAACTTTTAGAGCAGTGTTTCCCAATCTCAGCAACTTTAAGATGTGTGTATTTCAATTCCCAGAATTCCCCAGCCAGCTGGGGAATTCTGGGAATTGAAATCCATACATTTAAAAGTTGTTAATCCAGAGAATCACTGTTTCCCCATCACTGGCATGCCATCACTTCATGACATCACTGGCACACAGATTGAGAATCCCAGTAGGCAATGCCAAGCAAGAAAATGTGACATTCCCAGTACAGAAAGGCATGCTAAAATCTTGATTTAAATTTATTTTAAAAGACCAGTTTGATATGTTAACTTTTACAATGGAGTTCTTTGTTCAGGCCTTCTTTAAGGCATGGTCCTAAATCCTCTTGCCTTTCAATACTAGGGACCTGTAGAACATTTAGCAGAAGTATGACCGCAAATAACTTCATGAGTTATGCAATATGAAGTCTCTGCTGCCATCTCATGGTATGCTCTTCCCATAGTTGTTCAAAGGACAATACTTCATCCACGATATTAAACTACAAATCCCAACACCACCTAGGGAATAAAAGAATTATGAACTATCTGGGAGATGCCAAGTAGAGAGAAACCTTTGAGAGGAAGCAGAGTGCATTTGTTAGGGACATGGATCTTGACAAGAGAGACCCATGTTCAGCTTCCTACTTCACCATAAAAATTGCAGAATGACTTTGGGCCAATCATTTTCTTGTCAGCCCAACCTATTTTGCAGGGCTGTGCTGGTGGATATAAGCAGGACACAAATGTAATAAATGAATATACAATTACAGAATTAGAAGGGACTTCAAGCCACCCAGTTCAACTCCCAAATCTGTGCAGGTTTGCCAACTGAAGCACCACTGGCTATCTATCCTCTTTTTGATCCAGTGAATATTTATGGTTAAACTGTTCTTACTGTTATGATATTATCTCAAGTATTATAAAAATAAATAACAACAGATAATCTTAAATCCTGGCGTTAGATCAGTTACATTTTGGTATGTTTAGCCAAAAGAAGAGGCAACTGGGGAGATCTGAAAATAGTCTTCAAAAATCCGAAGTGTTGTCGCATAAAAGAGGACGTGGACATTGCCCCAGAAAAAAGGACCAGAACCAATAGATGAAAATTAAGAGGAATTTCCAGAATTTGGAACAAGATGTTGAACATTTGGGCTGAATCCCAAGCCGTATTTTTACCCTAACATGGCCTTCTTCAGCTCAAGTATAATTCTGCCTATCTAGCCTAAACGTCAAGAGGAAGTCTACTAGAGTCCTGTTTCCATGTGACCTAAGAGGAGCATGAGTTTAAAAACAGGTATTTAGGTAACATCTCCAAAATATACTTCCCACTACCAAAACCCAGGGCTGCAACTTTCCTTTCTTAAAACCATTTTATTTCAGTGAGCATGTGGGCTGCATGCATCCCTCAGAATGTAGTAGGGTTGGTAATTTTATTGCCCCATCTGAATGCAGTTAATTAATATCTTCTTCTCTTTTTAATACATAGCCTATCGTCTTTTGGATTAATGTGCTTTACACTACAAAGGCAAGCAACTGCACTCAGTGTTGAATTACAGCCATCTCCTGGAACAATACAAATATTTTTGCTTCAGAAAAGGAGAAGATCAATGGTCTTAGTTTCCCCCACCCCCCAAGCTTTCTGAACTTTCATCAGGTGACGTGCACCCCACTAGCTCTCAAAGATGGCATTTGCCCTTCACCTAAATGCCATTGAACACTCTGGACACGGCATCGCATAATTTGTAGCTCACTGCTTTCCTCCAATAGTTGTAACCACACCTATAAAAAACAGTTTAGCACCTGGAAAGGACGTATTGATCCCCTGAGCCCAGATGCTGGAAAGAAATCGAAAAAACAAGGATCTTATGAAGGTGTTAGAATTCAGGCTGCAAGGGAGAACAGCCCATCCTCAAGACTCCTATTGCAAATCAGAAATTTTGTTTGTTATGCTGCATGGTAGCCACGCTCAAGCTGACAGAAAATCAGCTGAAGTAGTTAAATGGTTGTCCATGTTGGATCACACAATGGAAGAACGGGGCTGAAGCCTAATCTTGCGTAGCTTCTTTTCCGGTAACATTACACTACTAACCAGAGCATACAAAACATTTGCTAGACCAATTCTCGAATACAGCTCATCTGTCTGGAACCCGCACTGCATATCGGACATTAATACAATTGAACGTGTCCAGAGATATTTCACAAGAAGAGTCCTCCACTCCTCTGCTCGCAACAGAATACCTTATGCCACCAGACTTGAAATTTTGGGCTTAGACAATTTAGAACTATGCCGCCTTCGATCTGACCTAAGTGTAGCACATAAAATTATCTGCTACAATGTCATACCTGTCAATGACTACTTCAACTTCAACTACAACAATACACGAGCACACAATAGATACAAACTTAACGTAAACCGTGTATTTTTGTACATACAGTGGAAAAAAGTATTAGAGGATTAAATATTCTAAAGACCTTTATGCTTTATTTTTCATAATGTTAAATATATGGTGAAGGCTATTGAATTACCTGCTAAATATCTGTTATCACTGGAAGCTTTCAAGAAGAGACTGGACAGCCATCTCTCAGAAATGATATAGGGTCTCCTGCTTGAGCAGGCGGTTGCACTAGATGACCTACAAGGTCCCTTCCAAGTTCAGTGCTGGGATTCAAATATTATTTAAATATTTATATTTAATAAAATTTGTATGCCGCCCAACTCCCGAAGGACTCTGGCCGGCTCACAACACATGAATAAAAAGACACCAATAAAAAACATGATAAGTACAATTTAAAAATATATCAATAAAACATTTACACATACATACATGGGCCAATCCATCGGTTATTGGCCCCAGGCCTGCCGGAAAAGCCAGGTCTTAACAGCTTTAAGGAAAGCCAGTAAGGTGGGGGTAGTACGGATCTCGGGGGGAAGTTGGTTCCACAGAGTCGGAGCGGCTACAGAGAAGGCCCTCCCCCGTGGGCCCGCCAGCCGACACTGTCTGGCTGATGGGACCTGAAGAAGGCCAGCCCTGTGCGACCTCACTGGTCGTTGGGAGGAGTGTGGCAGAAGGCGGTCACGCAGATAAACTGGTCCTAAGCCATGTAGGGCTTTAAAGGTAACAACCAACACCTTAAATTGTGACCGGAGCACAATTGGCAGCCAGTGCAGCTTGCATTGCATATAATACTTATATGTATTATCTAATACGTGCTTGACAAAATAAATAAATAAAATAAAAAATAAAATAAATATGGGGCAGGATCCCAAGACACCTTGAAAGTTTTGAAAAAGAAGCAAGAAGAATAGGTCCCAAAACTGAACTCACTGTGATTTTCCACAAGATCAAGGGCCACGTTTGTGGTTACATCCATGCCAGTGTTTATGTAGGTCTTGCAGGTTTTCAGAGAACTCAGACATGTGTCCACACCACTAAGAGAAATCAATGGACGTCCGGACATTCTGCTCAAGCTCCCTAAAAAAAAAAAATGGTTATCACTACAATGTTTTATTATTCTATGCATGCATGTGACCCATCTGGTTTTTTTAATGTGGTTTAAACAGAAAGCAGGCTCAAAAATGGTATCAGCCAATAAATAAAATAATACAATTTTTCCCAGTCTGTAAAGGAATGAACTGGCTTATCCATTTCAATCTAATTTTGAAGGAATAAAAACCTGCAATCATTGTCCATCTTTAGGACAAGCTTCTCTTAGATCAACTCAAAAATCACAAAACAAGCAAACAACGTCCTCCTACCGAAAGAAAGTCTGCATGTTCATCTGGCAGGTGGAGAGGCAACATATACATGTGACATTTGTTTGTTTATTGAATTTATATCAGGGGTGAAATGCTCCCGGTTCGCTCGTACCTGTCGGTCACCGTAGAGCTGGTCGCCAAGGTAGCGCGAGGCGCCACCCACCCGCCTGAACGCCACCATTTGGGTTCTTTTACCCTCTGCGAATGCACAGAACGCTTTGCGCATGTGCAGAGGGTAAAAGAACCCAAATGGCAGCGTCCGGGTGGGTGGGTGGCGCCTCGCACTACCTTGGCGACCGGCTCTACGGCGACCGACAGGTACGAGCGAACCGGGAGCATTTCACCCCTGATTTATATGGCTGCCCATCTCACTGAAAGTGACTCTGTGTTGTGTACTATAATCAACTAAAACAGTGAATATATAAAAGCAATTGTATAAATATGTAAAAAGACAGTGTTAGAAAATTACATATTTAAATATTTACATTTATTTAAATAATATTTAAATAAAATTAAATATTGTTAAAATTATGTCCAAACGCCAGCATAGAGAAAAATGAGTATATCCACCTCAATAATGGAGCCATCTCTTCAGTTCTCAGGGAGGCCCAGGCCTGGTGACATAACACTATTTGTGATATCACAACTGATGACATTTCTCCACATGAGGTTGGATCATGCACAGTATATACACTTTATTGAACCCGCAGTCACTTAATATATTAGCTGGGTATATAGCAGGCATTATAAAGCAAATCACATTGGCTTTAAGTCAACCACCCATTAACATATTCTCTCAACGCCTTTCAAGCTTCTGCTATTATTTCATTTTGATTGGGAGATTTGTTTCATTTTAAGCAGTGGTGTAATGGTTTTTAATAACTATGGGGTGTTTTTCTCCTCCTAAGCCACAGATGCTATGAAAAACCTTTCACCTGACTAGCAGAATAATAAAATATATAAAAATAAATAAAAATAAGAAAATAAATAAAAATAATGAACACAGTGTTTTGCAAATAAAAATAAGATGAGGATTTAAATCCTCTAAAGTATATTTGGTGAGCAGTTTTAAACATAAAAAATGTAAACTGAATGTTAAATTAGGCTTTCTCTCAAAGAAAATATATGCATGGTTTTGCCTTAAACAAGATAAGGAGAGAAAAAAATTAATTCTTGGCTATACAGAGAAAACAAGTTTGCATATTAATCCAAATATCGCAAACAACGAAACAAAATATATATAAAATATATACAAAAATCATAGTGTTCTTTTAAGCTTTTAAAGCTTAAAGACTTTTAGTTCTCTTAGTATAATAGCTGAAGAATCCTTCAATTCAGACTCAACTACTACAACCAAAGGGATACATTTACATAATTTTCTTGGCAATAATATGGAAGTAGTTTCTTTCTATTCCCAGCAAGTTTTTAACTTCCTGGTTTTCTTTCTGTCCCAGGATTTCTTGATGTTCTCCCATTCAAAACCTGGATTAAAACAGGCCAGAAATAAACCCATCCTGCTATTTCATTGTATTTCATGTACTATATGTTATAAATATGTACTATATGAATATAAATATTCATGTAGAATATTGTCAACAAACCAAGTCACAACAAGTGTTTGGCCAAGTAGCAACTGAGCAGAAATGGCCCGTTTTTGCCTCAAGTCTTCAAATGTTAATTCCACCAAGGAGTATCTCAAAGCTCTAGTACTAAAGTTAAGGAGCAAAGTGAAAAAATGGGCCAAAATTAAATATAAAGAAGATCAAACTTTAGAACCAGCCTTAGGCGCCATAGCAGAGAAGGCCCACCTCCTCAGGCCCGCCAAGTGTAGTTCTTTGAGAAAGAGATGGCCCTTGTCTTTCTTGCCAGATGTGAGGGGATGAGCAGATCAAACCAGGACAAGGCAGTCCCTCAAATAACATAGTTACCATGCCATAAAGGGCTTTAGGGGTCAAAATCTTAAATTAGACCCAGATTGGCAACCCATGCAGCTTTGGGAGCAGAGGTGTTAACATGTGTCGTTTGGAAGCACTTATAATTTCTGACACCACTGCATTTTGCACAAGCTGAAGCTAGGGGATACTCTTCAAGGGCAGCCCCATGTAGTAATCCAATCAGAGAGTGACGAAGGCATGAGTATCAGGCTATCAGGCGTCACTGGCACACAACGCAAAGCTGTGTAAAGCTCTCTTAGCACAACTGAATTTTTCCACCTTTAGAGAAAACCACAGCTAAAAATACACCCTTGATTTTGTTAGATGCATTTACTGAGGTAAATACCTTCTGAAAACTTTGTGCCAAAATAGCAGTCAAAACCTCAGCATCTCTATTTAACAAGGTTAAAAAGAGTCACTTCGAAATGAGATAGGTGGCAAATACAGGTAGTCCTCAACTTACGATCACAATTGAGCCCCAAATTTATGTTGCTAAGTGAGAAATTTGTTAAGTGAGTTTTGCCCCATTTTACGACTTTTCTTGCCACATTGGTTAAGTGAATCACTGCAGTTGTTAAATTAGTAACATGGTTGTTAAATGAATCTGCTTTCCCCATTGACTCGGCTTGTCAGAAGGTAGCAAAAGGTGATTACATGATCCCAGGGCACTGCAACCGTCATAAGTGTGAGTCAGTTGTCAAGCATCCAAATGTAAATCACATGACTACTGGGATGCTGCAACGGTCATAAATATGAAAAATGGTCATAAGTCACTTTTTCCAGTGTCGTCGTAACTTTGAACTGTCACTAAGCAAACTGTTGTAAGTCAAGGACTACCTGTACATTTAATAATAACAACATCCAACCCTAACTTGGGCAATTCTAGTTTTAGGATTTTATAGGAGTACAAGTGCCATTTTTACTGTCACTGTAAACGTAACATGATGTTATTGCTCTCATATCATTTTAACTGCTGCTAATTTTTTACTTGTTCATTCTGACTGTGGTTTCATCATTGGTTAGTTTATGGAAAATACTGACATAATCAGATACCACACTAAGCTATGTTTGTGAAGGGTCAGGGCTTAGTTTCTACAGCAACAATGAGTCGAATAGATGTCACTGCAATTTAGCAGGACCTGTGTATCTAAGCAATGACACCCTAAGCCCTGATCCAACTATTGCTTATTGAATAAATCTCACAAGGTGGCAGCATTCGATTAATCTTGCACACTAAGCATGATACGGCCCGATTATGTCAGCCTTACCAGGTAGACCATACCAGGAATATGGCTAGGTAAGGTAATTCAATTATTGTAAACCTACATTAAGAGAATCTTGCAAGTCTGAAAGTACAAATCTCCCGCCATCTATATTATATTCTGAAATATTAGGGTTTTTTCTAGCTCCACCCACCATACCACTGGGGGCTATGCTCTCTCTTATCTGACCATTCCTTAGACAGCATCAGTCCTATCTCACATACCTACAATTAATATTTGGAAGGGAGACCACTAAGAAATTCCCCTAGGCTAGACTCCAGAACTATCTCAGAAGATGGCAGGCACCAGCCAACTTCGCACTGTTCTTGAGAAGCTACACAAGAGTGTACACAAGATCGCTTGAAATTGAGACCTTTTCTTTCTCACCTGTTGAACGAAGCACAATAATGTACCTGGGATTCACATCATGCTAAACCAGAGATTTGATTGGCAATCATGCCAAACCAAAACCAAATATGTTTTAGCACCAGAAGTGAACCTAGCCATGGGTCAACTTTTATAATACCTAGATATAGACTCCAGCATCTGAGATTGTGGTTTCTCATAAATACCCATTTCATTCGTCTCTAACCCAGAATGCTGGCTTGATCCAATACAGCTCTTGAATGATTATGAATTATTTTTACTTGGACATAGCGCGCTTATGTTTTCTTTGCTTGGCAAACAACAAAACAAGTACTTGATTGTGTGGTTAAAGAAAAAAAATCACTTGCCAACAAAGTAAAAAATAATTTGGAAAGCCGAGGTGAGCTAGAAGTCAACCAAACTGTCACTGTGAACACATCAGGGAATCTGTTGAAAGGCGAGATATAAATCAATATTGTTTCAAACTAGGCAACTTTCAGTTGTGTGGACTTCAACTCCCATAATTCCACAGAAAGCATCTTTTCAGAAATGAAACCTCTCCCGGCTTTCTTTCCCCCAAAAACTTGGCTCCGTTCGCACAACACGCCCCAAATCATGACTGCATCCACACAAGTCAGTAAAGCTCCCCAAGCTTGCACGGAAGCCGCGTCCTGGGCAAAGTCAGCCCCTTTGCTAGTTGGGGATCAAAGCATCGTGTGAATGCAAGAAACGGGTTCATCCGGGAAGCGGATCAAGCGCGGGGCCTGGATGCAATTATTTCACCAGCATTTACTCAAAGCAGCCCTTACCTGGGACTTGTTTCCTTGGGTGGGGGGGGGAACTCTTTATTTTCTCTTTTCTTCTTATTTTGAATCTTCGTTCAGATGCTTGCAAGAGAAGGCGGGATGACTCGGAAGGGCGGCGAGACTCCTCATACGCCGGCGCCTGTTCACATGACCGCGCAAACTCTCACGTGACACAAGATGAAGGCAAGCTCGCCCGGCCCTCCCTTGTCTTGATGGCCGTCTGCAGTCTCGCCTCGGTTTCCGGCCCGGTTTCTTCTCTTTGCTGGCTGTTTGTCGGCTTGCACTCAACTTTGCACCCTTTCTGACGAGCTGCGTGCACTCCGCGGGTCCTGACCTGACTCGCGGGTCTGACAAGGGGAGCCAAAGAGAAAGAAGGCTCCATCCATCTCTTCTCTTCCTTTCTGCAGGAAGAGGAGAAAGTAAGTCCGGTACGGAAAATGCTCTCGTGCAATTGTTAATTCCTGATCAAATATTGAGTGTTATTCTCGGTAATGCAATAATACCGAAGCGCAGTTCGATGCCTCTTGGGAAAAAATGTATTTATTTATTAAATTTATATAGCTGCCCGTCTCACATATGGGAGTTTGGGCAGTGCACAGGGTTTAGCTAAGAAAAACCAAGTAATCGATACAATTAAGAAGCAGAAGCGTTAATCAATCACTTTTTTATTACGATTACAAGCCAGAATTAAAAATTAAAACATTAAAATAAAATGCAACAGAACAGAACAAGACATAATAGTACATTACAGTTTAGTGGTGAAGTCGTCCGTCAAAGTCTGCCTAATTTAATAATATAACAGAATTTAGCTACCTTCAAAGCATTAAAATGCAATTAAAAGCAGTTTAAAAAGCTATAAAAAGAACTATACTTTAAGTGTGAGTGCTTATAATTCTGCTTGGCCTTTAATAAAGGGCCTAATCAATAATATTCATTGTTAATTAAATTAAATTAGTTGTTAATTAAATGTGGAGGGCAAAGTCATTTGGTGGCCCAGTGGTAGATTCCCCAGCTCTGTTGTCATTGTCAGTCTGGCCTACCTTGCAAGTGTGCTGTGATCTCCAAGAGTGAAAATGTGGGACATAAATATCAGTTTAAAAGATAAGTTTTAAAATGATAGGAAGGAAGCTTAATCTCCTAACTGATGTCCAGTTATGCAAAAGTAACCCAAGTTTGTAGACAATGTTTTGATTCATTTCAAAAATGTTTATACTGAAAATGGGAATTTGTTTTCCTCTCCTGTTGAAAACTGTTGCAATTCACTCTGACCATCCAATTGTTTTTTTAATCAAAATGGATTCATATTCAAAATTATGTGGATATTCTTAATTCTTTAAAAAAAACTTGGCATTTGGCCAAAATGTTTCTAGCTTCCTACTCTGATTCATTTTCATGAAAGCTGCATGTTTTTGTGAAAATAAGTCACATGAGAGAGTAATGGATTAAAAAATATATATTCTGTAGCACTTGGTTTCTCCAAGATATATTAGCCTGGCATATGAAGGTTCTATTTGGCTTCATCAATAATCTCATTTTAATACTTCTATTCATTATTAATGATTGTATTAAGCAGACATTTTGCCCAACTGTGTTATACCATCACTCAACACAGGAATGGAGCCATTTTGTAGCCAGAAAAAGACCTTAGAGTAGTGATGGCGAACCTTTTCGGCACCAAGTGCCAAAAAGGGAGCGCACGCTCATCAAGGCCGCAACCTGGAAGAGGAGCTGCCCAGGGGGCATGCGCGTGCCAGGAAATGAACTTCCAGACCAGCTCTTCCGGTTTTCAGCACTGCCGCATGCGCGAAGGCCAGCTGATCGTTGCGCGCACATGCGCTCCAGAAACCCAAAAGAGGAACGGGCAAAGGCGACATGGCTCTGTGTGCCACTTCGGGCACGCATGCCATAGGTTCGCCATCACGGCCTTAGAGGAACTGAATCTGGATAAATCTTTAAATCCTTGTCACAACCTGCTGTATCCTGAGCTCTGCATTTACTTCCAAATAGAACTTTTAAATTATCTTCTGCAGTAAAAATGTTGTTGCAAAATTCAACCTTCAGTTTGAAAAAAAAATAATAATAAAATTGTAGCATGAAAAAACAACATTAAAATGTTCTTTCTGTGGTTAATGACTTTTTCAGGAATGTAATGGAGGAATTGCAAAGGATTTTTCTTCAGATAATTTTGACGACTGTATGAACCTGCACTGAAAAAATTCTTCCTCTTCACCATGTTGGACTTCTTAGCGGAAAATAATCTTTGTGGACAAGCCATTCTTCGGATTGTGTCTTGTGGAAATGCTATCATTGCTGAATTGCTGAGACTGTCAGAGTTTGTCCCGCCTGTATTCCGCCTCAAAGACAAAGCCGATCAACAAAAATATGGAGATATCATATTTGATTTCAGCTACTTCAAAGTAAGAATTGGGCTGTACTGAAGCATTCTTTAAAGTTAATTTCAGTTTTGCCAGATGCTAATGAATGAAGTATTAAATGATTAGTGTTCTATCCCAAACATACTAATTCTGTTCCTGATTTCCCCCCCCATCTTAGGGGCCTGAATTGTGTGAAGGGAAACTAGAAGCCAAACCTGAACTGCAAGATTTAGATGATGAATTTCGTGAAAACAACATAGAAATTTTGACCAGATTTTATTTGGCTTTCCAAAGTGTTCATAAATATATTGTTGATTTAAACAGGTAAGCAGTTGTACATGCAAGTGAAATAGCAGCAACTGATTTGGAACAGAATATGTATTACAGCCAAGGAAATAGCTTGTGATTATGTGAAATATCATTAAGTCATTGTTGCTTAGATTTCAGATTTTTTTCAGAACACAACAGAAACACAGCAGAATTCCACACACATACAACACTCAGATTTTGTAAATATGAATTCACTCATATTTGGAGCAAAATGTTTGACATAGAATATTTTAAAAATTGGGAAAGAAGATGGCATGATCTCAGATTATTTGTCCAGGATTACCAGCCATGATATATTTGTTAGATTTGAAACATGAATTAAGTAAATAATTAAATTAGGAAAAAAAGTATAAGAGAATGTATGCAGATGCCATTTCAGAGTTTTCCTCAATGTTTCTATTATATGATAGACCTAATAAGATACTGATGTAAAAATGTGACATTAAAATTTGACATTAGTTAGTCTTTTTTAACTTGTAATATACTTTAGTACAGGTAATCTTCAATTTACAACTGTAATGGAGTCTGGAATTTCTGTTGTAAGTCATGATGGTCGTAAGTTGAGGCACCCTCATGACCGGACTTGATTTTATGACTTTTTTTAGGACAGTCATTAATCAAACACCACAGTTGTGAAACAAATCAATGTGTTCCAATGGATATTTTTTGTTAGAAGTAAGTCAAAAAGGCCAGAAAAAAACATAAATTGTTATGTTACTGTGCAACACTGCAGTCAACTATAAAGGTGAATTGGTTGCCAAGCACCCAAAATGCAGACCATGGGGATGTGCGCAGCGATCAGAACTCCAGAATTGGGTCATAAGTAGCTTTTGGGGGTGTCTGTTGTAACTTCAAATGGTCATTAAGTGACTGATCATTAAGTGAGGACTACCTGTAAAGAGAAAGACACTGTATCAAGGAATGATCTAAATACTGTGTGATTAAGAGAGACATCTCCCAAGATAGCTTGATAGTGATCAACAATTCTTAACATGCCACATAACTAAAATTCACTGAGATCCTTTGGATATAAAGCCATAAATGACATCCAGATAATGAGTTTTATAGCTACCAGCTCTTCCTTCTCTTCGACTGCATCAGCTTTTTATTCTTTTGGATGCAAAGGAACTTTGGAAAGAATTTATGTCAAAGGGTTTGGAAGCCCAATTAAAGAAGGGAATAAATTTGTATATAAACAGGAAGTTTTGCTAACATTCACCTCTGCAGAAGATTAATTTATATTTCATTCTTATTGTTTCTAGATACCTGGATGATCTCAATGAAGGGATTTACATTCAGCAAACTCTGGAAACAGTGCTGCTGAATGAGGATGGAAAACAGCTATTGGTAAACTTACTGTAACCATGCAGCAATATTTATTTACTGTATTTTGTTTTTTAGATATTTTAATCTTTTCACCTCCTGGTTTCTAACCTGATGCCTTCTGTTGTGGCCAGCCAGCGGAGCTGGCAGCAGATTCAGACAGTGAGGAGGTTGGGGAGGAACATGGGCCAGTCCTGGAGTCTGGGGAAGGCTCTGACAAGTGTTCTGCGTCGGAGGCAGAGATGGGGCCAGGGCAATCTGACAGTTATCAGCTGCCTTTGGAGTCAGACATCAGTGAGGCAAACGAACAGCTGGAGCCTGTTCCCAGTGTGCGCATGCGCAGATCTGCCAGATGAAGGGAACAGCTAAGGAACAAGGGTCAACTTGGGAGTAAGGCCGCAGGTGGATGATGAATGGCCCCTCCCATAGGGGATAAAAGAGGAGCGAAAGGGGAGGGGTGTTTGCAGGAGACAATTGGAATAAAAGGGAGAGAATGGGGAGGGGAGTTTGCAGGAGACAATTAGTTTGCTTAATTGGTTCGTGACTCTCAGAGACTTTTTGCCAAGTTTTGAAGATATCAGCCTGGCAGCTCTCCAAGCCAGATAAGGTCTGTGACTAAATGCTCTCTTGAAAGACTTTGTTGGATGTGAATGAGAGAAATTCACAGTAACTTCATAGAAAGGGGGTTTTGTCGGCACAAGGAGTCTGCTTCGTGGTTTGGGAACGCCTAGGTCAGAACACCTTCACCACTACACCAAACTGCTTTCACCGAAGAATTAGAACATTTTAATTAAACACATCACAAAATTTCTATGACGGAGAACACTGTAATAAATGAGTTTGATGCAACAGGAAATCACACACTTTGCTTAATATCCTTGCAGTTTTAACTATGAATCTCTGTCTGTCTGCCATGTTTGCTGCAGTGTGAAGCCCTTTATTTGTATGGTGTCATGCTCCTTGTCATTGATCAGAAAATCGAAGGCGAAGTCCGGGAGAGAATGCTTGTTTCCTATTATCGATACAGGTATAATATCTCTGATTCAGGATATGATCAATTGGCTATATAAGAGCCGAGGTGGCGCAGTGGGTTAGAGTGCAGCACTGCAGGCTACTTCAGCTGACTGCTAGCTTCAGTTCGGCGGTTCAAATCTCACCAGGCTCAAGGTTGACTCAGCCTTCCATCCTTCCGAGGTGGGTAAAATGAGGACCCAGATTGTTGGGGGCAATATGCTGACTCTGTGAACCGCTTAGAGAGGGCTGTAAAGCACTGTAAAGCGGTATATAAGTCTAAATGCTATTGCCCTTCCTTCCTTCCTTCCTTCCTTCCTTCCTTCCTTCCTTCCTTTTTTCATGCAGTATTTCAGGCTAACTCTGCCCACAGCCAGCAGTCCAATCCTGACCGGCTCAAGGTTGACTCAGCCTTCCATCCTTCCGAGGTGGGTAAAATGAGGACCCAGATTGTTGGGGGCGATATGCTGACTCTGTGAACCGCTTAGAGAGGGCTGTAAAGCACTGTAAAGCGGTATATAAGTCTAAGTGCTATTGCTATTGCTATTTTGTGATTGATTATTTCATGCAAACTCAGCCACTATATTGATTGCATCAATATACTTGTTTTAAGAATCATTTGCAATGCCTTTAAAGGAAAGTCTCTCTCCAATGTTTCTCAACTTTCAAAGATTTAAAATGTGTGAACTTCATCTCCCAGAATTCCCCAGCTAGCATGACTGGCAGGGAAATTCTGGAGTTCAAGTTCACTCATCTTAAAAGTTCCTAAGGTGGAGAAACACTTTCTCGTTGTTGACGAGCTACATTGCAACATCAAGCCAGTCTTTCTGGCCTTGGAAGATAAGTAGAGTTTGGTCTGGCTACTGCTTCCATGAAAGACCAGGGCTCAAAGCCAGACTGAGAATTTGAAAAAAAAATATCCTGGAACAAGAGAGAGAAACTGTTTTCATATTGCTACCGTGTTTCCCCGAAAATAAGACCCTGTCTTATATTTTTTTGAACCCTGAAATAAGTGCTTGGCCTTATTGCCATGCACTCAAAAGCCCGATTGGGCTTATTATCAGGGGATGTCTTATTTTGGGGGAAACAGGGTACCAAAAAAATGATTAGGATGTACCTATGAAATCGAAGGAATTTCAAATTTATCCTTATACTGTACTGGTAATCCTCAACTTACAATTGTAACGGAGCCCACAATTTTGGTCTTAAGTTGTGATGGTCAGAAAGTGGGTCACTGTGTGACCAACTCTGATTTTTATTATCTTTTTTGTGGTGGTCATTAAGCAAATGCTGTAGTCATTAATGAACAATTGTTCAACATGGGGCAATTTTTGCTGGAAACTGGAAGTAAACGCTAGTTTCTTTCAAAAATATTTTAAATTGTGGGCACAGCAATGTAAATGTAAGCTGTTTGCCAAGCACCTAAAATGCAATCATGTGACTGCAGGGTGGGAGTGGCTGTCGGAACTCTAAATCCAGGTCATAAGTAGCTTTTCCAGGGTCCGTCATAATTTTGAACAGTCGCTAAACGGCCGGTCATAAGTTGAGGACTACTTGTACTTTGATAAGATCCTCCCTTGGTGACGTTTGCTTGTCATGCCCCATCCAGTGCTGCTCGCTCTGCTGATTCCAATATGGATGATATATGTAAGCTGCTTCGGAGCACGGGGTATTCGAGTCAACCTGGAGCGAAAAGGCCCGCAAACTATCCTGACAGTTACTTCAGCAGGGTGCCCATCAACAAAATATTCATCAGCATGGTGATTGGCCGCTTGAGGTCAGATGATATCTACAACCAGGTAAGTCGGGCTCATCAAGGCCAGGGTGGGGGGAGAAGTAGGAAAATGGCCAGCAGGTTCATAAGGTGCCCTTTCACTCTGTTCCCTTCTCAGGTTTCTGCATATCCACTGCCAGAACATCGCAGCACAGCTCTGGCAACGCAGGCAGCCATGTTGTACGTGACGCTTTACTTCGACCCCTCCATCCTTCACACCCAACAAGCCAAGATGAGAGAAATAGTAGATAAATATTTTCCAGACAACTGGGTAAATATATTGTTAGTGCTGCTATTAATGATTGAGTTGCCTCAGCATCTCACATCCTGGACATCAACTGTTTCAACCCTTCCCCTTGGGGTGCCACTGTAGGGCATTGCATGCCAAAACAAGTAGACACAGGGACAGATTTTTCCCTCCTGCCAACACTCTGCTGAACACCTAATCCTCACAGTACTGTCTAAGAAGTATTTATATTTACCCATGTAGTATGGCTGTATTATTATTATCTTATTATCTTCTTTACTGGTACGATTCGTACAATGATGATGATGATGATGATTCTGTTGCTTTGCACGTACATTGAAAGCTTCTGCACCAGATACAAATTCCTTGTGTGTCTAATCGCACTTGGCCAAATAAAGCTAAGCTGTTCTGGTATGGTATGGTATGGTATGGTATGGTATGGTATGGTATGGTATGGTATGGTATGGTATGGTATGGTATGGTATGGTATGGTATGGTATGGTATGGTATGGTATGGTATGGTATGGTAAGGTAAGGTAAGGTAAGGTAAGGTAAGGTAAGGTAAGGTAAGTGTTTAATCGCACTTGGCCAAATAAAGCTAAGCTGTTCTGGTATGGTATGGTATGGTATGGTATGGTATGGTATGGTATGGTATGGTATGGTATGGTATGGTATGGTATTGTTTATATTATATTTTATATTATATTATTGTATTGTATGATATGATATGATACTATATTATATGATATGATATGATATGATATGATATGATATGATATGATATGATATGATATGATATGATATGATATGATATGATATGATATGATATGATGATATGATATGATATATGATAGATGAGATGAGATGATGAGATATGAGGTTCAAATCCCTAGTATAGGTCTCCTTCGTGAGCAGGGGGTTGGACTAGATGACCTCCAAGGTCCCTTCCAACTCTGTTACTATTATTANTTACTATATTATATTTATTATATTACATTATTATTATATTTATTATATTATTATATTTATTATATTATATTAATTATATTATTCTATTCTTCTATTGCAAATTTCAGGGATGCTCAAATTATGACACATGCTAGATAAGGTCATCCCGCCAATGCTGCCTTGCATCACTGAGTCTTGATGTCTGATCTAAGTGTATGCGTGATAATGTTTGCCTGATAATGTTTGTGCTGTTTGCGTGATAATGTTTGTGTGGTAATTTTTCCTCATTTGCCAACCCCGCTCCCAAGGCTGCCCATAGGTTTTTGCTTCTTCGTCATTTCAGACCCTTGGTGTGAATACAAGAGAGCCAGGCAAAGCCAGTGAGGATAATTCCATTCTCCCCTTTACCCATTCAGAATCCAGGTCTAGAGATCTGAGATTTCACTGGGCCTTTTACGCTTAATTAATTCTGGGGTTGTTGTAGCTTTGAACCAGTTAAGGTTTCCCACTATAGTTAGACCTAGCAGCATTGTTCTTTACTAATCTTAAAATGTTGCCTGCCAGAGAGCCACTAAGCTGTCTCCACAACCATGGCTAACTGGCCACATAACCACAAATAACTGTCTTCACAATCATGGCTAGCCATCACCATCACCATAACTAAACCTGCAACTGTGTCCAGCATTGATTTTCCACTAGTTTTAAAATGTTGTCTGCCAGAGAGCTACTAAACTGCCTCCACAACCATAGCTAACCACATCCACAACCATAGCTAGTCACACCCACAACCAGGCATGGCTAATCAAATCCACAATCACAGATAGTCACTCCCACAACCATGGCTAACCACATGCATAACCATGGTTAACCATTTCTAAAGCCATGTATAGCCACCATAGCTAATACTGCAACCATGGTTAGCCATCTCCGCAGCCAACTAAACATAAATCTGTTTTGTGACGTGTTGATGGTTTTCTTTCCCCATAAATGTCTAGACAACTGGAGTTTTCAGGGACTTTATTTTGGCTTCTGTTCGCAGGTTATTAGCATTTACATGGGAATATCAGTCAATCTGGGAGAAGCCTGGGAGCCATACAAGGCTGCCAAAACAGCTCTGAACTACACATTGGATCTTTCCAATGTTAAGGAGCAGGTAAGGAAATGTGAGCTTAGCAGGATAAAGTGAAGTTATGTTGGAATCTGATTTAAGTGTTTTCATTAAACTTACCAACTTGTGATCTTCTCAGCAAATGTAGAGCTTTTTAAGGGCCTCTTACCTTACCTTTACCATCTTGTTACCCTTGGCAACCTGAATTTGCACATATGTTGAGTTTTGTCAGGAAGGAGGGCATAGCAAATTTAAATGGGAAGTGGGGGCATCTTCCCATGACCGTAGAACTACATCAGAAAGACTTTAAAAGGGAAGGGAAGGGAAGGGAAGGGAAGGGAAGGGAAGGAGGGAGGGAGGGAGGAAGGAAGGAAGGAAGGAAGGAAGGAAGGAAGGAAGGAAGGAAGGAAGGAAGGAAGGAAGGTCTCAGCAAACCTTTGAGGAAGAATAATAGATGCCTAGATCCATAATGTGATTGACTGTGGCTGAAATTTAATGCAAGAAGCTGGACAACATGTCAGAATCCACTTTTGCACTCTTTGCGGACTTATGAAACTCCTGTGACCATTTGTGCCCTTGTGGCATATTCATTAGCAAGCTTCAGTCAAATGTATTTGTTTATAATTCACAAGAGGTAGCTACTCTCTCCTCTTGAGTCCAATTCAAGGATGGGTGACTTCATGGAAAATCTGTTGCTTGCTTAGCAGCAGGACAAAAGTGGTTGGACGCTTCCTTCTCCTAGGATACGTTTCAACTCTCCAGGCAAATAAATACTAAATCTGAATGATGCTAATCCTATTGAAGAGTCCCTTCCACGGCAGAGCAGAAATAAAAGCGGAGAAATTAATTAAAATAAATCATCCTGTTCTGTAGACATAATCCCTTAAATTTCTGTGTACAATCACCTACAGTTAAGATTGCCTGGTACTAATATATCCCATTTAAGCACTAACCAGATCTGACCCTGTTTTACTTTTTGAGAACAACCACAAACGGATTGCTGATTAGAAAAGAAACTTGCAAAGCAACTTCACCCGAACTAACATTGAACAGAGAAAGAATCATTTGCTTCCGAATCATGACAGGGAAATTTGGCAATGATAGATTTCTTCATAAATTGGAAAGTAACTTATTCCATTAGAATATGTTGAACATCTGCATTTTTTTTTACATTTTGTAAAGTAAGGGTTATTGTTTAAATTATTTAGGAGCAACAGTAACATGTTTAAAAACTTAAGAATTTTAATAGTTTTGGTTAGTAGCATTTATACCAGGAGTATGCACTTGTTACTCTCTGGGTATTGAAAACTACAACTCCCCAGGTGGGTTAGACAATTTAGCCAAGCATGAAGGATGCTGGGAGATGTAGTTTAGCCTTTGCCCACGAGTTCTGAAATGTCCATTTCATCCCTAAGGCTTTGCTGTTCCTCTGTTATGCTAATGCTGTGATTTCTGCCTTTGAAGGCCAGCCGAGCTGCTACAGTCAATGAGCGTGTTCACGCCCAAGTGCAACAATTTCTGAAAGAAGGTTGTTTAAGAGAAGAGATGGTGCTTGACAACATCCCGAAACTGCTGAACTGCTTGAGGGACTGCAACGTGGCCATCCGTTGGCTGATGCTTCATACTGCAGACTTGGGTAAGAGGTGATGATTGTTTGTTTTACAACAAGGATGGTCAGTCGATCTAGAGAAGGGAAGTTTGCAAGTCACCTTTTATTTTCATGCCCTAATTAGAGACAGTCCCTTCTCAAATTCCCCTCAATTCTGGGCCCAATTGTAGCCGTAACTGGAGGACCATCTGTAATTCATGTGCAGTCTCCATATTCAGGATCCATGTATGTTAGAAAACACAACAAGGGAAGCCATGGTGTTCAGACCCCATTTGGAATTTTTTAAGGGAATGGAAACTTGCTCCTGCTGAAAAATGTAATGCTGGTTTCAAGATGTCAGGGAATTGGGCAGCTGGCGTCCAAATGGAGCCAGACAAACTTGTAATTTTATATAAATAAATATATTTGACATCTATATTTAGAGCAGGCAAGATAGGCACACCACTACATCATGAGGTAATTCGTCAGGTAAATCACAGAAAAGCATACAGAGCACACAAAAGAAACAGGTGGGAAAAAAGGGGGAAACTCCCCCTTTACATCCAGCAACCAATCATAACGTAGATTGTCTCATGCCGGAGCCTGCACTCTCCAACCAATCAACCCCAACTATGTGTTCTGGCCCGTTATACCCTTTACTGTTCCAGCTATTAAATACCTTAACACAAGTTCACTTATATGTCTATGGAGATTCTCAGCCATCCAGGTCCTGGTTGTCCCAAAGGTGCTTTTTCCAAGAGGCAACTGGACTTTCTGGGGGTTTTTCTTTGAAGACGTTTCGCTTCTCATCCAAGAAGCTTCTTCAGCTCTGACTGAATGATGGGAAATGGTGGGAAATGGTTTCCCACCATCCAGTCCGAGCTGAAGAAGCTTCTTGGATGAGAAGAGAAACGTCTTCAAAAAAAAAAAAAAGCCAGAGAGTCCATTTGCCTCCTGAAAAAAAGCAACTTTGGGACAAGTTCGCTGATAATAATGATTTAAAATAATTTGCTACCTCTGTTTAAAAAAAAAAAAAAGAAGAAGCAGGCCCTGTTTTTCCTTCCCTCCCCAGCTTATGATCCAAATAACAAGCGCCTCCGCCAGATAAAAGACCAAGTTCTCACTGACTCCAGATTCAAGGCCAAGATTCTTTTCCAGCTGCTCCTGGATACAGCCCAGTTTGAATTCATTTTGAAAGAGGTAAAATATATATATATATATATCGGGGGGGGCTCATTTCTGAGGCGGGAGGGAGTGTGGCACAGTTCATAAGAAGCTACGGGTCGTTCCAAAATAATAACACTTGAAAATTCAGTTTTTATGCGATTTGGCTATTTATTTAGCAATAGCACTTAGACTTATATACTGCTTCATAGTGCTTTACAGCCCTCTCTAAGCGGTTCACAGAGTCAGCATATTGCCCCCAACAATCTGGGTCCTCATTTTACCTCAGACCTCAGAAGGATGGAAGGCTGAGTCAACCTTGAGCCGGTGAGATTTGAACCGCCGAACTGCAGCTAGCAGTCAGCTGAAGTAGCCTGCAGTGCTGCACTCTAACCACTCAGCCACCTCGGCTCATTTAGAGTGTCAGGGCTATTGTTCTCTTGGGTCATAGATGTATCACTGCAAGAACCCAGAGAAACAGCTTCATGAGTTCTTTTGTTTTCTTTAAAATCCTTGAAGGAGAATTTCATAAAATAAATGGGTTGTGGTTTTTTTTTAAGATGGCCTGATCCTTTCTTTTTTCTTGGAGAATTTCTGAAAAATGTATTATTGATGCTTTCTTATCTTTATTTCTTCGTTGATCACATTTCTATACCGCCCATTATACTTGCATGACTTTGGGCATTTTACAAATAAAATAATAAGATCATAAAGAGGTAGTCCCCACCCTGCAACCATCCATTTAGCAACTGTTCAAAGTTACTACAGCACTGAATAAAGTGACTTATGACCGGTTCTTGCACCAACAACCATTGTAACGTCCCCATGGTCACATGACCAAAATTTGGGTGCTTAGCAACCAGCATATATGTTATGACAGTTTCAGCATCCTGGGGTCATGTGATCGCCATTTGTGACTTTTGCAGCTGGCGTCCCACAAGCAAAGTGAAGGGGGGAAGCCAGAATCACTTAATGTTCATGTGATTCACTTAACAACCAGGGTAATTCACCTAACAGGCGTGGCAAAAAAAGGTTGCAAAATCAGTCATGACTCACTTAACAACCCCCTCACTTAGCAACCGACGTTCCGGTGTTAGATGTGATCTACCTGTAAAAGCATAGCTAAAAAACAAAGTTAACAAAATATATTTGTTTATCAAATTTATTTTAATGTATGGTGAATCAAATAGAGTGCTTTTAAGTTTATTTGATCAACATTCTGACATATACCTCTTCTTCCTAATCAGATATTTTGAGTCATAGACTCAGCTCAGCAAGCTAACTTTTTGGGTCATTGATTTCAATAGGACTTGCAGCAATTCACTGACATCCTTAACTGCATCATTAACAGCTTTGTGTTTTGGCCACTTGTCTTTTAATCTAAGCTTCCCAGAGGAGCTTTGGATAGTAAGATGGGTGGCATATAAATTTAATAAATAAATCTGAGAAACGTCTGTCTTTCCACTAGATGTTCAAACAAATGTTGTCAGAAAAGCAAACGAAGTGGGAGAGCTATAAAACAGAAGGATCCGAAAGAATGGCTGAACTGGCGGATGTCTTTTCAGGAGTGAAACCATTAACCAGAGTGGAGAAAAACGGTAGGCTGAAACAGAAAATCTCTTAGCATGAAGAGTAAAATGGTATTGACTGAGTTCACGCATTGGTGTAAGCCAGAGGTATCAAACTCGATTTCATTGAGGGCCACATCAGGGTTGTGTTTGACCTCAGAGGGCCGGGGGGGGTATGTCCAGGTGGGCGTGGCCAACTCGATGTCACTCGTGTCTGGGGCACCTGTGGGCGGGTCCCCCCAAGCTCCGTTTTCGTGCGCAGAGGCACCACGGGCCGGTCCTTCGCTGTTTCCAAGGTGGCCCCACGGGCCAGATCTAAGCACCCTGCAGGCTGTATCCGACCCGTGGGCCTTGAGTTTGCTGTAAGCCATGGCCCTGCGGTAAGCCATGGCCTATTTAATTATGGTTTGCTGAATAGGCCACAATTGGCTCAGATACCACAATATACAAAGCCGTAAGCCATATTTTACAAACCAGAATGGCTGAATCAACACAATCTTTTAAGCTGAAATAGAATAAAACATGTCTTGCTTTATTTATTTATTTATTTATTAGTGCAAAATACTAACTTAACAATTGAATTGGCTCATTGGGGTTAATGAGAGCAAAGTAGTACAGGATGCTAGTTTGTTTCCAGGGCATGGGGACCTTGTTACCCGAATAACTATCTTCTGTTATGTGACTATGCGGATCCTTCCACATTTTGAGGATCCTGTTCTGCTCAGAGGCATGGTTAGCAGCAATGTTCCCTGTAACTACAGAAAACGCCGCGCGGCAGTTAGAAACTGGCACGCGGCGCTCTCTTTTCATGTGCGTGGGCGCGCAGGCGCGCAACCTCTGCCATTAGAAAACGCCACGCGGAAGTTGGAAACTACCGCGCGGCATTCTCTCGTTACGTGCGCGGCCGCGCACCTTAGAGGGAACAGTGGTTAGCAGCCATACTCGGTTGCAGCATCCTCCAGATGCATTTCCACCATATGCCAAGACAAACCTAGCTAGCTTAGCTAGCTGTATTTCATTGGTTGCTATTCTTGGCCAGTATTTTTTAACAGATTAACAGAGTTGGAAGGGACCTTGCAGGTCATCTAGTCCAACCCCCTGCCCAAGCAGGAGACCCTACATCTGCCTCTACCTATGATCGAACTCACAACCTCCTGATTGTGAGGCAAGAGCTCCACCTCTAGGCCACAGCAGCTGTGGGGTATTTGATTGACTTTGGATTCTACAGGCCTCCCCCAACTCTTTGCTATCTAATTACACCCCAGCAAAGGTGAAGAATAACCCAAAAGCTATAAAGATGTTGGGAGGGAAGTAATCTCAGGCAGCCTTTCCTTCCATCTGCATCTAGAGTTCAGACTTAGAGTTCAGACTTAGAAGGTGACAGTACATCAAGCTCCTTTCTGTACTCAAATGATGTGGTACGTTGTCATACTATGGTCAAACCATGGCTGTGGTATGTTCTTCAACCACAAGGTCATCATTAGGCTAGATTTATATGTTGCACTAAGCTAGTGTTCCTCAACTTCCTCAGCTTTAAGATGTATGGATTTCAACTCCCAGAATTCTCCAGCCAGCTATGTTGACTAGAGAATTCTGGGAGTTGAAATCCATACGTCTTAAAGCTGAGAAACACTCCACTAAGTCAAAACACGCTATGGCTTAGTGCAGCGGTTCTCAACCTGTGGGTCGCGACCCCTTTGGGGGTCAAACGACCCTTTCACAGGGGTCGCCTAAGCGCACGCTAGCCCGCCATCTTGGTGCCACGCCCCCTTTGTCACCTCATCACGCGCGGGGAGGGGGTCGTGGCGGCGGGGAGGGGGTCGCGGCATTAGGAAGGTTGAGAACCACTGGCTTAGTGCATATTCTGCCCCAAGCCTTTGTGATCTCTCTGCCTCAAAAGAGGACATTATCTTCATCTGTGTTCTGCTGATGGTTAAGTCATGTCTCTTCAAACCATCATTTTATTCCATTGCTGATCCACTGTGCTGATCCACTGCATTCATTCAGGCATCCTGATTTTATTTTGTGTGTGTGGTCGCTTTTAGTTTTTAGCAGATGTGGCCATTGTCTTCATGCTGTTGGCTCTTTTCTTCAGTGAATTAAATAAAAAGCATTGATGATTGTGTTCAGTATTTATTTGACAGATGTGACATTTGCTATTAAGACCTATGTCCTTTAGCAACATCTGCTAAAATATCGCAAGTTGAATCTTTTCGTGGCAGGTGCATATTTAATAAATTAAGAATTTCCGGCAGTAAGATGGAAACATATTTCACACTTTTATGGAATAAGCAGAAATACATTTTCTTTCTCGAAGCTAAAAAAAGGGCAAGAATCCTGCCTCTGTATTTCCCCCACACACACAAATCAGGCTTCTAAGTCTTGCATTGCCGTGGCGCATCAAGATTAGTACCGGTATGTTTGCAAATGAAAGAAAACAATCATTCTATTTTTGCTTTTTTTAGTCAATATTTGGAAACGCAACATTTGTAGACTGAGAGTTTAGGGGAGTTTCAAGGGCATTGACAGTCAGACCTGCCACCACAAGGTGATCCCTTTTATTCCTTTTCCTGCCTGAACAGAAAATCTGCAAGCCTGGTTTAGAGAAATCTCCAAACAAATCATGTCTCTGAATTATAACGACTCCACTGCAGCAGGCAGGAAAACAGTGCAGTTGATTCAAGCTTTGGAAGAGGTAAGGAGGGAGTTCCCCGTCTATAAATATTTTCTTGGTGGAATAATACGATTGAAAACCTCCCCAGGGAATGAATTGCATTCAAATGCTTCATGTAGGTCCAGGAATTTCACCAGCTGGAGTCCAACCTTCACGTTTGCCAGTTTCTCGCAGACTCTCGTAAGTTTCTCCATCAAATGATCCGAACCATCAACATTAAAGAAGAGGTTTTAATCACCATGCAGATCGTAGGGGACCTTTCCTATGCTTGGCAGCTCATCGACAGGTATGACAGTACAGAGGCATTCTGAATTCTTCTTATCGGAACTGATTAGAGGTAGTCCTCGACTTATGAACACAGTTGAATTCGCAAAATTTATGTTGCAAAGTGAGAAATTTGTGAAGTGAGTAATGTCCAATTTTACGACCTTTCTTGCCACCATTGTTAAGTGAATCATCGCAGCAATTAAGTTATTAACACGACTGTTACCTGTTTTCCCCATCCACTTTGCTTGTCAGAAGGTCACAAAAAGTGATCATGTGACCCTGGGACACTGCAACCGTCATAAATATGAACCAATTGCCATTAAGCATGTTGTCTTAAGCATGTTAAGTCTGTTTTAGTCCTTACATTTAAGCATGTTAAGTCTGTTTTAGTCCTTACACTAATTTTCTTTCTAAGCATAGCAGAAAATCACACCGCTCATTTTTGGCAATTTTCAGAGGGCCACAAAAATATTTTCTCACACCTGTGTCCTGGAATATTGGTTTCACTGATCATGACTTTATTTCTCCTCCCCTGCCTTCCCTTTCCAGTTTCACCTCTATCATGCAGGAAAGTATAAGAGTCAGCCCATCTATGGTAACCAAACTCCGGGCCACCTTTTTAAAGGTGAGTTGGTTAATCTAACAGTACAACAACTTCAGCTTTTAGGAGATCAGGTTGGGAATCCTTCATGGCTTTTGGAGGAGGGAGGGCTCATTTTTCTCCCCTCTTCAAATCCTTTGTCTCAAGTTTACAAATTGGATTTCCAAGACCATAAAGAACTGATCCATTTTCTTTGCGCGTATTTCCAGAATGGAATTAGGCTTTGAAAAATAACCAAGGGTCTTCTTGATTCAAGATACTTTCCACTTACATAATCATTATTTTCACTCTCATGCGCGGAAGTGTGAGGCTCAGTTTACACACCAAAGACAAAGCTTGCTTAGCCACATTTTGTTAAATAAGCTTCAGCTTCAACTGGCTGAGTTCATATAGTAGACTAAGCCACAAACCATGATTTATAAGGCACAGTGCCTAGATTCACTCATTGCACTAAGCCACTAGCAAGAAAAAAACATAAGGTAAAGTATATCTGGGAACCTTACTGACATCTCTGTCTCACTTACTTCCAGCTGGCTTCAGCTCTTGACATGCCACTTCTTCGCATCAATCAAGCAAACAGTTCTGATCTTCTCAGTGTATCACAGTATTATTCTGGAGAACTGGTGTCCTATGTGAGAAAGGTGAGCAGGATCATTTTGGGGGGATATTTTCTCCCCTGTTTCAAGAGTTCCCTTCTGGAAGAACTTCACAGTAGACCATTGTTTCATAACCAGAATACAGAACAGCAGAGTTGGAAGGGACCTTGGAGGTCTTCTAGTCCAACCCTCTGCTCAGGCAGGAGACCCTATACTATTCTGGATAAATGGCTGTCCAATCTCTTCTTAAAAACCTCCAGTGATGGAGCACCCACCACCCCATGAGGCAAGCTGTTCCACTGGTTATGTCAGGCCTGGAAGCCATCTTTTGCATTGGGTTAATTGTTCTCACTGTCAGGAAATTTCTCCCTAGTTATAGATTGGATTTATAGATTTCCAGAATTTCCCATTTCTGACTGAGGAATTCTGGAAATTGAAATCCACACAACTTAAAAAAGGCTGAAGTTGAGAAATGCTTGCAGCAGACTATCACAAATCAAGATGAACCTCCTGGCCATTGTAGCCAGGAACTTTCCATACCTTTGAACCAAGGATAGTCTCCTTTATCCCAGCCTCGGAAGCTAGAAACGAATATGATTTGGATCTTCCTGCCCAAATCCAGCAATAAAGAACTGAACAACAACCTAAGAATGTGAAGAGTAGTTGTGTAATCACTCAGCATTCAGCATGCAAACTTTTATAATGAGAATGTTCTCTATTTAAATCAATAAAGGTACATCTCTAGATAAAAATAAATAACTTTACTGGAGAAGGGAAATATAAAAAAGAAAGGGAAGGTAGTAAACACACACATCAAATTCTAAATAATATTGAGTTAAACAGTTTATTATATCCTGTTGAGATAGATCACACCTATCTATGTGGCTGCCAGAAAGCCAGTTTGGTGTACAAGTAGTCCTCGCTTAATGATTGTTTGTTCAGCGACTGTTTTAAATTACAATGGTACTGAACAAAGGGATTTATGACTCCCCCCTCCCCCAAATAAAAGATGAAAAAGGCTTTACTGGCGGGTAACAAAAGATAACTTTGGCTAATTCAGATCTCTCTTCAAGCGATGCTTCAGTGAGATGGTTCACTGTCATGCTAAAAAACTAGAGGGGTGTCACACCCCTTAAAGGAACGACTGTTTCACTAATCAATATTTTTGCATTTGTTTTATGTTGTTTTTGGAGAAAAGGTTTTACAGATCATTCCAGAAAGCATGTTCACTTCTCTCCTGAAGATCATAAAACTGCAGACTCATGCCATCATTGAGGTGCCAACTCGCTTGGACAAGGACAAGCTGCGAGATTATGCTCAACTTGGACCACGCTACGAGGTGCATCAAAGTTCACAGGGGTTAGAGCAGTGGTTCTCAACCTGAGGGTCGCAACCCCTTTGGGGGTCGAACGACCATTTCATAGGGGTCGCCGCACGCGTTAGCCCGCCATCTTGGTGCCACTGTCACTCGCAGGGGTGAAATGCTCCCGGTTCAGCCGTGCCTGTGGGTCACCGGACAGCCGATAGCGACAGAAGCGGGAGACTTCGCCCACCCGCCTGGACGCCGCCATTTGGGTTCTTTTACCCTCTGCGCATGCACAGAACGCTTTGCGCATGCGCAGAGGGTAAAAGAACCCAAATAGTGGCATCCGGGTGGGTGGGCGGCGCCTCGCGCTACCTTGGTGACCGGCTCTACGGTGACCGACAGGTACGAGCGAACCAGGAGCATTTCAGTGGTGGGGTGGCGGCGGGGGGGTTGCGGGGAGTCGCGGCATTAGAAAGGTTGAGAACCACTGGGTTAGAGAGATTAGGTGCACTTCTGGAATTGGTATGAATTTTACAGGCTCATGCTCAGATTTGTTTGTCACCAAAGCCAGCCAGATGCCTTCAAGTAGTAGGATTTGATGGACAAAGCCAATTCCCATTGTTTTTCCTAAGATTTCATTAAACCATCCAGACCATGAGGGATCCTTGGTACTCTCCGAACTTCAGTTGTTTTCTTGTAGAAAACAACCAAGCTCAGAGAACACCCAAGGACCCTTCATTTCAGCCCTGAGCTACAAATATTCTCCTTTATTGGTACTATCCAGACCAGATGGCATTTTATAGGTGCAAATGAAAGTTTTCCTGCAGATCAAAGAATGAGAGAATGAGGACTGCCGCTTTTATGAGAGCTATGTGCATGAATAAGCTCTCGTATTCAGAATCAGATCATTGATCTATCTCAGTTTTTGTATCCAATAACCAGCTTTTAGAGGCAGGGAACCTTTCCAGGAAGGGTGGAGATCTGGGGCTTCCTCCTTTCGAAGTCTCTTGGTTAAGCTGAAGCTGTAAATAGATATATTTGACCGCCAGCACCCAATATACACCTTCACCCACATATCCTTCTATATTCCAAATAAAATGAAGAGGCTGATCTGGTTTGTTGATTGTAAATGCTGGTAGAACAGTGTTAGGTAGTAAATCATCATCTATAGAGATTCTCAATCATCCAGGTCATAGTTATCCCAAAGATGCTTTTTACAAAAGGCAACTGGACTTTCTTGATGGTTTTTTTTCTTTCAAAATGAACTAAAAAAGCTTCTTGGATGAGAAGTGAAATGTTTTCAAAGAAAAAAACAAGCAAGTCCAGCTGTCTTTGGAAAAAAAAGCACCTTTGGGACAACCATGACCTGGATGATTGAGAATCTCTATAGATTATTATTATTATTATTATTTATTAAATTTGTATGCCGCCCAACTCCCAAGGGACTCTGGGCGGCTCACAACAATATAAAAAACCGTTAAAAAAACCATAATAAAAACAATTAAAAACAGTTAAAAACTCATGCATACCGTTTCATGGCCGGACCTCACCAATTACAGAGGCGAGATCAACGGCCCCAAGCCTGCCGGAAGAGCCAGGTCTTCACCGCTTT